>CM052883.1:87211370-87229767 GCA_028534135.1 Potos flavus | reverse complement strand
TTATGTCTCAATTTTAAAAAAAGAATAATAGAAAATATAACTGAGTTTAACCAGATAAAAAACATTGTAAGATAAACAAATAGTAGAAAAAAGTGACAGATATTAAACTATATACTTTTACTCAGAACAAGATAAAGAACTGCATATAAACCAAAACCAGTTGTTTAACATAAAATGTACAAAACCTATTCACAAAAACTTGAAAACTTTCCTGAAGGGCACAAGAATAAAAGATTACAAACGAGTAGGGTCCAACATTAAGAGATCAGGTGAATAGAGCACGGCAAAGCCATGCAACAGAGTACCATGCAACTAAACCAAAAAGAATGTAGAGGCTCTCTATGTACCAAAAAAAAAAAAAAAAAAAAAAAAAAAAATCTACAAGTTGTATAGTAAGTGAAGAAAGCAAAGTATTTAACAGTGCCTTTATTATGCTACTTTTTATGAGAGAAAGCAGGGAAATAAGAATAAATACTCATACTTGCTTATATTGCAAAAACAAACACTAGGATGATAAATAAAAAATTAATGTAAATAGTTACCCTATGGGGAACAAGCTGGATGGAGTGGCTGGAAAAATGGTAAGCATAAATATCTAGTGCATACTCTTTTGTGTTGTTTTGATTTGATTGAACCATGAAACTATATTACCTATTCAAATAAAATAAAATTTATCCAAAACGTTCAAGTGGAAACATTTCTCTAGATGCATATGTTTTTTAGATTCTACTAAAGATTTTACTAGTGCCAATTCACAAAAGTGGCCATTTTTTATAATTGTAGCTAGCGTAACACAGTTACAGTGCATTTCAACTGAAATCCCACATTATGTTACATTTGCATAAAGCAATTACTCCTTTCTCTATGGAGAAAAACAACAAATCACATTTTTAATATTAGAGTAAAATGTTAAATTTCCCATTCTCATGTAATTTTTTTGACTTTTCATTTTTTTATAGTTTAATTTTTCATGAAAACGTTTTTAATTTTTATGTAGTAAAATTTGTCAATTATTTCGTTTATAGCAGTATGTTTATAACCTCTGTTTATTAACAGAAATGCATAATCCACATACATTTATGTGGTTACTGATACATTTGAATTTTTCACCATCTCATTTTTTTGTTTCCCAATTTTTTTATTAACATATAATATATTATTTGTTTCAGGGGTACAGGTCTGTGATTCATCAGTCTTACTCAATTCACAGCACTCACCATAGCACATACCCTCCCCAATGTCCATTACCCAGCCACATCCCCCCATCCCCCACCCCTCCAGCAACCCTCAGTTTGTTTCCTGAGATTAAGAGTCTCTTATGGTTTGTCTCCCTCTCAGTTTCATCTTGTTTCATTTTTCCCTCCCTTCCCCTATGATCCTCTGTCTTGTTCTTCAAATTCCTCATATCAGCGAGATCATATGATAGTTGTCTTTCTCTGATTGACTTATTTCGCTTAGCATAATACCTTCTGGTTCCATCCACATTGTTGCAAATGGCAAGATTTCAGGGGTTTTTGATGGTTGCATAGTATTCCGTTGTGTATATATATACAACATCTTCTTTATCCATTCATCTGTTGATGGACATCTAGGCTCTTTCCATAGTTTGGCTATTGTGGACATTGCTGCTATAAACATTGGGGTTCACGTGCCCCTTCGGATCACTACATTTGTATCTTTAGGGTAAATACCCAACAGTGCGATTGCTGGGTCATAGAGTAGCTTTATTTTCAACTTTTTGAGTAACCTCCATACTGTTTTCCAGAAGACTGCACCAGCTTGCATTTCCATCAACAAGGTAGGAGGGTTCCCCTTTCTCCACATCCTTGCCAACACTTGTCATTTCCTGACTGGTTAATTTTAACCATTCTGACTGATGTGAGGTGACATCTCACTGTGGTTTTGATTTGTATTTCCCTGTCGCTGAGTGATGTTGAGCACTTTTTCATGAGTCTGTTGTCCATTGTTTTTTAACCACCTTTTGAAGTTTAAAGGGATAGTATACAAACGTCCCTATATTAAAAAAAAAAAAAGTTTTAAAAATACAAAATTCTAAAAGTCACAAAAGTCCTTAAAACAAACAAAAAAAAAACACCTCCACATTCTTGCTGTTTCTAGAACTAGAACTTTTTATTCCTAGGCTTGTGTTCTCTTAGTAACAAGTTAAAAGTTTTCAAGCTTAAGACAATGATGGAAAATAGAATTCTTGTTTTTCAAGTAGTTTAATTCATAATTTTCAGTTTTAAACAAATAAATTCCCATATTTTTCCTGGCCATGAAAGCAAACGTATTTTAAGAAAATATTTAAGCAGAAGCATTTATTGCCTTATCAATGGAAGCTTCATATTTTCAATCAAGTATTTTTGAACTGCTTAGTTGGAAAGAGTGTTCCAAGTTGTCAGTCATCCTTGAGACACTGTCATCACAAAATAGCATTTTTATTCAGTACTCAAAAAAAAAAAAATCTGTGTTTGTTTTGCTGAATGATTATATCTTTGGGGAATTTACTACAATCCAATATGTTCCGTTAGCTATCAGTCATAGGAAATTTGAGACCTATTGGTTATACGTCACTCCTGTGAAGCTCGTAGGGCCTGTGTGTGACCATGCTGCTGGGTATGCAGCATCTTGCCTGGCATTGTTCCACCTGTATTTATATCTAGAGGTCTCCACCCAACCCACGGAATTGTTCCAGAAGGAAATATTTATCGTAAGGCCATGAAGAGAAGACTCACCATCACCAAGGAGGCCGTACACACAAGCCCATCACTGACTTGTTTTCCAGTGCATCTGCTGGGGCTAGGGAATTGATTACCTAACTGTTCACTGGGGTATTAGGCAGAGATGATGCAGAGGGATGACAGCTCAGACACAGGAAGGAACGAGGAATGTGGCAAGAGGGCAGGAGGAAATGTCTTTCTAGCAGACATAGGCAACAGTTACAGGACGTAAAGTAAAGATGGGTCATAATTCTATGGGACTATGGAAATTCAGCATTTTCTAGTCTATGTCTCAAGTCCTGAAGTCATATAACCTATATCTCCAAAGAGTTCTCTACTACCTCTTGGTCAGCTTCACATAATCTTCACCCGGTAGATGCTACAAGATAACCCCTTTACCCTTTAGATTAGGGGTCAGTAAATGTCTTTTCTAAAGAATCAGAGAGTTTTAGGCTTTGTGGGTGCTAGTATCCCTGTTGCAACTTTGCAACTCTGCCAAAAACAATACAAAAACAATGGACATGGCTGTGTTCCGATAAAGCTTTATGGACAATAAAATTTGAATTTCATATACTCTTCACATTTAATGAAATAGCTGTCTTTTTTTTCTCAACCATTTAAAAGGTAAAAACCATTCTTAGTTGGCAGACCATACAAAAACAAGTGACAGGCCAGATTTGACCAGTGGGCCACAGTTTGCCAACTGCTGTTAGCGGAAAACAACTAGAATGTAAGTTGTAACCATCCAGGGCCATCCCCTTACAATGTCATATGGGCTGAGCTCTCTGATTGCAGAACCACATGTTCATTATGATGATTGGTAAGGCCTCAGACCATTTAAGGTCTTCTTTGAAAAGTCTACCAAATTCTTGCTTAATGTCATAATTTTTGCTATCTTGCCCAAAGCAATTCAAGCAAATGGATTTTGTGGTTAGAATTTAATGTTTAAAACTTTACATAAAAATTGAGAAACTTATCCCATAAAATTGGAAACTTAATGTGGGTCTATGTTGAGGAATGTGTTTTTAGAGCAATGTCTTGGCAAAGTAATAGCATCTGCTTTCCTCTAGGGCAGTGGCCGTCAAAGTGTGGTCACCAGATCTATAGCATCAGCATCTGGGAACTTAGAAATATCGATCCTTAGCCCCCACTTTAGACCTACTAAATGGGAAATTGAAGATGTGGCCCAGAAATTCGTGTTTTAACAACTGCTTCAAGTAGTCCTTATATATACTAAAATTTGGAAACTACCTTCCCAGGGAAACTCTTTGGACTCTCCAGAAAATAAGCATATTAACACTAAGACTTGGGGTTACCACTTCATAAGAGAAGGCTGATATGTTTAATTTGCTGGTGGGTGAAAGGCATCCAATTCTGGTAAAGTCCAGGATGGTTCTGGACCAACTTTCCTGCATTATAAGCAGAGAGCACACGTGATGACAGGGTGCTATACTGGATAATCCAGGCACGCAGGTGGTCCTGATTTGTTCTTTTCCTTCTCCTTTCCCAGGTGTCCCCTCCAACTGATAATATTGACTAGTAGAAGGGACATTAATGTTATGGGATGACTGTATGGGTGTAAACAGGTTGTAAACAGAGTAAAGGAGACAAACTGTGATTTTCCTGATAGACTTTTTCCATCAGGGGCCCCAGTCTTTAAGTCATATAGTTGTTCTATGGTTGGTAAGTGGCAAGAGGAAATAGACAGTCCTTAAGAAAAGCAACTTTGATGGCCACAACAGCCCAAGCAATTTCCTGACTAATCTCATCTGTGTAATTGATGTAAGATATTGGTCATCGTAGAAGAGTTAAAAGGTATTGGGAATGAGAATATACCAAAGAAGAAAAATAATGCATTAGCCAGGTGAAACAACAGAGACTTGAGTTGGTATCCTGAGTTGGGACGATGGGATGAACAAAGGCTGACATATGCATTAAGGTGGTATAGGTTCTCAACAGAGCAGTAGACTCATCTGCTCATTTTGAACACAGGTATTAGGGGATTAAAGTGACCACATAATGCAATTTGACTTTGGTTTTAGCTGGAGGTCCTCTAAACTGATTTCTCATCTCATTCAGGTAGCTGCCCACAAACAGATGGGACTTCTGCAAGGGTCAGATCCAAGCTGGACAGTGCTTGTGTCTTAGTCATTGTTAGTTTTGACTGAAGTTTGTCCAGATAGGAAGATCTGGTCCTTATATACCATGTTCAAAGTGCAGAACATTGCTATATTTAATTTACAAAGTAAGTCTCAATTCAATATACATAGCAGCCAAGGAGGAAGGAATGTTCCTTCATGAAGGGTTCAGGGAGAGTTTGAAGTCACCTAGTGAGATGATGGCTGACTGCTTTCCTTTGGTTCTTTTTTTTTTTTTTTTTTTACCATTTTAAATTTTATTTTATATTTTCACTGTTCCAAGATTCATTGTTCATGCACCACACCCAGTGCTCCATACAATATGTGCCCTCCTCAATACCCACCACCAGGCTCACCCAACTCCCCACCCTCTCCCCTCCAAAACCTTTAGTTTGTTGCTCAGAGTCCACAGTCTCTCATGGTTCATCTCCCCCTCCGATTTCCCCCAATTCACCCTTCCTTTCCTTCTCCCAATGTCCTCATATTTTCCCTTATGCTCCACACATAAGTGAAACCATATGATAATTGACTCTCTCTGCTTAACTTATTTCCTTTGGTTCTTATAGTAATAATCATCTCACCAGTTAGTGGACAGCATAAACAAATGACAACATTGAATAAGAAACCCAAGTATAAGAAAACTGTGTATTTCTGTCTGTAATGGGATGAAGTATTGGCAGGTGAAAGGGGGAGAAATTTTACTAGGAATCGTTGAAGCAAGCTGGAAGGATATCCTACTTTCTGTTTAAATATAGAGCCAACATGTGAGAGTTGTAGAGGTCTCCTAGAACATTGGTTTTTCTAGTGCCCTGGGTTTTAAAACAGTAGCAATATATTAGATGGGGTTTACAGAAGAGTTACCTTTACACTGTGAGGTTATGATCCATTGTTCTTGTAAGTTTTTAACTTGGAGAAACTTAAAATTTAGCTTCCTCCCTTTTGTTAGGTTTTAAATCTTATTGTGCCCATGGATGGCTGCTTGAATGAATTCAATAGTCAGTCTTGGCTTCTCACTAAGGGCAGCATTTGGATTCTTTCAGAAACCTTTGAGGGGGGGGTGCGTGGGTGGCTCAGTCAGTTAAGCGGCTGCCTTCGGCTCAGGTCATGATCCCAGGGTCCAGGGATCCAGCCCCACATCAGGCTCCCTGCTTGGCAAGAAGTCTGCTTCTCCCTCTCCCTCTGCCTGCTGCTCTGCCTACTTGTGCTCTCTATCTCTCTGTCAAATAAATAAATAAAATCTTTAAAAAAAAAAAAAAAAAAAAAGAAAGAAACAAAAGAAACCTTGGGAAACTATCCATACACAAAACTTTAGAGAATGTCTCCCACAGGGCCTTCAATATTCTCCACCATCGAAGATTGCCTATAGAATTTCTATTCAAGCATAAGACTGAGATAGGCAATTCCCATCCATAATGTTTGCTAGGTCCTGGGGCAAAAGTACGAATGGATATCTGCAAACTATTTCTACAAATATTTAAAAATTATAAACCAAAGTAGCAAACTATTAAATAAAAGATGTTCTACCATCGTACCTAGAAAAAAGATACTTTCATAATGACCTAGAAGCACATGTTCAAGTTAAAATTCTCAGACTCCTCAAAATTCCCTATCAAACATGGGGACATAGAGAGAGTCAGTCTTAGGTCTGGCCTTATTCTTCCCAGCCCTGCTCTGTTGCATAGTCTCAGGTACTGCTTCATACACAGAGACACCCCAGCCATCTGGCTAAGCTTTATCCACATACCTGTAAAGAGCCCCCTTCTCTCTATACACTCACAATGGGTCTAGGCAAGTGAATACCAATGGTATTCACAACCAAGAGCAAACCCAGGAGAGAGGACTGTGCAGGTTCTGGAATCAGGCATAGGACCATTTGTGCATGGAATTCTGGGGTTCTAGGTACCCAGAGCATGATCTAGAAGATGGTGGTGGTAGAGGTGATGTGAGCTTCTGGAAGACAACTAGGGTGACCAAACTGGTTTGTCTAGATCTGCCTTGCTTTTAGCTCTGAACGTCCATGTCCTGGGAAACACTTCTTCGGGATGCTAAAAGTCCCACTTTTCAATCTTGTGTCAAAAGATGAAAGGAAAAGTACAAAATTCAGAGGAGAGCCCTTGAGATAGAAGCTGAAAGTAACACTGTTTTTAGTGTCAAATGAATATGATGTAGATTATCCGTCTTCCATAATTGCTGTCACTGGTTTTTCCCCTCCCCTCCCCCAAAAAGAGGAAGACTTTCCTAAAGTGATTCTGTCTGACTTCTGATTATACTCCACTAATTTTTCAATAATTATCTCTAATATAAAACTAGTGGGTATACTTTCCTTATGTCATGTATTAATTCTTTTATATTCCAGCCTATTACAGAGCTGAGGAATTCTAGAGGAATCTAAAATTCTTCAGACTTGGGGGACAAGGATGTGTGGCTGCTTGGTTTCAGGAAGAATCAATACTCACCCTTGTTGAGACTCAAAACTCCCACCAGGAGCATTTGAACCTTCTCCTCTGTAAGATCTGCTATATCAAAAATGCTTTCAAGCTTTACGGTGAGTCTTTCTAGTTCCTCTCTAAGTTTTGGGAACGTCATAGCCATGGTTACTACTTTAGACCCAGCCCAGGAGACACAGGATCCTGAGGGACAGGATAATAGAAGGATTTTGACAAAGGGGTTCTTAGGGTATAAGATTATCTATAGAATTATCAACATCAAAATAACATTCATTCAGTGGCAATCTCCATATCCGTGTCATAGGCACCCAAGAAGGACTCTTACTCATTTACTGTGAAAAATAGGACTACCTAGTGTTTCCGAATGATCTAGCCCAGCGGCTAAGTCAGAAAAGGAAGGGGTGAGCCCTGGCACTGCCCCAGCCAACTTCCCAACCCAGGAAATCCCAACGCGGCTGGACACATCGGAAGCACAGCTCTTGGCTGGGTTTGCCAACACTGTTACCAAGCAAACTAGGATAAACTCATAGTAAGAGAAGCCAATAACTCAGGAGATGAGGGCTTGGAAAAGAGAAAGGGAGAAATTGATTTTTCGTCCTGGCAGCAGGGGTAGGCAGCAGTAACCCACCTCTCTGCCTGCAAGATGGACACTAGAGGTTTATAGAGAGGTTCGGGGCGGGAGGGGGGACGGACAGAGAGTGCATGATCATGGGTGGGGGTCGGTGTGTGTTCAGCTCCCATTCATGAGCTGGGAAGGGGACATGTGGAGAGTGGTCTTCTAGGCATTCTATTGCTGTCAGGGTTTTTCTGGCTTGGCAGTTGGAATGTTTTGATTATTGCAACACACCTTCATCCATGCCTCAAGAAAGTGTAGTGAGAAATGAGAACAATAGGTTTTAATCAGACCATGAGTTAGGCAATCTTGTCTATTTCTGGTTTTAACTGTTGCGGTCTATAGATATGTAAGAGGGTTTGCTGACACGAGGGCGAAAAGCTAAGTATTTTGTATTCATTTTATCTAGATATTGTTTTCTAAAGGTCTTCTTCAGCTCTTATCAAGGGGCAGAGGCCAGGAAACAGTGCCAGGGCCATACTCTGGTGGGGCTGTGGGAATAAGCTCTTGGGAAGGCTTTTCTGGGTACTTGAGGAGGATTTTTTTTTTTTTTTTGAGAGTTGAATCAAGCTTTGCACACTTTCTAGGGTATTTGTGTGGGAAGCATTCAAAAATCTTGTATCTCGTATTAGCTTCTCTTCCTGCTTCAACTCCATCTGCTCAAGATGAATATTCCACAGGTTTCCCCTTCATTACGGCCCATCAAAAGGAAAGCATGATTTCAAGTCCTCCCCTTCCATATTTTAACAAACTTTACAGACCATGTAGTCTAGTTGTTTAGCGTGAACTGAACAGTTATGGGAGTCTTTTTAAAACCCTTGGACCAGCAATGCCCTACATATGGTCAATTCATTTAGACCAGGGATGAAAGTTGGACACATAAATATTTTACAGAGTTACTGGGGAGGAAAAATTTTTTCTTTACCTTTCAAGGTATTTTTGTCTGGTCTAAGAATTAAACTGATATGAGACAGATTAACAGGAGAAAATGGAATTTAATTAAGTACTTACAAGGGCTCCTTAAGAATATGAAGCCCACAGGCAAGCAAATGAGACTTCTATGCGGTCCAGAGCTAAGGAGAAGGAGTGGGGAACTGGGACTTCAAAAATAAGGAAGACAATTCACAGGAAGATGGAAAAGAGTAACTGTTTAGTAAACAAATGTTTGCTGGGCCATCCAGAAATAATGGGACATAAAGAGGAATTCTAACAAACACACTTTGCTAAATTGCTCCCTGCCTATCACCCCTAGTAGTTCATATTATAATGTCGTTATCTATGGTGCTGGCTCCCTTCCTAAGGGCAGGTCCTCTATCTAAAATCTTTCTGGTGGGGCACCTGGGTGGCTCAGTGGGTTAAAGCCTCTACCTTCGGCTCAGGTCATGATCTCGTGGTCCTGGGATGGAGCCCCACATCGAGCCCCACATCGAGCCCCGCATCAGGCTCTCTGCTCGGCAGGGAGCCTACTTCCTCCTCTCTCTCTGCCTACTTGTGATCTCTCTCTGTCAAAATAAATAAATAATCTTAAATTAATTAATTAAATAAAATAAAATCTTTCTAGCAGTTAGGGGGAAAGTAAAAGAGTCTTCCTTTTGTTTCGTAAAAATAATCAGGCTGAAATAATCCACTTGCCAAAGGGACACCTTTTGCTTCCTTACAGGTTCTTCCAGAAAAGATACCATAGGGTGACAAAGAATAAAAACCAGGACAGCCTCAGTTTCTGACCAGAATTGAAATGGCCAGGCTTTCCAAACTGAAAGTGTGTGGGACCCCAGGCAGTAAAGGGCAGTCAAGAGCATGAACAGAAAGTGGGCAGTGGGAGGCGACCATGCTTGCCTTTGGTCCCTGTGATGCTGTCTTGTCACTGGCCTCCAGGGTCCCAAAGCTACAGATCCTGCTGACTACATCAGATTGGTGGAGAAAAATACCAGTGCTTCATATTTTCGAGTAAATTCTGTCATTCGCTAAAATCAGCACGCACATTAGTCCCAAAAAGCAAGTACTTCATTTCCCTGGTCTTGTTACTACTTTAAAGCAGGAGGATCAGCAAGCCTTCTTTATAAAGAACCAGAGAGTAAATAAATACATTAGGCTTTCCGGGCCATCTGGTCTCCATTGTGGCTACTTAACCCTGCTGTTGTAGTGGGAAAGCAGCCATAGAATGAGTGGGGCTATGTTGCAACAAAACTTTATTTGTGGACACTAAAACTTGAATTTCATATAATTTTCACGTCAGGAAAGATTCTTTTGATTTTTTTTCAAAAGAATTAAAAAGTTTAAAAGCCATTGTCACTAAATTATACACTTTAAAATGGTTAATGGTTCTTTTTTTTTAAGTTTTTATTTTTTTATTTATTTGTTTTTAAAGATTTTATTTGTTTATTTGTCGGAGAGAGAGCCAACACAAGCACAGGGAGTGGCAAGCAGAGGGAGAAGCAGACTCTCCACTGAGCAAGGAGCCCGATGTGAGATTCTATCCCAGGACTCTGGGATCATGATCTGAGCTGAAGGCAGACTGAGCTACCCAGGTGCCCTAAAGTTTTTATTTTAATCACAACAAGTGCACTCTTTAATCCCTGTCATGTATCTCACCCATCCCCCCCCCCCACCTCCCATCTGGTAACCATCAGTTTGTTCTCTATAGTTAAGAGTCTGTTTCTTGCTCTGTGTCACCTCTTTTTTCCCACTTTGCTCATTTGTTTCATTTCTTAAATTCCACATCTGAATGAAATCATATGTATTTGTCTTTTTCTTTTTTTTTTTTTTAAGATTTTATTTATTTATTTAACAGAGAGAGAGAACAAGTAGGCAGAGAGGCAGGCAGAGAGAGAGGAGGAAGCAGGCTCCCCGTTGAGCAGAGAGCCTGACATGGGGCTCGATCCCAGGGCCCTGAGATCATGACCTGAGCCGAAGGCAGAGGCTTAACCCACTCAGCCACCCATTCGCCCCGTATTTGTCTTTTTCTGACTGACTTACTTCGCTTAGCATAATACTCTCTAGCTCCATACATGGCATTACAAATGGCAAGATTCCATTCTTATTTATGACTGAATAATATTCCATGGTGTTTATATACCACAGTTTCTTTATCCATTCATCAATAGTGGATACTTGGGCTACTTACATATCTAGGCTATTGTAAATAATGTTGCTATAAACCTGAGGGTGCATGTGTCCCTTTGAATTAGTGTTTTTGTATTTTTTGGGTAAATACCCAGTAGCATGATTGCTGAATTATAGGATAGTTCTATTCTTAATTTTTTGAGGAAACTCTATACTGCTTCCCAGAATGGCTGCACCAATTTGCACTTCCAGGTTAATGGTTCATTTTTATGTTACAGGAATTTCAACTTAATAAAAAAAAAATTAAGCCATTTTAGCTTATGTGCTATACAAAAATGGAGACTGGCTGGCTTTTGCCCGTGGGCTGTTGTTTGTCGACTCCTGCCTTAAAGATACAAACATTATTTTAGATACGTTTATGTGGAACTAGATTAATACTTAATATGTTATTTTATTTAAGATCTGCTAAGTAAATTATGTGTGATAATCAATATTTTTTAGAGATGAAGTAACCAAGGGATGCATACATTCATTAATCTTCCCAAGATTAGGTCCCACAGCCAGTCAATGACAATATCAGGATTTGAATCTTAGGTCTTCTGCATAACTTTTCTTTATGAAGATTATAAAAGCTAACATATCGTGAGGATTCAACATGTGCAAGACACTGCTTTAAGTGCATTAGATCAGTGCTTCTTAACCAGAGACACTTTTGCTCTGTAGGGGACATGTGGCAATGCCTGGAAACATCGTTGGTTGTCCCGGTGTGGGGAAAGGATGCTTTCTTGCATGCAACAGGTAGAGGCCAGGGCTGCAAACATCCAGCAATGTACAGAACAGTCCCTCACAGCAAGGAATCATCCAGCCCAAAGTGTCAATCATGCTGAGGCTAGGGAACCCTACCTTAGATGTATTATCTGACTTAATCTTCAGAATAACCCTAAGAGGTAAGTGTCATTATTACTCCCCATTGAACCGATGAAGACATGGAGGTTTGGAGGAGTGAAGTAACCTGCCCAGTGTCACCCAGGCAGCAAACTGAATTTAAGCCCTGGCAAACTGGCTTCCCCATGCTATTCTTCAGAGTCACTATTGAAGTTTATAACTCTGCATTACTTGGTGAGATTATTTTATTCTCCCCCTAGACTAAATGAGGCTCAGACCATTGTCGTATCATTCTCTTCTTATCATTATACCCCCAGTACCTAGCCAGGAGCCTGCCCCATGGTAGATACTCAGTGAATGAATGAATGGATGGGATGAATGAATGAATGAATGAATGGATGGATGAGTGAATGAATGAATGAATGAACATATACATTATACACAGGTGACTTCAGAATCTGTACTTTTATCTTCCCTGGAACTTTCCATTTCCCTTTCTTGAGATAGGTAGGTAAGTAAAATGATAGGTAGGTAGGTAGGTTGATAGATAGATAGATAGGCAGATAGAAAGACAGACATCCGCAGAAGTAGATTCTTTACAGAACTGAAAGTCATCCCTCTCCCTTCCAAAAACTCTTTTCCTCCAGTTTTGGAGAGGACTATTTTTAAATCTTACTGCACACATTTCGTCTCCTTAAACATTGAGCTGAATAATTAAACTCAAACATTTACTTAGTGCTTTGAAACTCACAGAGGACTTTCTATCTATATGATCTTGTCTTCACAGGAACGCTGTAGCAGGTGTTCTACTATTATTATACACCTCACCCCCACCCAGCACATGTGAAACTGGGACTCGGAGAGGGACAGTGATGTGCTGAAGGTCACACAGCCAGTACGTAGTGGAACTGGGGCTGACCGCCACACCTCCCTCATTTTCTCTTCACGTATGCCTGCTACTGCTTCCGATTAATTAACTGTGCTTTGACAATTCAGGGTCTCCTTCTGCCCCTGGCGTGCTGTATGTGGGATCCACTGGGCCACAGCAAGCGGTTATGCTCCCAAATATGTCCAGGTGCTGTGTTTTCTATGCATGCGCGTTTATTATGTGGGATGTCTCAGTTTCTTCTTCCTTCAATCTTGGAGTCAGTGTGCCCATCTTCAGCAGCCTCCCCTGACACACACACACACACACACACACACACCCTGTATGAGCCAAGGTTCTCCAGAGAAACAGAACAAGCAGGATATGTATATAGAAAGAGATTTATTGTAAGCAACTGGCTCATGTGATTATGAAGGCTGAGAAGTCCCACGTCTGCCTTCTGCAGGCTGGAGGCTCAGGAGAGCCAGTGGTGTAATTCTCGCCTGTGCCCAGAGACATGAGAACCAGAGGGGCCAATGGCATGAATCCCAGTCCGAGTGCAGGAGAAGACAGATATCTCAGGATTAAGGGATATCTATCAGGCGAACTGTCTATCAGGCAGGGAACAATGGGCAGATCCCTCCTTCCTTGGCCTTTTGTTAGATTCGGGCCCTCAGGGGGTCAGGTGATGCCTACCTGCACTGAGGAGGTCCTTGGACATCACTGAGTCCACGGATTTGAATCTCCTCTGGAAATACCCACGCAGACACACCTAGACATAATGTTTAATCCGGGCATCCCTTGGCCTAATCAAGTTGACACATAAAGCTAACCATCACGTATCCCAGGCCCTTCTAATTTGATGCTCCTCACCTGCTTTGAGATAGAGAGCCAGCTATTTGGGCTGATCAAAGTCATACTCAGTAAAAAAAATTAGCAGGTTTGAGTGAAGGCCTAAGACATGGTCTTTTGAGTAAGAAGAGATTTCGTGCCTGGTCTTCAATTAGTTGTCATGTAGCTGAGTGTGCAGGATAAAGACAGCAAACTCAATAATCTGCACACTGAGTCAGGAGGCCAATGCCACCAAAGATGGGATTTGGTAGAGCTCCCGAGTTTGGCCACCAGGAAACAGGCAGCTAAACTATGTGTAGCCTAGGGTTTCTACAAACAATAGAACTAGCCTCAGAAGTGGGAAATGTTCAGGCCAGCTCTCAAGTCTGGCTCACTGATTTATCTAGGAAATGCTCTCTGCAGCGTGGGGTAGCTCTGGGAGCAGAGCTCCAACTCAGTTGTTTCTCCAAAAGAATGTGGGATTCTTGCCATCTGCCACAAAACCATGCCCCCAGCCCATCTGGATTTAGAGAGACTTCTCAATCTGAAAAACCCTCTCCTTCCCCATCAGTGTGATTCGGATGGAGGCAGAGGTCTCCCTACGAAGAACCCACATTGAATCCATATGGCCCAGAACTTTGGTTTGAATGGTGGTGTTAGTGGCTTACATTAGCGTAACTACTGCACAGATTAGAGCAAAGGCTGCACGTGAAGGCCTCGACACCGTGCTTGAACATTCACTCAATGCCAGTTATTATTATCACTGCTTGACTATTTTATTACTCGCTCTTCCGTAGAGGACAGTCTATTAAATCCATGCCAGTATCTCCACAGCCTTCAGGCAGCTTCTTAACAGAAAGTACCTTCCATTTTGTTTCTTTTGTTTTTGTTTTTAAGATATTATTTGTTTATTTGAGAGCCAGAGCAAGCAAGAGAGAGAGCACGAGCAGGGTGAGGGGCAGAGGGAGAGGCAGGCACTCTGCTTAGCCAGGAGCCCGATGTGGGACTCGATCCCAGGACCCTGGGATCATGACCTGAGCCAAAGGCAGACACCTAACTGACTGAGCCACCCAGGTGCCCCTTCCATTTTGTTTCTTGCAATGATGTTGTGAATAGGTGGAGTGTCTGGACAAGTGGCCCATAGAAGTGATGTGTGCAAAGTAAAATATAATGTAAGCAATGCACTAGCATCACACGTTTCCTATGTACTGGGCACTTTTTAAAGTAAGTTTTACATGCGTTAACTCATTTAATCCTCACGTTACTAAGAGGCAGATAGTATTGCTATCCCCGTTGTACAGATAAAAGAATGAAGGCACAAATTTACTCAGTTACTAAGTTGTGCTGTCAGGATCACATTTCATATTTCATGTGCCTAGAGCAGCCTCCTTTTAACCCATGCCTTCTCCCCCTTCTCCTCCTGATCAAATCACAGTTGAAATTATATTGAGATTTTGAGATAGATTTCTGAGAACGACCTCCTTCCAAATAACCTTTCGTGATCTTGCTGACTCAGTAGGTTTCTTCCCTCCTGGGAATCCTCTAGAACGTTCTTCTTTCCTTTGCCTTGTGCTCCAAACCTGACTCTGCCTTGTAACATGGCTATTTGTGATTTTGTCTATATTCTCCTGGAGAGCTTGCCAAAGCACAGGTGTGAAACCAGCAAAAGTGTACTGACATGAATTGTGGGCTCGTGATCAGCATTTTCAAAAACAAAGAACAGAATAAGACTAAGAATAGAACAAGAGTAGTATAGAATAGAAATAAGAGTATAATAGAATAAAGGAAAATATCAGAGTGTGTGTGTCCCCTGTAGTGAGAGCAAGTATCATTTCGTGAGATATTTGTATCAGTGGTGTGTGTGTGTGTGTGTGTGTGTGTGTGTGTGTGTATGCGTGCACATGCACACACACTGTGTAGCAACATAAAAGATACTCCTGTAGAAGTAGAGTTTCAGCTTTGCAAGATGAACAGTTCTGGAGATCTGTTACAGAACAATGTGAAGTACTTACCACTATGAATTGTACATTTAAAAATGGTGAAGATGGCAAATTTTATATTATGTGAGGTTTTTTTTTTTTTACCACAATGAATTATAAATTTTTAAAAAGATATTTCTTAACATATACCAGGGTTGCAAAAGTTTGAGAAACACTGTTCTACTAGATTGAAATCATTTTAGGGCTTAGAACATGTGTGATTTTCTTTTTAAACATTTTATTTATTTATTTGACAGAGAGAGAGAGAGATTACAAGTAGGCAGAGAGGCAGGCAGAGAGAGAGGGGGAAGCAGGTTCCCCGCTGAGCAAAGAGCCCGATTTGGGGCTCGATCCCAGGACCCTGAGATCATGACCTGAGCCGAAGGCAGAGGCTTTAACCCACTGAGCCACCCAGGTGCCCTGAACATGTGTGATTTATCTTTAATTTTAAGTAACATGCACCTAACACAGCAACACAGCTCATAGTAAGCTCATTAAATGGCCCCTGAATTGAATACATCACTCAAAATGAATGAGCTCAGGGGCCCATCAGGTGTAAGCCATGCTCTCTCCTTCCCCATAACTACAGCTGCTATGACAGAGAGTCCTACAGCAAATACTGGACAAGGAAGATGGGGAGACCCAAGGTGGGATATACGAATGGAAGACACTTCTCTGGTCTGGCATTGCGTCATGGTAGGTAACCTCTTTCCTCTTTGAGTGGGGATCTCTTCCACACAGCCCTCAGTATCCCAGGCTGTGTGCTGGGCAGTGTTAGCGGCTTTGTGCTTCTCAAGAGTTTATAGTGTCCCTGCCAGGGTGAAGGCGTGGCTTCCCCAAGTGTGGGGATCTTCCTGAAAGCAGGCGGCTTAATTCCTCCCAGGACAAGCCTCCGGTGACTGACTGCCTTCCTGCCTGCAGAGCTGAGGATGGGTGTAAAGGCTGTACCTACAAAGTATTTGGGGGCCCTGAGGGAAAATAGAACCACATGAAACCAGAAAATGAATGTGCCTCCTCAGAGAGTAGCTTTCTTTGTTTCCATCTTTGTTTCTTTGTATTTATCCCACTAATGGATAAGGAGGCTCTCAGTGACACTATTCCTTCACAAAGGCCCAGACAAGGCTAAAAGGATTGGAGTGGGGTGGGTAGGAAGAGTGCTCTCACATCATCATGTCTAATACTAGAAAATAATATAACCCATTGTGGGAAGGGGTTGGTGCATGAATAACTGTCCTATATATGAAGACATTTTACTTTATTAGTATGGACTAGAGAGCTTATGATGTCTATGTCTTGGGGAGTTCAGTCAATGATTACCCCCAGGACAACAGAAAGAACAATCTATGTGAGTAAACCTTGCATTGACAAGAAGAGCTCAAAATTGACCCACCTCAGGTGCCAAGGCCCACAGAGGGCTATCCCGATCTGCCGGGTGCTGGGGTTGGCCGTCTCTAGCTGGGAAGGATGGCAGAGAAGGAAGCCAAACTTAGGCAAGACCAGCCATGCGAGGTAGGACAGTGGGCCTTTCCAGAAGTGCTGGAGGTCTGAAGGGACTTCTCTTCAGGGCTGCTACACTGCACAACTTCAGGGGCACTGTTTCTACTACACTCTAAGTAAATGGCGCCTCCTGATATTGGGTAGTAAATGTACATAGTAGCCTTTCTTTCTTTCTTTCTTTCTTTCTTTCTTTCTTTCTTTCTTTCTTTCTTTCTTTCTTTCTTTCTTTCTTTCTTTCCTTCCTTCCTTCCTTCCTTCCTTCCTTCCTTCCTTCTTTCTTTTCTTTTTTCTTTCTTTCTTTATCTCTTTCTTTCTTTCTTGGGGGGGGGAAGGGGGTGGCAGAAGGAGAGGGAGAAACTCTAAGCAGGCTCTGCACTGAGCCCAGTGTGGGACTCGACCTCATAACCCTGAGATCATGACCTGAGCTGAAACCAAGAGTGGGATGCTTAACCAACTGAGCCACCCAGGCGCCCCTCTGTTTCTCTTCCAAAGGCAAATGATCTGAGGGGAGGGAACAAGGCTGGGAGCTGGCGCGTGTCACCTCTAGGTAGAGCTGATGGCTTTTCTCGTGGTTACCACAGATGATGATATAAAGTACAGTGTAAAAAATGTTTTCCTCCTGTGTTGCCATTTCCTTTCCTTACCACTCCCCAGCCCTCAGTGAAATCAGATTCTCCCAGGCAGCCTTACGTATGAGAGGTTGCTATGAGAAATGAACGGATGGGTGGCAGGAAGGAGGCTCTGGCCAAGCTCCTGCCCTCCGGGTGGAGGGAGTACAGCATGGCGTGGGGGCGGGAGGCCAGAGTTACTGAAGCTGGTGTGTGGTAGAAGGAGGCTCCGTGGCTGTGCTGGGTCGAAGGGAGAGGATCCTACTTCACAGAGGAACTCCTCAGGGGTGCACATTTGAAACAAGCTTCTTCTGCTACCAAATATTGCAGAGGAAGGGCCCCTCAAAGGGAAAGGCAAACACTTGGGTTGCACATGCCTTTTGGGTCCAAGGAGCGTGAATTCACTGTTCTCAATTTTTCAGAACTCTAGAATATTCTCTCTGGCTTCTGACCTGGAGAATCTTTTACCTTTTTTTTTTTCTCTCTCCCTTTTTTTTAAAAAAGATTAATTTATTTATTTGAGAAAGGAGCGCATGTGCACACGAGTGGGTAGGAGGAGCAGAAGAAGAGGGAGGGAGAGAGAATCCTCAAGTAGACTCTGAGCTGAGTGCAGAGCCTGACAGGGGGCTCGATCCCACAACCCTGAGATCATGACCTGACCCGAAACCATGAGTTGGAGATTTATTTGCCTGAGCCACCCAGGCACCCCCTTTTTTTCCTCTTTTAAAGAGAATGGCTCTTTTTTTAAGCT
>CM052883.1:87119911-87210870 GCA_028534135.1 Potos flavus | reverse complement strand
TTATTGGTCTATTCAGGTTGTCAATTTCTTCTTGTTTCAGTCTTGGAAGTTTATAGGTTTCCCAGGAATACATCCATTTCTTCCAGGTTGCTTAATTTATTAGTATATAGTTGTTGATAATAATTTCTAATGATTGTTTCTATTTATTTGGTGTTAGTTGTGATCTCTCCTCTTTCATTCATAATTTTATTAACTTGGGTCCTTTCTCTTTTCTTTTGGATAAGTCTGGCCAGTGCTTTATTAATCTTATTAATTCTTTCAATGAACAAGCTTCTAGTTTCGTCAATGTGTTCTACTGTATTTCTGGTTTCGAATTCATTGATCTCTGCTCTAATCTTAATTATTTCCCTCCTCATGTGTGGGTTAGGCTTAATTTGTTGCTGATTCTCCAGTTCTTTAAGGTGTAAAGATAGTTTGTGTATTTGAGGTTTTTTGTTTTTGTTTTTGTTTTTTGAGTGAGGCTTGGATGGCTATGTATTTCCCCCTTAGGACTGCCTTTGCTGTATCCCATAGGTTTTGGGCCAATGTGTTTTCATTCTCATTGGTTTCTATGAATTGTTTAAGTTCTTCTTTGAATTCCTGGTTGACCCAAACATTCTTGAGCAGGATGGTCTTTAGCATCAAGTGTTTGAATTTCTTCCAAACTTTTTCTTGTGACTGAGTTCCAGTTTCTAAGCATTGTGGTCTGAGAATATGCAGGGAATAATATAAATTTTTGGTATCAGTTGAGACCTGCTTTGTGACCCACTATGTGGTCTATTCTGGAGAAAGTTCCATCTGTGCTTGAGAAGAATGAGTATTTGGTTGCTTTAGGGTGGAATGTTCTGTATATATCTATGAGGTCCATCTGGTCCAGTGTGTCATTCAAAGCTCTTGTTTCTTTGTTGATTTTCTGCTTAGGTGATCTGTCTATTGCTGAGATTGGAATGCTGAGGTCTCCTACAATTAATATATTATTATCAATATATCTCTTTTTTTTGGTTAACAGTTGGCTTATGTAGTAGACTGCTCCCAAGTTGGGGGCATAGATATTTATAATTGTAAGATCTTCTTGTTGGATAGACCTTTTAAGAATGATATAGTGTCCTTCTGTATCTCTAACTATAGTCTTTAGCTTAAAATCTAATTTGTTGGATATTAGAATTGCTACCCCAGGTTTCTTTTGAGGTCTGATGGCATGAAAGATGGTTCTCCACACCTTCACTTTCAGTCTGGATATATCTTTAGATTCAAAATGAGTCTCTTGTAGAGAGCATATGGTTGGGTCCTGCCTTATTATCCAATCTGCAAACCTATGCCGTTTTATGTGAGCCTTTAGGCCATTCACATTGAGAGTGATTATTGAAAGATATGTTTTTATTGTCATCTTATTGCCTGTGAGGTCCTTGTTTCTATACATTGTATATTTCTATTCTATATCACTCTTGGGGTCTTTCTCCTTTTGTAGAACCCGCCCTTAACACTTCTTGCAGGGTCGGCTAAGTGGTCACATATTCTTTCAGTTTTTGCTGGTCCTGGAAGCTCTTTATCTCTCCATCCATTCTGAATGACAGTCTTGCCAGATAAAGAATTCTTGGCTGCATGTTCTTCTCATTTAGTACCCTGAATATGTCTTACCAGCCCTTTCTGGCTTTCCAGGTCTCTGTGGACAAGTTTGACATTATTCTGATGTTCCTCCCTCTGTATCTAAGAAATCTCTTTCCCCTCACTTCCCTTAAGATGGTTTCCTTGGTTCTAAGGTTTGCGAGTTTACTATGACATGCCAGGCATTGGTCTGTTCTTGATCTGAGGAGGGGTTCTCTCTGCCTCTAGGATATGAATGCTTGTTTCATTCCCCAGATTAAGGAAATTCTCAGCTACGATTTGCTCAAATATATCTTCTAGCCCTCTCTCTCTCTCTCCACCCCCTCAGGGATCCCAGTAATTCTGACATTGGAACATTTCGTGGCATAACTTATTTCTCTAATTCTGTTTTCATGGATTTTAAGCTGCTTGTTCCAGGCCTCCTCCTGTTCCCTCTTTTCTATCACTTTGTCTTCTAGATCAGTAATTTGTTCTTATGCCTCATTTACCATAATTGTTAGAGTATCTAGATCAGATTGGATCTCATTGATAGTATTTTTAAGTTCTGCCAGATCAGCTCTCATTTCTGCCTTTAGAGAATCTATGTTGCCGTTAATCGTTTTCTCCATCCTAGCTATTGTCTGCATAACTGTTACCTTGAAGTCTATTTCCAACATCTGGCTTATATCCATATCCATTAGTTCTGTCACAGAAGTCACAGTCTCTGAATCTTTCCTATGTTGGGGGTTCCTCTTCTTAGTCATTCTGTTGAAGGGTGGTTGAGGGAATGTACAGAGACCAGATTATTGACCACAACCTAAGCAAGATGCACCTGTCTTATAGAGATCTTAGGGTTGTCGTCTTCTTGTTCTTCCAGCCTGTCTTCTGGGGGAGGGGCCTGCCACACTGTTACTCAGGCAATCCTGTTTGGGCAGAGTTGCCCTGCCCCCTGGGGGGGGGATGAGCTCAGTGAAAACTGTTTTTTGGGGGGCTTTTGTTCTCTGGCAGCTTTCTCTAGCAGCTTTCCATGTCCCCCCCAGGAGTCAGAGCAGAAGTGACCATATCCAAATCTCTGTCTCAGAATAGAGAATCTCAGTCTGGCCCTCAGTGAGCTCTCCAGGCCACACTGCCCCTGCTTCTGTCTGTGCTACCCCAAACCACAACAACCTGGGTTGTGCGCCCCACAGCAGCACTCCTAGCTCTTGCTTCCAGGTCCGGCGTGTCTCTGCCCTTTGTGCTTCTAAAACTGCTAGCAGCCCCCAGTTTGCATGCACACCCCTGCAGCTCCAGATTTCAGTCTGCGGGGCTGCCCTAATGTCCTTTCCCCGCTGCTACTGGTCTGCGAGTCTTAGCCTGGTCCACAGTGCCAGAGGCTTTTGTGATCTGGTGGTGGAGGATCCCAGCGGCACAGGATCCCAGCAGTGTAGGATCCCGGAGGCTCCCTCCCCCTTCTGTTTATCTTCTGATACCTGCCCCCAGAATCATGGCTCCCCACTTCATACCTCAAAACCGACTGCCTGAGATAGTCTGTTTGTAAAGTTCCAGATATATATTCTTACATCACAGGCTGATTTTGTGGGTGTTCAGAATGGTCTGATAGATATCCAGCTCAAGTCAGGGGACTGATTGAAAAAGGGTCCCCTACTCCTCTGCCATCTTTGCCTCTCCACTGCCTTGGATTTTGAAGTAACCATGAGCATAGGATATATTTCCAGATATAACAATTGTAACATAACATGAAAATGCCTATGATTTCTGTTAGGACAGACCTAAAGTCACAAGTACTGCCAAAAAGGTTGCCTATAAACAGAATGGAAGAAAATGCTTAAATTCAGTTTTGTTTTGTTTTGTTTTTGTCCAACAAAGGACACAGACCCTAGACAAGAATTCTGCTCTAGGGTGTAATGTAAATTTCCTCCTTCCCCAGGTGTGCTCTAGCAAAGATGACACTGGAATTCATTGCTTCTATGTGAGTTGATTCTCTTCAGAGATTTCATGGACAAAGAAGCAGGATGGGGGCCCCATCTCCAGTCCCAAGGCATTTACCAAGTGCTCAGTGACTCATGGCTCTCCCCTGCTGAGGGTGGAGATGTGGCCTCTGCCTGTCATCTTGTGCACATAACACAGGTGACTAGGACGAACACACAGTGGATATCCACTTATATAAGAAATGCACTTAAACACTGGAAAATAAGTAGATTAAATATTTCCCTAAGGTTTATTAAGAGCCGCTATTAGGAAGGCTGAAAGGGCTTTGTGATTCCTTCTACTTCCTCATATCTGCATGGCACTTTCACCTTCTCAATGCTTTTTGTCCGTCTAGTATTTAATTTGTTTTTTCACATCCACCCTGGGGTTGACTGAGCTTTTTTTTTTAATGTCGTCTCCTAAAAATATGTATATTTAAAACACAATTTGCCAGAATCTCAGCAAGTCACAATGGAATAAGCAATGATATTTCTGAGAATGCAACGATTTCAACCTCAAAGGGAAAATTTAAATGAAATGAAATATTTAACATAAATAATCTCCCTCTGCTGCTAAAGCAGACAAAAGGCAGAACTAAGTACTTATTAAAGGAGGACACATTTTTAGGTCTAATTTTTCCAAAAAAAGAATATGCTTATGAAAAATTCAAACAATCCAATAGTGTTGAAAAGAACACTTTAAAATTTTCCCCCTACTGAAAAAAAATATATTTTTTAAATAAAATAAAGAGTATATTAAAAAAAAATATATATATGTATCAGAGTAATGGTATCAGGCTGAGTCCAGTTAAGAGCCAGAAATAACAATAGTTATTTGAATAGTAAGAATTTAATATAAAGAATTGTAAACTAGGTATAAAGTGGTTAACTAGGTAACTGAGTGGGTAAAAAGAGAATAAAGTAGGGGTGGGCAAACCACAATCTGTGGGCCACATCTGGTTTGCTTCCTGTTTTTGTTAATAAAGTTTTATTGGAACTCAGCCATGCTAATTTACTTGCATGTTTTTTATGGCTGCTTTGTGCTGTAATAACGGAGTTAAATAGTCTCAACAGAGACCACATACTGTGCAAAATGTAATATAATTTCCATCTGGTCCTTTGCCAGAAAGGTTTGCTTACTCCTACTCAATATTAAGGTACCAAGGAGGTAGCAGTTGTAGGAAGCAGCTTTTATCTCTAGAACTCTGGGACAAAGAGAAGCACTTGGAGGAGCCAAACTCAGACAGCCGAGGAGAGGGTTGCAGTCTGGCTGTTGCAGGTATCTCAGGGAGTGGATGCCATGAGGCTGGTTCTATAATGCTAGAAGAACTACAAACCAGGTCTGTCTGAGTTGAAGAAATAAGGCTCAAAGGGGTTAAGAGACTTGCCTTAATATCACATGGCCTTAATAACAGAACTGGAATTTCAGAACTGGCTTGAAAGATGAAAAGGAGAGAGAGCATGGCAGTATGTGGTGTGGGAAGGGCATTCTTGCCTAGGGAATAGCTCAAGGAAGAAAATGCAATGCAGAAATCAAGCTTCAGGGAGAGATAAAAAGGGCACTGGATCCCCAGGCTCAGGTCACATACGAAACAGATTTAATCAGGACCTCTAGGTGTGGCCCTCAGGCATTAATATTTTGGAAAGCTTTCCAAGTGATACTGCCTTGAGACAAGGCTGAGACCAAATGCTTGAAACCAAGATATGCATGCATCCACATCCAGAAATGTCTACCTACCCTGTTCCTGCCTCATTCATGGGACCTTCCCACCTTGGAAGGAGTCCATTGTTTGGGGGCAGAGGAGGTTCCTTCTGCATTGGGTGGGGAGGTGGCAATGGGTGGCCGAGAAGCAGCAGCCCCTCATCCCTCAGCAAACAGATGTAGGCCTGATGGTTCCTAGTGCTGCGGCCACAGGGGTAAGCCCCTGTTGTTACCAGAATACTCAGCTAAGAGCCGCTTAGCTCCAGCTCCCCTTTTCTTCCTGCTCTCAGGCCCCTTCATAAAGCTCCTTTCATCGAGCCAGGTCCCTTTCAGAACAGCAGCACATGTGTAATGAAGGTAAAACAACCCTCAAGAGGGAGCAAAATGCCCACACATGGGGAAGCTGGAGCAGGAATGGCACAATTTCAGATAACCCTGATGTGGGGCCTCCCATTGAATGTGGCACCAGAGGGACCCAAAGGATACAGATTTGCTGTGCAGCAAAGCCTGGGCCCGCTCGGCTGAGCCGTGGGCCAGGCCTGTGTAAGGCTCCCAAATGCTCTTCACAGGGGGACAGCACACTCAGAGAGGGAGCGAGAAGCAAGCCTTATTCTTCTTCAAAATTGTTTCCACGACAAAAGGAGTACATGTTCATTTAACATTCTTTTTTGGAAAAGTAGAGAAACACAAAGTAGAAAATCGTCACTTGTATTCCACTACCTGGATATGACTATGGGTAGAGTTGTGGGGTGATCGACCTGTACATGCAAGGCATACACACAATCAAATAGAGATAGAGCAAAATTTTTATCATATTGGTTGTATACCCTTGTACTTGTTTATTTTTATTTTTTAAAGATTATTTATTTATTTATGTGTGAGAGAGAGAGAGAGCATGTGTGCATGAGGGGGCAGAGGGAGAGGGAGGGGCAGACTCCCTGCTGAGCAGAGACGCCCCTCCCTCCCCTGGCCAAGGCAGGGCTCCATCGGGACCCTGGGACCGTGACCTGAACTGAAGGCAGACACTTAACGGACTGAGCCATCCAGGTGCACCTAAACTTAATATATTTTGAGCATTATCTTTGTGGTGTTGTTTTAATGCTTTGTTGGGTTCTATTGCGTGGGTATCATGGTTTATTTAAGATTTTTTATTTAAGACTTTTTAATTTAAGACTTTTTTTAGAGCAGTTTTAGGTTCATAGCAAAATTAAGAGGAAAACAGAGATTTCCCACATACCTTCTAGGGTGCCCGACTGGCTCAGTCAGAAGAACATGAGACTCTTGATCTTGGAGTTGTGAGTTCGAGGTCCACATTCGGCATAGAGATAACTAAAATAAATAAATAAACTTTAAAAAAATGTTAGACTCCTACATACCCTCTGAACCCACACATGCCTGGCCTCCCCCAATATCAAAATCCCCCAACGGAGTGGTACGTTTGTCACAACTGACGAGCCTACATTGACACATCTAGTCACTCAAAGTCCATAGTTTATATTAGGGCTGATTCTCGTACTTCCTATGGATTTGGACAAATGTATAATGGCATGTGCCCATCACTTTCACTGCTCTAAAAATCCTCTCCAGCACAGCTTATTGAATCATTCCCCTGCTGTTTTTATTTTGTCAGGCTCATAAATAATACTATAATGGTTATCCTTATAGGTAACTCTTGATTCACATATTTGTTTTTTTTTTCAGTTCTCTGAAGTGCTGAGCTGTGGGCTTTCATACCCTTTACCTAAAACACTTCCCCATCTCCAGGCTCTCTAATTTGTTAAGTTCTATGTATTCCTTCAAGTCTGAGCTTAAAATATCACTTCCTCTAGGGAATCTTCATGACCCCAAGGCTAGGTTAGACCTCCCAGTTAAATACCTTGGTCGTATTTGTACTAGTCTTTCACAGCACTAGCACATCTATTTCTGTCTGGTTCTCTATCAGGCCCCTCAACTTTGAATAGTGTCTGGTCCACTGGAGGTTTCCAAGAATTTGCTAATTGAATTCATATGCATATCAATATTTCTACGGGGGTTTTTAGATATCTTTTCATCTTTTATAGAGAGAAAGCTTTAGAAAACTGATTGAGCTTCCAATTCACCCATAGTCCAAAGGCTGCAATACACAGATTGCAGGTAATGAAGTTAAAAGTGGAGCCTGAGCATTCCAAGCACTAATTAGCTGTGTGTGCCTGGTGGCCACAGTCAGGTCCATCAACCCAGGCCCAGGAAGCATACCTGGGTTTCCCTAGAAGACAAGTTTATATCTACTGGGAGAAAACCTGTATTTCCATCCAACCATCCATCCACACATCCATCTTGTATAGATTGAGTATATATTATTCTTTAGTTCAACAAATATTTATTGAGCATCTACCATGCTCCAGGCATAGTTCAAGTTTCAGTGAAAATGGTGGAAAACACCTCTTTCCTCTTGGAGCTTGTAATTCATCTATTATATGAAAAACATTGTGCCATCAATTTAGATAATATCCATGGAGAGAAAGACATGGTCCTTATCCCACAAAACTTACAGTCTACTGATGAGTTATAGTAAACACACAATAGCATAACACAAGTAGAAGATCTGAAAGCTGGAAACTAAGAATCATGTGAGAGTATTATATTATTTCCTTTTATGGTTTCCTAAAGAGTTTCCATGTCTGTACGTAATTTCAAATCTTGGTCCAACTCTTGGGATATCACTCAAGTTGATGCATACCCACAGTTTCATGGTTGATTGATTCAGGGAAGGAACCCTACCGAGCTTGACCAATCTGCTTCCTTGGCTAAAAGATTTCAAACTAAAACCGAGAGTTTCTTTTTTTTTTTTTCTAAGAGCTTTCATTTTAAAAGGGAAAGTTGCAGTGAGCTGTAGGCAGTATATTTCTTGCCATTTGGAGAAAAATGGGCTGCTGTGAAAGAAGGGGCCTAAATGAAGAGAGATTCAGGAAGTGGAGTCTGGTGGACTTTTATCCCATGGTTCTAGTTGTTCAGACAGCCCAGTTGTAACTTCTTCCTTCACTTGCACTGTTTGTTCAAGATTTCCTTATATTCTAACAGCCAGCACCCTCACCACTGGTATTTATTAGTTTGGGTTGGATATGTGTGACTTGTAACTAAAAGAATCCTTGCTGAAGGCTTTGCAGAAGAGGTGAAATCTGAGCTGAGTTTCAAACCATGAAAAGGACTTAGGTGTTTCAAGTTTTGGCTTTTGCCACAAGCCTGAGCTACCAAAGAAAATTAGTCAAATCACATTTCAATGATCATTTTCTACTTGAAAAAGTACCTTTTTCCTGAAGGTTTGAAATAACCTTTTCCCTAAAAATATTAAAAACAGAAAATTTCAAATAATAGAGAAAAATGTAATGTTTCTCCCCTATCTCTACAAAAACCTACCCTCCAAAAATAACCACTATTAACAATTTGGGATGATTATCTAACACACATCCAATGTAATCTGCTCTTTCCTTACTATGGGCATCTTTTAAAGCACTTTTGTTTTAAAATCCTTTTTATTTGGAAATAATTTCATATTAACAAGAATTTGAAAAATTGAAACAATGTTATGAAAGGACAACTCACCTAGATCTATCTTATCTCCTTAGCTTTATCATTCATTCTCTTTCTTTGTATCATTTGAAGGCAAGTTATATACATCATGACCCTTTATCTCTAAATTCTTGAGGGTGTATATTCTAAGAATAAGGATATACTCTTATATCACGGTGGTACAGTTCTCAACTTCATAAATTTCTACTGATAGATCCACTGTCTACAAACTAGTTTGGTCAGTTGTTTGAATAATGTTTTTTATAGCACTCTTCCTTCCAGTTCAAGATTCCATCTAAGGTCAGGTATTACATTAACTTGTCATGTCCCTCCAACTTTCTTTAATCTGGAACTTTCCCACAGCTTTTCTTTGTGTTTTATGACATGACCTTTTTTATTTTAATAGAAATTTCCTCATTTTGTGCTCACCTGATATTTCCTTGTGATTAGATTGAGGTTATTCATTCTCTGACAGAATACTGCATAGGTGAAATTATTGTCTTTGCAGGGTATTAATTACATCTAGAGGTATAATTTACATGCAGGAAAATGCATGAATCATGTGTATAGTTTGGTGACTTTTTGGCATGTTCATATGCATAACCGACATATGCATAACCAAGAAAATTATCATCTAGAGTATTTCCATCCACTCAAGAAGTTTTCTTGTGCCCCTTGCCAGTCAATGCCTACTTCTACTCCCTAGACCAAGGGAAACATTATTCTTCCTTCTACCCTTGTATATTACTCTTCCATGTCTGTGGATTACATATAAATGGAATCATGCTGTCAGTATTCTTCTATGTCTTACATCCTTCATTTAACAAAAATTTTTGAGGTTCTTCCATGTTGGATACATTGATATAGTTCATTCTTTTTTTTTTTTTTAATTGTCATTTATATTCTGTTGTACAAATTTCTCACAATTTTTTAATCTGTTTTCTTGTTGATGGGCAATATTTTTAGTTTTCAGCCATTACGAAAAAAATTGTTATGAAAGATCATTTATGAGCCTTTTGTGGATATATAGTTTTATATATCTTGGGTAACTAGCTTGCAGTAGAATTACTGGGCCATAGAAAAAGCTTATGCTTACATTTTTAAGAAAGTGTTAGTTTTCTAAAGTGGTTTACATTCTACCAGCGGTTTATGGAGAATTCCAGTTGCTCCACAGCCTCACCAATGCTTGCAGTTGTCACCTTTTTATTTATCACATTCTGGTGGTTGTATAGTAGTATCTCCATGGTTTTCTTTGGCATTTCCCTGATGACTGACTATTTTAAGCACTTTTTCACATGCATTTTTGTCATCCCGGTAGGTTCCTTTGTGAAATGCCTTCTCAATTCTTTTGCCTATTTCTTAATTGGGTAGCTTTACCTATTGATTTCTAGGCCCTCTTTATGTATTATGGATACAAGTTATGTCAAATATATACAGTGAATATTTTCTCCCAGCCGGTGGCTTACTTTTTCACTCTCTTAATGGTGTTTTGCCATGAACAAAAGGTTTTTGTTTTGACTAAGTCCGATTTGTCACTTTTTAAAAATAATTTCAGCTTTCACATTTCACATATCTTACATTAATTTTTGCACATGAGGCTAAGGTGCCATCCTGAGTATGTTCTAAGCGCTTGCCTCTCGTAGGACTCTGGCTGCCAAGCACTTTCTCTCTCTCTTCTCCAGCTCCAGCTTGCCTCACTGCTGTGACTGCAGACCCAGCAAAAGTGACACAGGGACAACTGGTGCATGTGGAGAACTAGTTCTGCTTTCAAAGCTCTTACAGATTGTAATGTCTCTTGCCAGCTGCAAAGTTGTTCTAAGCTTCACTGGTTTCTCCTTATCCCTGTAAAGTCCCTCTATCTACCATACACTGGATTCTCCACAGATTTGTACCAAGGCTCCCAGAGAGACACACTGGTCTCTTCTCCCTCAGGGAGGTCTTACCTTTGCTGGCATTTTGTTCCTTTTGACGTCTTTGCTTCTGCAACTCTCTAATGTTATTTAAAAATGCACTTTTTGGAAGTCATATTCACTTTTTTCTAGTTGTTATGGTGAGTGTGATGATCCACTGTAATTGTCTACATCAGAACCAGAAGCTGGAAACCTAGTCACATGACTTTCAACTACTACCGAGATAATTCTCAATTCTCTATTTGGAGCCAGGACTTTGCTAAGGAATCCCAGACCTTTATCTCTAGTTATCCTAATGTTCTATAAGTCTGTTAAATTTACATATCTTACATGGAACACATAATCTTTTTCTGAAAATGGGCTCCTACCTGGAATTTCTTGTCATGGTGAAAACCATTCCCATCCACCCGTCACCCAATATCTGGACATGTTGACTCCCTCTTCTCTCTTGCCACCACATCAGTGGGTTACTGATTTCACTGGAGTCTCCCACATTTCATTCCTTTGATTTTCCTCCCACTGCTCTACCCAAGGCCTTCATGATCACTGGCCAAAATTATTAGAATCACCTCCTAATTGAATTCTAGTGTCTGTCTCTTCCCACCTCTCTTCATCTACACACACACACACACACACACACACACACACACACACCTTTTCCTGACTAAAGTTGATCTTTCAAAAAATACATCTTTTTGAACACTCAAACATGACTGAGTCACTCAAAGACTTACCAATTTCTGATAGTTCTCTTAATTTCCACAGAACACAGTATAAATTACTTAGAATTCAAAGTACCTCATAACCTAGTCTAAACCTATCTTTCTAGTCACATGTGCAGTCATTCTCACTTGGATACTTAGGGGTACCATGCACAAGGTATTTTATATGAATGGCCTCCCACTGCACATGGTGTCATCAGTGCTCTGGAGTTTTGTGGGAATAGCCCTGCTATACTTTACCATCTCTGGATTGCTCTCTGTCTCCTCCCTCCCGAAAATGTGCATATACATCTTTGTACTCTTTTCTCTTCTTCACCTGGAATAACTTTTTACCTTACCTACTGGCAAAATTCCCCTTCCTACTCCAAGACCCCGCTCAGATGACTCCTAGCCACTTCAGGTTTTTTCTATCAGCCTCTTCACCTTATAGAGAGGAATACATTGCTAGACCATTACATTGTAATATTGGTATTTGTATATCTACCTGTTCTGTGAAGCAATAAGATTTTAGGGAGCAGCTTATGCAATTATACACCCCCATCTACCAATCTAAGTAAGTCTTTGTTGATTGAGTTGGAAATAATTTAGATGGACGAGGTGTGACTGATTGTTGAGAGCTTTACATGTTTGTAGAAGTTGTATTTCGTCTTGTAGACAGTGGGCAGGCATCAGGACTGGGGCGGGGTGGGAGGTAGTTGATGAATCGGACTCTGCCATGCTTAACAAAAATGCAGCAGCATCAAACAAAAGACCAGTCTATGTATGTGTACCTGGGAAGGGCACCTGGGTTGCCTGTCCAAACCACATGCCTAGATAATAATCTATCTCAAACATTACAGTCATATGAAGGTGTTGTTCCTGCAGAGGAAAATAATTAGTCAATTTCTAAATTGTCCCCATGTTAGCTTTCAGTTTTAATGTCCTATTTCTTGTTCCACATGTTGATTTGTTTAAATTGCCATGTAAGCACATTCATATATGGTTCTCAAAGGCATTGGCTGGGCTGCTTCTAGGTGTAAAGAGCAGCTTCTTTGTTGAAGATCTGACTGCATATAGGACTTTCTGCTGGATTATATGGGGAAATAACCTCCAGCTTAAGGGCAGATGTAGGCTCAGTCTCTGTTTCATTCCTTTGTATGACTCCCGTTTTCCTAACTTGATGCCACTGCCTAAGAACAGAGCTGGCCTTGGCATGGCAGCAACTTCAGGACACAATCAAATCATTCTCGCTGCTCCTTTGCTCCTCCCCCTTTTCTTACTTGCTTTCTTTGTTTTTCCCTTGGTCCCAATTTTCTACTTCATTAACCTCATTGCATATTTCTTCTGCTGAAAACCATGTAAAATACATTTTGGAAAAAGGCAGGCTATAAATAAAATCAAGGCAAAAAAAAGAAACAATAGCATGTCTTTTTAAAAAAGAGCAATACAAAAAAAAAAACAATACATGTGTATTATAGAAAGTTTATGAAATGTAGACAGGGATAAAGAAGAAAGTGAAGGGGGACCTGGGTGGCTCAGTGGGTTAAGCCTCTGCCTTCAGCTCAGGTCATGATCTCAGGGTCCTGGGATCGAGCCCTGCATCGGGCTCTCCGCTCAGCAACGAGCCTGCTTCCTCCTCTCTCTCTGCCTGCCTCTCTGCCTACTAGCGATCTCTCTCTCTGTCAAATAAATAAATAAAATCTTTAAAAAAAAAAAAGAAGAAGAAAGTGAAAACTATTCATTTAGGGAATACTAATATTAACACTTTGGTACATACCTTGACAAATTTTTACATAAAATTTATACAATATAATTTTATATAAATATAATAGAATATGTATATACTATAGTTATATGTATCTATGTATTCTGATACACAAAGAGCCTATATCTGTACATCTATATAGAGACCCCAATATATACATGCACACCCAAATGATCAAATATGTGTTCTAATAGCAAAATAATTGTAAATAACATTTTATAATCTTTTTTATTCAACAATTTATATATTATCTTTTGATGTCAGTATGTATCCATCTAGTTTACACATAAATGTATAGAATGAAGTTGGAGCATAGAATTGATTTCTTTCTATGTCTAAAGAAATAAAAGCAGCAAAAAACTCAACCCAAATACAAATATAAAACCTAACAGCAACCGAATTAAAGAAAAGCTATCATAAAATAGTGATTGAGAAGATGAATGCTTCTCTTTCCAAATCCCAGAAGTAGGATATGAAAAAAGATTAATCAACAAAATCCTGAGAATTTTTGCAAATATCCTCAAATTGGTAAGGAAAAAGAATACGAGTTGAACAGGAAGCTTAGGATCTTCTCTGTGTGGGGACGTAAAAGAAGCTGTGGAAAAAAAGACATGGATGCAAAGAGGAAGTAAGCAACTGGAACTGACAGTCTCATATGACAGGTAATCTCTAGGGGGTCACACTGAATTTAGAGTATAATCCAGAGCTGACATGTAGGACTAATGTTGCCCACTTTGTTAAGTGGAATGAACCCTTCTACAAGACATTTAACTGAATCTGACATGAGAGAGGTCAGAGACACGTTTTTCAACAAAGATTGCACCCAGATCAAGCTGATTTCTTCCTCTGTCTTCAAGTTGATAGAGTTTCACACTCAGCCCTTCAATCAAAGTTTGGAGTGATGGGAAACAGATTTCAAGCAGGGAGTCCATGAGAATTCACCCACCTTCCATTGGAGGAGAAAGTGTCCCTGTTGAGCACATGCAAGATCAAAAGAAACCACATGACACTAAGACAATATGCTATAGCGACCAAAAATAATAGTAATAATATAAATAATACCAATAAGTGAAAAGAACATAGAATGTAGTTTACAGCCAAAGATTCCATTCTGGGGAAAAGTAACCTAAGGAACAGAAGAAAATTCTCTGCAAATATTTAAATTCTATACCGTTTAACAAGAAGTTGAATTCAGTTTTTAGAAGAGCTCAGAAATTACATGATACACCAATTGAATGAGCTAGAAATGAAGGTTGCAAAGCTAAGGAACAAAGATGAAGACTAAAGCACTATCACTATAGAAGTAATAACTAAATTACAAATAGGAAGGAACATAATAAGTGTGGCTGGAAATGTAATCATTGAAATTCAGGGAAAGCTAGCAATAATTTTAATAAATTTAAATGATTTAGAAAGAGACTAAAGGAATTAGAGGAGAAGAAGATACCAGCTATGAAAGAAAGGTAATAATAATTAGCTGTTGATAAACAGGAAGTAGAAAACCCAACAAATGGACTAGAACAATCATTAAAAGATTCAATAAAAGAAAAATTTCCCTGAAAGGAATACCTGAGACAGTTGTAAAAGACAAGCTGTGTTGTAGAAAAACATTAGTCTGGACGGTAGACTCTGAGATATATCCTTTTAAATTTATTGGAGAAGAAAAATCATTCTCTAGGTTGCCATGAGGAATAAGGACATCATTTTTTTTTAAGGTTTTTAAATTTATATATTTGACACAGAGAGAGAGAGCGCATAAGCAGGCAGAGTGGCAGGCAGAGGGAGAGGGAGAAGCAGACTCCCCACTTGGCAGGGAGCCTGACATGGTGCTCAATCCTGGGACCCTGGGATCATGACCTGAGCTGAGGGCAGATGCTTAACTGACTGAGCCACCCAGGCACCCCAAGAACGAGGAAGTCCTTTTAACAAGAGTCAGATGATCCTTAGACTTCACACAGCAACATTCAGTGAAACAATATCTACAATTCTATGAGGGAAGGTATAATGTGAAAATTTATATCAGCAATTAACAAACACTAAAGAATCAGGGGATAAGTACACGTGAGCCATTCTGGAAGCAAAGAAGTCAACAACTACTTCATGATAAAATCCAGTCACCTGAGACGTGAATCAAGAGACCATGGAAAAAAGAACTGGGGGAGCAAAATGTGCAAGAACACAGATGAAATAATACCTACCAAGTTCTGAGGTAAAGATAGTGTGACTAAAAGATTTTATGGCTAAGTTGATCATGTAGCAGAAAGGTGAGGACTCTGCACCTGGCCCCCAAACTACGCATGTCAGAATTGGGTTTGATGCTGAGACCCAGAACTCTTGCAAAACATAGAGCTGAAGTCCTCTAGTGATGAGCAGGAGCTATGGGGACCTTCTTCCTTGGCCTGCTGCTGCCTTTACGCCATCCCCTATTCTGGCCTCAGTATCTCTACCACTTTGATTTTAATCTCTATCTTGCTCTTCTAATAGAGCATAATGTTTAGCGTAGAGCTTTTGGATTTATGTTCATGAGTGGGGTTGGGCTGTAATGTTATTATTTTTTTTTTTAGAGAGAGAAAGTGCACATGTGTGGTGGGAAGGGACAGAGGGAGAGAGAGAATCTTAAGCAGACTCCATGCTCATTGTGGAGCCTGAAGGGGTGCTTGGTCTCACGACCCTGAGATCATGACCCTGAGGTCATGACCTGAGCTAAAATCAAGAGTCGGACTTTCAACTGACTAAGCCACCCAGGTGCCCCTGTAATGTTACTTTCTTATAGCGTCTCGCTTTGTTTTCAAATCAAAGTTATGTTCACCTCATAATATGAGTTGCAGTATATTATTCTTATTCGATAAACTTTGGGTAGTTTAGGTAAGACTGGAATTAATTTTCTTTAGATATTATAATGTAATACACATTTTGTGGATTTCTGTATTAATATAAGTGTAGTGATAAGAAAGCATAGTCTGATGCTAGCAGTTGTTTGGAATTTACTGAGATGTATTTTATGGCCCAGTCATTTCTTACAAATGCTAATGTTGCTTCATGTGTTCTCTCTTATCATTGAGTCCAGAGTTACATATTAGGTCAAGATTGTTTATGTTGTTCAAATCTTCTATATCCTTACTTATTTTTTGTCTGCTTGAAGCCATAAATTTCTGATAGGTATATTAAAATCTCCCGCTATGATTGTCTATCTCACAATGTGGGATATAAAAATACATATCTATATCTTTTGCAGGTCTGTCAAATTTTGCTTTATATTTTTTGAGGCTATGTTATTAGATACATATTACATCAATTAAGTTAATCTTATATCAAATGTTCTATAAGTTAAACTTTATTTCCAGAAAGGCTTTACACCTTAAAATTGATATTTTCTGGTATTAATATAAGTTCAATAGCTTTATTTTGATTAATATTTACCCAGCACAGCTTTTATTGCTTTTACTTTTTTTCAGCCTTCCCACATCCTTACATTTACATGCTCTTATAAACAGCATATAATTAGATTTTAAAAATTCTGACAGTCTGTGGATTAATGAACATTCAATCTATTTATATATTGTTATTGTGTTTTTAGTTTATTTCCATCATCTTATATTTTGTGGTATTTATTGTACCTTTTACATTGCAGTTTTTCTCTCTTCTTTTGGAGAAACTGAATATTTTTTTAAATTCCTTTTTTTTCTCTTATGGATTCAGAAGTTAAATAACACTATATCTATTTTTCTAGTAAAAGCTTATGAACATGAATGAAAAATATGAATGCTTAAGTTATTACATTCCAAAGTTAACCAATATGTTTGCTGAATGTCTCAAACAATGGTTGTCAATTCCAGTCATGCTCTTCTTTCTTTATATGCTTTTGTCATATATTTTCATTGTAATCTTGTTTTACTTTCTTCCATAAGACATTATTCTTTGATATTTATTAATTTATTTATTTTTTTTAATTAAAAAAATTAAAGCTTTATTTATTTAGAGAGTTGGGGGTGAGAAGCAGAGGAAGAGAGAGTCTTAAGCAGATTCCCCACACTGAGCCTGACATGGAGCTTTGATCTCACAACCCTGAGATCACAACCTGAGCTGAAACCAAGAGCTGAATGCTTAACTGATTGCCCCACCCAGGTGCCCCTCATCTAGTTTTTATAATAGAGTTCCATGGTTCAAAAATTCAAAACACAACATAAAAGGGCTAATTCGATCAAAAATTTTTTCTTCTATCACTGACTACAACCTATCACCTCACACACTTTCCCACAAAGACGATTTTTGTAATCTGGTGTTTCTTAGTATTCATACACAAATAGCTATGAATGTAAATTCTTATTTTCTACTTTCTTATACAACAGCCAGAATTCTGTAAATATATGTTCTGTACTTTCATTTTTAAAATTTAACAGTATATCTTAGAATTTTTCATATCAATACATAAAGATTGTTATTATTCATTTGAATGTAGCTGTACAATATTCTACTGTATGGATGTACGATGATTTAATGAGGACTGTATTGTTAAAAACTTAGATTGTCTCCAATCTTTTAGTAATACAAACAATGATGTAATGAATACTATAGTGAACACTGTCTTTTTATATGAGGATAGTTAAATCTATAGAACAAATTCTCAGAATTGTGATTGCCAGGTCATAGGGTAAATGCATTTTTAATTGAACAGATTTTTCCAAACTGTCCTCATGGGTTTGGTTTGTGAATACTTAGATTAAGATTTTTGCATCTATGTTGATGAGTAAGACTGGCTTATAATTTTCCTTTCTTGTAATGTTCTTGCTAGATTTGGGTATCAGGATTATGTTTGCCTCAAAAAATGAATTTAGGATGTTCCCTTTTTTCTTTATTTTGCCAGAGTTTGTGTAAGATTTGCTTTGTTTTTTATTAAATATCTGGTAGAATTTTCTGGGGAAGCCATCTGGGCCTGGACTTTTCCTTGTGGGAAAGCTTTTAATTACAGATTCAAGATTTTAATTGAATTACATAACCTGTCATTACCAGAGGAGGAAACTACCTATGGGTTCATTATAGAAAGATATTTTTACAGGTAAAAAAAATTCAGTTATTTCTCTCAGCACAGAAAATTAATTTAAATGTAGTGGTCAGTGGCATCATTTCAGAAACAAGGCTAACTTAATTTGAATTTTGACTCTGACAGTTAATAGCTGCATGAATATGGAGAAATTATTTCAGTTTTTTGCTCCAGTTTTCTTGTGTGCAAAATGAGAAAATAATAAAATAGTAGTGCCTACCTCATTGTGATTTTGAAGATTAAATGGGTAAATGCAAGTGAAGCCTCTAGAAAGTTTCTAGGCACATTACAGATACCACATAATTGCTTATTTCTACCTGAGAAGGATCTCATCCCACTATGTTCTGGTTTATGTTGAGAAGAGATTTGTAGTTTAATTTTTATTCCTTTGACATGAATTTGTCTTGTCTGCCTGGTTTCTTTTGTTTTTTTTTGGATATTTTCCCATTTGATTATGCTGTATCTCAGGCTGTATTTCTCTTTATCCATTCTCCTTTTAAAATCTGCAGAAAAGAGTCATTTATCATCTTTAGAAAGTGTTAGCTCTTATTTCTTCAAAGATTGCTTCTGCTTCACTCTCCTTTCTGGAATTCTAAGTATACATATGTTGTACCTTCATACTCCATCCTTCACGCTTTTTAATCTTTTTTTTTTTTTTTTTTTTTAATGTTTCCATCTTCTTGTCTGTGCTTCATTTCTAGGTCATTATGTCTCTTTTCAGCTGCGACTAATCTGCTTTGTGGCCACTGAGGTTTTAATTTCAATCATTAGATTTTTTGTTTTCATTTCTAGAAGTTCCATTGGGGTTCTTCTTGTTTGGGTATACTTTATATTTCTAGTTCCTTACTGATTTTCAAGGGTCCCTCTATGTTTAACATATTAAACATAATTACATAATTACAAATTATATGTCTGATAATTCTAATATCTGAAATAGTTCATATTGTTTTAGCTTTCTTTTGTTTTGGCTTACTCTCAACGATGGCACCTTGTTTTCTTCTGTGTTTTGTGACATTAAATTCTAAGCTATTCGTTTTCCTTAGAATTTAATCTGTAGAAATTCTCAAGGACCTGGGATGAAGGTGGGTTCTTCAGAGAGGAAATGCATCTGCTTCCACTCAATGCCTTAAAGCAATATCATAGTCTGGTATGATTTGAAAACACCTTTTTAGGTTAAGGTTTCTCAAATCATGAGGAAGTATGAATTTGGGTTGCAAATTTAAGTAAAATTTAAATTAAGTAAAAGCAAGTAAAATGAACTTTAATACTCTAAAAATAACATTTAGTAAATATCTGTCTGTTCAAGTGTCCATGTGTGAGTCCATCCATCTATTTATCTATGTTTCTCTATGTATATGTGCTTAGAGAGTTGTCTGAAATGAAATCTATCTAACAATAACAAGGCTTACTCCTCAGTAATGATAGCTAATGAGTTTTATTCTCTGACCTTTGTTCTATTTGATCTTTGTTCTATTTTGTATTGCTTAATTTTATTTCATAATAAAATTAATCCCAACAAGAAAGTCCTTACTTTAAAAACAAACCAATAGGTGAAGAGTTTGCTATAACATATTAAACATCTTTCCTCAGAAGTCTGACCAGCACCTTGCCTGGTCTCCCTTTGTGCTTCTGTCCTGAACTGGATTCCTGTCTCTCTGTAATGTTGGATTGTTCTCAATCCAGTATCTCTAGCCCACCACTTTCTGACAGACTTGTACCAACCCCGCCTGCTTGGTTTTCACATCTGGCCAGGGCCTGCTGTCCAGCAGGTTATGCTTGTCACATTCTTGGTGCTGACTGCTTTCTCGGCATGGCGCCAGGCTCCTCTGGTCAGCCCCTCCAGCTGCTGCGCTCTGCCGGCTTCACTGAAAACCTCCAGCACCTTGCACTGGACCAGGGCTTCCCTTTGGGCAAAGCCTCTTGTAGGTGCCAGCTGTTGTCTCTCTAAATCTCTCCCTCCCTCCTTCTCTCTCATTCCCTTTCTCTTTTTCACCTTTCCTCATTGCTTCCTTCCTTGTCTTGTCCTTCTCTCTCTTCTACCCTTTTTCCTTCCTCTCCCCTTCCATTCCCTGTCCCCTTTTCCCTTCCTCCACTCAGCCTTCCTTTTCTTCCCTCCCTTCATCCTTCATCCCTCTTTTCTTTTTCTTTTTCTATTTAATTCTCCCCCATCTCCACTCATTTTTTAAATCTATATAAAGATTTGTGAGGAGGATTACATGGAATTACAAAATGTAAGTCATCGAACATACTCTTGGTTACATAGTAAATGCTATCTCTATGAGAGTCATGATAATTATCATGTATTTATTGAATCACACATTCATTCAACAAACATTAATCAAGCTACCATGCACCAGGCTCAGTGCTAGGCATTCATGCTTACAGTGAAGATTCCTACATGATTTCTTCCCTGTCCTGTAGAAGCTCACAGACAAGTAGGGGACATAACAAGGGAATGGGCGAATGCTATACAGTTAGCTGGACAGCTGTGTCCCTGTCTGCAATGTATGCATCACCTTATCTACGGAGACCATGGTTTGTCAGCTCCGGGGCAGCATTCAAAAGAACCACTGCATAGCTTGCTAACGTTGAACACTGAAGGATTTGTTTCCTAAGCTGGGAGGGAAATAACATCAACAGGGTGTTACAGCCAAACAAGACAGAGTCTAATGCCTTAATTAAATGGATCCTTTTGGTCTGCGCAGAACTATAAATCAGCCTGCTCAGCCTCTAAGCTTGGGACACCCCTGAAGCAGAGTTTGAGAAATCTGTATTTATGCTAATTTTCTAAAACTAAGGCAATCGACTGGAAATAAGGTGGGGCCGTGGTGCTTGCAGGGGGCAAGCCGGGTCTCTGTAAATTGAGATTTCTTTTTTCTTTTTTTTTAAGATTTTATTTATTTATTTGACACAGAGAGAGAGAAAGAGAGAGAGAGATCACAAGTAGGCAGGCAGAGGGTGGGGGGGAAGCAGGCTCCCTGCTGAGCAGAGAGCCCGATGTGGGGCTCTATCTCAGGACCCTGAGATCATGACCTGAGCCGAAGGCAGAGGCTTAACCCACTGAGCCACCCAGGTGCCCCTAAATTGAGACTTCTTTCCAAAAAGAATCACCATACATTCTGCGGTTTTCATAGGAGCCAGATTTGGGACTCCAGCACATCTTGTCCAAAAAATTTTGCCTTAGGAAAATAAGATGTCTCAAGATATTCAAAGGACAAGCACTCCAACTGCCTTTAAAACTTAATCGTGCGTGAAATGTACTACTTCCACCTGTATTGGCCATTTGGCCTTTGTGATAGGCCTCCTGCCAAACCCCCATGCGTGTCAGCTGTCCTGAGGCAGCTCGGGCCCAGCTTGGGACTGCAGTGCCTCCCAGGCAGCCCCACAGGGGCAGGATCTTCTCAGTCTGAACATTGTTTGTGCGAGTCTTTATTCCCTCCCTTCTTTCCCTCCCTCATTTCCCCAGCCTGAGTCCTGGATGCCCCCAACTGTCTCCTGTTCAAGCTGGCCTGGGTGCACTGAACTTTTGGTATTAACCTGCCAGAAAAATCGATCTGTCACCTGTCCTGACCCCTGAGACTCCTGCTGTCTCCTAGAGACCTGTGGTCCATCCAGGTGTTGTATGGTATTGCAGCTTTCCTGGTCTCAAAGCAAACGACGATCCTTAACCAGGTAACACAAGGGCTGAGTTAGCGACAGTGCACATCTTCAAGAACTCATTAGGGATGATCCTACTGAGCAACTTCTGGTACCACAGCGGGTCAGTGAGGGAGATATTTAAGGGCCTGTGGGATTTGCTTTACCGCTTAAATCACCTCTATTTTGTGACTGCTTTCTTTGTCTTGGTCTTTGCTGTAAAGTCTCCACAGAACGGGCCTCAGGTAAGAGAAGGACCAGCCCAGGCCTGGAAGGAAGAGTGAGAGTCTGACCCTTTGGTCAGCCTCATTTTCTTGGATTGTGATAGACAGTTCCCAACCACCAACTCTTTTTATCTTTTGAGTAACACTTTGGATATATTGGGAGAAGGGGATTTCAAAATAATACATGCTTATTTTAGGTAATTAGAAAAGTCCAGAATATACAAAGTGAAAAATACAAGTCATCCATAATTCTGCAGTCTAGTTATAACCACATTGCCATTTGGTATATGTAGTTCTGGTCATAGATGGTAGGTTGGTAGGTAGGTAGACATACAAGCCACAACATCACTACATTTGGCTGTGCCAAATTCGACTCTCCAGAAGAGTGAGTTTCAAGGTGTCATTATCAGACTAGCAGCATAGGCATGATTTGGGAAATTCTTGGTAATATAAATTTTCAGGCCCTACCTCAGACCTCCTGGGAGTTACAGGGGTAACTGTAACATCTCTGTCAGACTTTCAGATTTTTTCCCTGTCAACCTTATCCAGCTCCTCTCAAGACGATGTCTGGGAATACGGGCTTTGCATGTCCATGTCCACAGGTCTGGAGGGACACCTGGCCTTGTGTTGATATTCCCCTGGGTGCTGAGTGCTGGAACTGAGAGACAACTGGCTGATCTCACCTTTGGACATTCTGGAGGCATTTGTCCCTGACATTTGTGACCACTGACACATTTGTGACAATCCTGTTCTTTCTCAGATTGTCCAGGGGCCAGGGGCCTCCCTCTGCTATCTAGGTCTTTCCATAGCTCCCACAGTTACCGTAGACCCCTGAGTTTCTGCCACATCTTCTATATACTCTTGACTGGCTTGGTTCCCTCATGCCGTCACCTGTCTGTGTCCTAACTTGGGGTCCATACACTGAGGGGATGTTTGCTGGACTCAGCTATATCTCTCTGTCTTATTGGTCACGTGCCTTGAGCTTGCCTTACACAGTGGTCTCTGCCCTGAATTCCCAGAGGAGACTAGGGAAGGTTCTGTCTGCCCATGGTCCCTCCAGCTCAGGGGGCATAGCTTCTTCTCCCTGAAATCTCTCCAGCTCTGTGTCCTTTTCTCTTCCCTCTAATCCCTTATGCAAAGCCACTGATGCATTTAATGACCCTCTTTTCCTAGTTCCCAGCTTTCAAGCTCATCTCAGGTATAAATGCCTATTTTGAATGTCAAAAGCTAAAGAGTGATTCTTTCTCTTGGCTTCTGTAATCATGCCTGGCCCCGAGGCAGATGGATGTAGGAAGGCAAAATAGAAAAACACAACAATATGTTTCCAAATCTTACCCTCTTTTCATAATCAAATATATACACAACGTTCACATAATTTGGATTCTGCTGCACGTACTTTGTGATGGGTCTTTTTTTTTTGTCACTTATCCATATGCCATGAACACTGTTTCCATGTCATTAAATACTTTTCTACAACATGACTTTTAATGGCTCTGAGGAATTCAATTAAACGTGTGGTGGGAAGGAAAATACATTGCTATTTTCAAAGCTATTGGCAGTTTGTCTTGGTTTCTTTGGGGCGTGGAAGCACAATTTATTTAAGGGAGAAATTATTATTTTTTTAATTGGGACAAAAGAAACACTTTAATGAGCCTTTTGATTATATGAAGGCAAGAAGTAACGCCTTCACTGGAGCCAAAGTTTTAGACGAAGAAGGAGATAAATGGCGGTGAAAAAGTTGTTTCCTTGAGTTTTTCTGATGGTTGTAGAGTTTTGGCTTTCTTTGGGAGTTTGGAGTCAGGGGTTGCAGCCTAGGACGCAGGAAAGGGTAGAGGACTTGGATACCAGTAAAAATGAACTCCAACAGGGGGACGTGGGCCTGGGGGACAGAGAGGTGAGATGGCCGGCAAGGAGTTCATTGCACTGAAGCACAGAAGATGGGTTTAGGAATATTGATGTCTGACTTTGACACTTAAGTTTTATTTTTCTGTCTTGTCTTCTTTTATCATAAAAATCAAGGAAAGACGACTGCACATACAGTTGTGCACCCCACTGATGCCTTGAGAAATGAAGGAAGGGGGATGTTTCCATGCTTATGGTCAAGTGAAAGGCGGGTAGAAATATGGTCAAAAGACTTTAGACATTGAGAGCAGCGTGAGTCAGGGGCTGTCAGCTCCCTCCAGCCACTGCAGCTACTCCCACGGATTATGAGAAACATTCAGGAATCCCTGTGTCGTAAAGAATGAGAAGTCCAGTTATTTTATTTGAGTATTAAATAACAGGGTGACTACACAGGCTCGAAAGACTGGGACACTTTAAGCATAAGTGTATACTAATTTGTTTAAACATCCCTTATTTGGGGCATTTTTCCCCATTTTCTGCTGTCATTCATAACACTGGTATAAGCAGCCTTATAAATAAAGTTTGGGTATATTAGTCATTGTGTCCCTGGGGCAAATTCCCTGAAGTGGGATTCCCTGGGTGATGGAATGCTCATTTCAAGGCTTGTGATGTAGAACAAATTTGTTTTCAGTCTTTGAATTTCCCAGAAGAACCTGTAGAATCATGAATCTATCAGAATCGCTACTTTGCTTGTCATCTGTGAACCAGACGGAGGATTCCAGGCATTTGGAGGAACACCTACGTCCTGAGTTCAAATCCTCACACCACACTTATGGCCTGAGAAACACTGGGTGAGTCAGATCCACCCCCCCCCCCCCCGAGACTTTCCTCATTTCAAAAACAAAGATGATTCAGTATCAACCTCCTAGGTTTGATTTCATGGAAATTATATTTAGAAAGTTCACAGAATTTTATAGATACTAAAACTCCATTAATATTAAAAATACTGAATTATCTGCCTTTTTTGTTCCTAGTGAGAGCAACTTGAAGATTTCAGTGTTTTCATCTCCACAACTCCAGAAAGGGAAGAAAAATAAGCCATGTGGAACCTGTGTGCTCTGATGTCCTGTGCCAGCCATTAGCCTGAGTAATTTGATTCAAGGATATTTATGACCTACTTTCTGAATCATTGCCACCCAGGCAGTGCTGTTTCTTATGTTCCCTTGCTGAGAAACCAACGGACAAGCAGAAATGGTGTGTTCTGTAAAGGGGCGGATAGGCTTCTCTGGAAATTCTGGAAAAAGTCCGCCATGTAAACACACGTCTGTTTTCCCAGGATTCCTCGCCAGGCTGGAGCCTTGGGGAGGGTTATTCTTGTCCTCATTGGTGCTTCTTCTCTCAGACCCTCACTGGCAATAATTAGATCTCATCTGGCAGAGAGCATGGGCCCCACCTCTCTCTGAAATGCCTTTCTTTCATTGAGAATGGAGACATGTCAGTATGGTCAGCTGGCACCAGAAGGGAAGGAAGTGTTTGCACCCGAGCTCGTGCTCCTTGACACCTGCGAGGTCGAATCCCAGACACGGAAAAGAGTTCCCCAGGAGCACATGTACAGGGCAAATCGGTGGGAGAAATCCATGATGATCGTGTCTCTCTAGCCACCACCCCACCCCTGCCCGCCGACATCGTTGTGGAGGCTTTTTACAAACGTTCTTCCCTCAGGGCTGGGCCCGGGGTAGGTAAGAGAGATGCATCACACTATGCACCAGTGAACCCCATCTTTATTTAGAATTTTAGAATTGGGCTCTTCATGGATTTTTTTTGCATGAATTTTGATTAAAAGCTACTGCTCTATTGGGTCGAATAGTGTCCGCCCTCAAGTTCAGAACCTTAAAATGTGACCTTATTTGGAGACAGAGTCTTTGTGGATGTAATCCCTTAAGACATGGTTGCACAGGAGCAGGGCAGTCTCTAAGTCCAGGGACTGGTGTCTTTATAGGAGGACCACATGATACACAGAGAAACAAACGGAAGACCCACACATGAAGACCCAGGCAGAGATCGGAGCGATGCACTGACAAGCCAAGGAACGCTAAAGATTGTCTCAACCAGCAGAAGCTGGGAAGAGGCAAGGCAAGCTTCATCCTTAGAGCTGCTGGGGGAGGCCCGGCCCTGCTGACAACTTTTCCGACTTCTAGTCTCCAGAACTGTGACAGAATCAACATCTGTTGTTTGGAGCTATCCAATCTGTGGGACTTTCTAAAGGCAGCCCCAGGAAACTAACGCAAGTGCATTAAAATGTGTATCTTGATCGCGGAGTTTTTTGGTGTCCTCTTAAATTCTGTACCTGAGTTGAGTGCCTTTCTCTCTTTTATCTGTTCGTAACAACCCAAGGAGGAGCACACAGAGGAAAATTGTCTATGGGCTGCTTCCATTATGACATATACGATACATGAATGATATTAATGTGACTTATTTTGAATCCTCGGTTGGCGAGGTCTGAACATATCCAGGTTGTGGAAGTGTCCAGTGGTATTTCTTCATTTAACAATACTTATTAGGCACAGACAATGTCAGAAACTGTGTTGGCTGACAACAGCAAAATACACAATCTCAGCCTTTAAGGAGTTCATAGTATAGTAGGAGAGATAAGAGATAGACACAAGCATCACAGAAGGAGGTGGTACAAAGCAAGGTCATGCTCCCCCAGAGGTTTTTGTCTGCCCCAGAATCCTTCCAGGCCCTTCACAAGGAATTCTCTAGACCCACTCCTTCTCATCCATGGTGCAAGAGATGAAAGCTGAGTGTCTCCTTTGCCTCATTCCTTTCCTCCTGATTCCCAGTAGGTGTGGGCCTCCTGGTGTTCTGCCAACACCCCTCTCTCTTGGCAAAGGTTGTGAGAGAGGAGATCAGGCCCATGATGATGTCAGAAAAACTCCCGGAGCCAGTAGACCCACGCCAGGGTTCAGAAAGAGCGTTGTCGAAATAAAATTAGGACTACACATTCTTTGGGAATGGTGGGTAAGGTTAGGGCCGTGGAGTGGGCCTCAGATTTCAAGAGCCACTGGGTGTCTACTGGTAGTAATGGGATAAATCTGATCTCTGCTGGTTTGGAGAGCCAGCTGGGAAGGACAGGCAAGAAGGAAGAAACAGGTTGATGGTCCCATGAGCCCGGGACTCATGGGTGCTGCCATACTGAAAGAAGAACATCAGAGAAAAAAGGGATGGGCCATAACTCTGGTACATGATTTTCCCAGCTGGAGAAAACTCAGCCCTCCTGGAACCAGCTGTACATAAAGCCATTTGCCTTAGTGATGCAAGTTAAAAATAGTTGTAATTGCCAGCTCCCTGAGTGTGGCCAATTATTACCATTATTATAATTGGACTAGAAATTAACCCACTGTATATGGAAGCCACAACATATCCAAACTTGTTTCAGGCCAGCTGGTATAGAAATGCTAGCATTAGCGTGGCTGGTTATGTTCTTGGAAGAACTCAAAAAAGAGGTGGGAGGTGGGGGGAACATTGCCAGCTGCAGCCCTTGCTTCTCCCAAGCCTCTGCAGCAGATCTGAAATCCAAAGCAATGAAAAACTGTGCCACGGGGCCGATCGGCTTTGCCTGTCCTGGTGAAGTGCCATCCAGCCTGATCATCCACACATATTCACCTGTTCTCTGGGGGCACGGGTGTATGAAGACGCACACACGAGTTGTGTCTTTCCATGATGTCAGCGTTATTCAATCATAAAGCAAAGTTAAATCACAATGATAAAGCAGGTTCAGGATTCCAGACTCAATGACTTTTCACGATGGGGTTAAACTTGGCTTCCTACACAGCACACGGGGCAGGACAGAAGACAAGCCACACAACAAACAAGGTAACAGAAGGGCGCCGGAAGTGAATGAACCAAACGTGAAGTCAGTCTGTGGGCGCACAGTTATGATAAGGCCTCGGTCTGGTCCGGGTCAGCTCTCGTCACTCACTGCTTCCGATGTTCCGGCAGGGAAGGATCTCAGTTCTGGTCGGAGATCCACAGGGCAGAGCCTCCGGCAGCAGTTGCCTTTTTTAAGTGGTCAGACTTAGAGGGGTCATGTCCAAAGAGTCTGATGGTTTGCTGACCAAATCCTTCCCTTTTTAAAGGGATTTCATCAGTTTTGGGTGTCTGCAGACCTCCTCTTTTCTGCTTGTTATCAGTTCTGGGTGTCAGCTGACATTGGTCCCGGCGAGCTCTCCTAGCTGCAGTACCTTAACTGCTTGCCTCATTTCTTGACCCAGGCTCCTGCTTGACATTAGAGACTCCATTTTGTTCTCTACGGGGTACATGGCTATGAGCATGAGCCCTGTGTGTTCTAGAGGGTCTGAGGAGGCCGGAGATCTCTGAGAACCCTAAACTAATCGAAATTCTGGGGTGCACATAGAAAGTTTGTCCATTTTGGAAAACCAGACTTAATGGGAAGAAGTTGCCCTGCACAATGTGGTGAGAAGAAAAAAGGGAAGAGATTTTCTCCCTGGCAACTCTAAGGCAGAGGTGGGACTAGGGTGAGGCCTGCAAGGCAATGTTTAAGGAGGATCTCACTCCCAGGTCCACACAAGTATATAGTGTCAGCCCTGGCACAAACCTGAGTGAGGCCTCCTTAAACTTTGTGCCCTAGCCCCAGTCCTGCTCTCTGGAAGCCTGCCCCTGGTCTTTATGAGAGGGGGTAGTGAGTAGGATGGCTGTCATGGAGGCGACCTAGGAGAGGACTCCGAAGGATGGAGGCTTCTGTGGCAACTGTTTGTTGCCTCCCCAAACATTCATTTCTCCTTCCTCCCTTGTAACAGGAGCCTGATTTTTATTTGGGGGTGGTGAGCAATAAACCTAGTTTAACAAATCCCATAAAAAGGTATTTCCCAGGTGCCCCTGTACCTTACAGCTTGGTCAGGAGACCAGGCTCCCCTCTCAGAGAAGCATAAATGTAAGCTACATGAGCAGGACAGGCTGCTTAAAAGGAGCTAAATAAATTGGAAAGACTTCTTTTTTATTCCTTTTTTTTTTTTTTTTTTCCATTTTGACTTTCCTCTTCCCTCTAGCCTGCAATGTGGAAGCTCCAAGGATATCCTGGATCATCGGTAACCTTGAGAATGGAAGCCGCATGCTAGGAAGACATGGTAGAAAGAGAAATCTAGGTCCCAAATGACACTAGGGAGCTGTTAAAGATGCTGTTATTAAATCTCATATGAGACAGGTCTTTATAGATATGTAATTGTAACTCTGAGATGAAATGATTGGCTTCACTCCTTCTCATGAAGGGCCAAGCAGGAACTGAGACCCAGGGCTATCTGATTCCAAGCCTGTGCCCTTAGCGGCCACCCTGTACCACTGTGAGGCAAGAGTACTCATGGCTAACCTTTGGGAAACAAGCTGTACGGGTGTCTGTTTGGGGCAGAGCTGCCAGTCAGTGCCTTTCTTGACTCTGTTGAAAGGTTTCCATTAAGGGCCCCTGAGAAGCTTGTGCTCCCTGTACCTGAAGCCTGATCAGGGGCTCTGCTGCCCCCTACCTCTGTAGGCCAGGCCCAACACATCAGCCTCCCTCCTGGGGCCTTCAAGCTCTCAACTTCCAGGAGGCCACCTGCATGTGCTAATCCTGCTTCCCTCTCCCCCCCTCCCTGCAAGGGTTTTCTTATCCAACCTCTACAGCTCAAATAGATTAGGTTTCCATGAAATATTGATGCTTTTTCCTATGGCCTGGGGAAATCTGCCTCTATCCAGATGAGCTGGACTGATTGATAAGTCAGGCTGAGGGGAGGCACTCTTTTGTTCTGCTGCTTTGCCCTTCATGGGGGAGGGAGAGGAGTCCTGGCTGAGCACGCTCAGGTTTCCAGGGCTACTCAGGACCAGGAAGGCTGGCCAAGGACAAGTTCTGTGGGGGGTGGCTGGAAACCAGGATTATTCTTAGGAAAACTGTTCAGCCAATAGACAGGACAGGGTATAACTTGAGGCCAGTCCCCCCCCTCCAGTCATATGCCACACTCCCCAATTTCCCACTTCTTTTCCACCCCCAGATACTCAGATCGCTGCTGATATCAGAAAGTAATTCCTTTCCTCTTGAAGACTTTGAGATCTTCAGGCTCTGTAGCCTGGTTGAAATCGTTGATTGTGTTTATCTTTGTGTTCAGGCTGGCTGATCACCGGCAGAGCTGATGGTGGGCGAGGGGGTATGAGAGACGAGGGAAGAGAAAGTTCAAGTGCATAGTTTGGCTCAAAGGGCAAGGAAGGGTATGAAGTGAGGTGGGCCACACTGTGTGCCTCTGCCAGGTAGAGGGATCCCCAATAAAGGGGTTGGTGCAAACAGTGCTAGTTATGATGTTGCCTTCTTTGTGGGACCTCAGGCTGTTTGCAGCAGCCCGCTGGTTCCAGGTGGTATGTTGACTGTGCTCATAGGCACAGTTGGGGGCCTCGGGGCACTCCCAGTGCAGACCAGAGGGTACTAGTGACTGTCAGAGCTTGGTTACCTCCACCCCAGCAGAGCTCAGTGGGGCCTGAGCAGGACAGCTGCCACTTCTGCCTCGGCCACTGTGTGATGGTTAATTTTAAGTGTCAGTTTGCCTGTGTCATGAAGTGCCCAGATATTTGATTAAACATTATTCTGGGTCCTTCTTTCAGGGTGTTTTCAAATGAGATTAACATTTAAACTGTCAGACTGAGTAAAATAGATTGATTTCCTGAATGTGGGTGAGCCTTATCAAATCAGGTGAAGGTCTGAATGAAACAAAAAGGCAGACCTTCCCTGAGTAAGAGAGAATTCTCCTTTCAGGTACATGTCAAGTGGGGACATCAGCTCTTCCTGGTTCTATAGCAGCTTCTGGCCTTTGGACTCAAACTGGACTCAAATTTTGGACTTGTTGGACTGCATAATTGTGTGATCCAATTTTTAATACACATATCTCTCTCTCTATATCTATATCTATATCTATATCTATATATATCTCCTATTGATTCTGTTTCTCTGGGAAACCCCTAATACACACTGTCAAGAAGCATCCCTATGGTGACCCAAATTAAAGGACCACCACTAACCTAATTATATCTGCCCTGGACAGCCAAACTGCCATGGGGTAGCCAACAGGGCTAAGGAACACATGTGGAAATTTCCAAAATTATCTGACATAAGTCTTTAGGAAGGATAGCTTGTTTCTTTAGTGTGAGAGCATAGAGAACATAGCTAAGGAATATTTTTGAGCCCCTGTGGTAGGCTGAACAAAGCCCCCCTAAGGATGTCCACATCCTAATCCTCAGAACCTATGAGTATGTTAACCTACATGGCAAAAGGGACTTTGCAGATGACATTAAGGACCTTGAGATGGGGAGACTGCTCTGCATGGTCCAGGTGGGCCCAATGTAACCATAACGGTCCTTATAAAGAGGTAGACAAGAGGGTCAGAGGAGGGGGCAAGAGCCGTGACAATGAAGCAGAGATTGCTGCGATGTGCTCTGAAGATGGGCAGAGGGGCCATGAGCCAAGGAAGGCAGGTGGCCTCCAGAAGACAGAAAAGGCCAGAGAGACTGATCCGGGTCATAGCTGGGAAATATGTTACTGCCACCTGGGAAGGGCAGGGCATTAAGAAGTCAGGCTGAGCAGACGGTGAGCCTTTCTCTCTTATAACTCAGGCAGCAGACACTGAGGGTGTGTCCCTCTCCCCCCAAGCACTGAATGCAGAGTGAATATATACACATGGGTAAAGCTACTGTTGGGGAGGGGTTCTGATGTGGGGACCAAATTCATCCTAACTGACACAAACGTCAGCTGGGTCCCCTATGGGTGCTTCAAAATGTTGCATGTAAGGACCAGGAGCCTGGGCACTTTTTGGAGACACTTTGGGTTTGTAATTTATTCCCCTTGCATGGAAGGCAGGTCCATCCTATTGATGGTAGGGAATGGTATAGGGACTCCTCTCCTGGCCCAGGATTGTGTTTGATGCCAGCCCAGGGCTGGACCAGGCAGCTTGCTTACCTGCTAGGAGTGCTCTGGTGGACAGTGAGGGTGACCTGAGAATTTCTAGCACCAAGGAGCCGTGGAGAGAGCACAGCTAAGCAGAGAGTCAACAACTGGGGCTGCCATTGTCACCGGGGACGGAGCCGCCGTTCTGTTTTCCTGGTCCCCTCCCATCTTGTAGTTTTCCTAAGTTCGGCTTGGCTTTCCAAATAATCTGATTTTCACATTCTGTCTTTGTGTTTTCTTTAACTATTTTTAGATCCTTTGATTCAGCTTAGTTGGCAGCTGCTCTTCCCCCAAATACTTGAAGAACTTCCAATTCGGCATTTCGGCAGAGGCCAGGACGTGGGGCTGGGAAGCGGCCCCCTTCCCGCTGCAGCTCCCAGCTCTGCCTGAGGAGGCCTGTGGCTCAGTGGGGCACCCGCAGCCCACAGGCGGCCTTCCCCATGGGAACAAGCCAGCCCAGACTTTCTCACAGGCGGCGGGGGCTCAGGCGCCGGCTGTGGATGCAGCCCACCGCGATGCTGAGGGTGGCCGTGAAAGGCTTTCCTCCAGAGAACAGCCACAGCCCTTCTAAGCTCCTCTCTATGCCAGCGGGCCAAACAGGGCTTCGGAGAGAAGCCGTGGCACAGAGACGGATTTTTTTTATTTTTTCGTTTTTTTAAGATGTATTTATTTATTTTAGAGAGAGCGAGCGAGCACACGAGGAGATGGAGGGGCAGAGGGAGAGAGAGAATCTCAAGCAGACTCTGCTCTGAGCAGGGAGCCCCATGTGGGGCTCGATCCCAGGACCCGAAGATCATGACCCAAACTGAAGTCAAGAGTCTGACACTTAATGGACTGCGTCAGGCAGGCACCCCTCAGAGATGGTTTTTAAACTCATGTGACCTTTCAATACTACTTTATGACCTTTCAGTCATCCTGGGGTATTCCTTCTCCAAAGCCTGGCACCTATTGTTGACTGCCTGGACCCCACTCCTACCTTTGGCTCCTACCACCTGCGTGACTGTACCTCTCTGTGGCCTCAGTGTTCTCTTCTGTAAAATGGGTCTGATAATAATGGTGTCTACCTCTGATGTCGCTGTGAGGATTAGGTGAGTCAATATCTATGTAAAATGCTTACACTTAGGACTGTGCCTGACACATAACACACACTGTGGGGGGTGTTGGCCATTACTTGTGCCAAACCTCGGCAGTTCCCCCAGCTCCCACTTCCAACCCTGACCCTGGATTCTTAGATGACATTGCTGTTTTCACCGCGGAGGAAACAGAGGCCTCGGCTACAAAAGATCTGGACTGGACTCCACTTCAAAAATTTACACTTCATGAATGTGTATCCCTTCTTCCTGATCTCAGAGGGCAAAGGGCCCCTCCTCCTGGCCAGTGCTAACGCTCTACTTGTATCCCTGATCCCTGCTCTTGTCTCCTCTGTCTGGGTCTCCAGGGCGGCCATGCCCTGGGTCACTTCCATAGTTCTTTTTTTTTTTTTTTGATTTTTATTTATTTATCTGACACAGAGAGAGAGACCAAGCACAAGCAAGCAGAGCAAGAGAGGGAGAAGCAGGCTCCCATTGTGCAGGGAGCCTGATGTGGATCTCGATCCCAGGACCCTGGGATCATGACCCGAGCTGAAAGTAGACGCTTAAGGACTGAACCACCCAGACACCCCAAGGCCACATTCTTAATTGCAAAGGAAGTGGTTGTTAAAAGGAATTTGTGGTAGAAAAAAACACAAAGAACTAAAAATAAAAATCACTCAGAATCTCATTTAACTGGCCCCTCTACAACCCCTTGCCACGTGCAAAAGACAACCTATTCGTGCATTTCAACACACTGTTTTCTCTGCTTCCAAACCTTGCAAGGTCTCCACTTTTGACAGAAGCAACTTTATCCTCCTTGGTCAGGCCCTGGGCTCTTCCGAGGTCTATGTTTCTATCCTTCCCTCCTACCCAGAGGCTGTTGAGACCTCCCTAAACTTTGCTCTGGATCCTTTCTCTACCTGGAAAAATTCTACTAGTTATGGAAGCTCCGTATTAAATGCTCTTTGTCAGTAATGCCTTCTTTAAACTGTCTCCAGGCAGCAGGGATGCTTCTTGTGGGCTCTGTGGCATTGTGTTCATGTTTCTAATAAAGCACTTATCACATCCTACCACCTGTGCTGGTTGGAATTTACATGATTCTCTAGATTCATGGACTTTGGCCATTGTTGAGCTCAGCTCTCCTGGGAATGGCTGAAATATAGACGATAGAGTACTTGCTTGGAGTTGTTCCAATAGGCATTTAACTTACTTTTGGAATGAGCATATCATAAATGGCCCCAGATCTCAATTTGCAACTGGAGCAGGGCATTTGTGGGGAGCTTATCTTGAGAGGGCCTCTATCACGGACACCTTTCCCGGGGGTGCAGGGGACTCATCTGTGCCAGGTTTTCTGCTGTGGGTTTGCCTTCCTGAGTTATTTAGAATCTGCCACTCATTGAATTGCCATCGGTGGTCCTCGAGCTTTTGCAGGTGTTAGAATCACACCCCAGTGGTGGTGGGGGGTGGGTGGGCTGAGGAGACTGGAAGGAGGGAAGGAGGAGAAGGTGTGGAAATGCAGATGGTTGGGCCCTACCTGCAGAATTTCTGGTTTCTAGGAGGACTGGGGTGAGATCCAGTGATACGCGTTTCTAATAAGGCCCCAGGAGATGCTGCTGCTGTTGGTCCTGGGACCACACCTTTCAGAAAATGGACAAGCTTAAGCCCTGCTTTCCTCCACTGCCCTATCCTACATTTTCTCCCTGTTTCTATGGCAATGACTACGGTTTTCCTTTGTTCATTAGCATCACTACTAGTGACTCCCCTTACTTTTAAAACTGTTTCCTGCTCCTCCCTGGCTCCCTTCCCTTTCTTCAACCTACCTATTATGAGCACCCAAAGGATAAGGATTATGACAGTGTAATTTTTACATCCTTAGTGCCAATGATGACTGGCACATACTAGGAGCCTGTATAAATGAGGGAATAATTGGGCTGGGTGTCTGGTTCTGGCCCTGCTCTTGAATTCGCTTTTTGGGCAATGAGTTAAATACTGTCCACTCAATATTTATTATTGGTAAAATAAAGAGAATGATATTTCAAAGCAGAAATTAATTAGAGAACTGGATTAAAAATAAAGAAAGAGTCTGCCTAAGAGAAAGGTTAATTAACAACCAGTTAATTGATAAGAAGGAGGCCGTTACCTCTCCCTGGCAACGGGAATGGTTGACCAAGCAGCCCTCAGTCCAGGTGGCCCATGGAACTGCTTGCTGGGCAGATAGTTCCAAGTTTTGTTCCTTAACTTTCACCATAAGAACACAGCTACTGCAGCATCCATGGGAAAAACTATCCCCAAAGAATTCCTTATTTTGGAAGAAAAAAATGAGGAAATGTGAGCTCCACACAGCTGCCCTGGCCTAGTGCCTCATGGTATATTAACATAAAGCCTGATTATAAAAATAAATCATGTCTATCTTTTTTGATTTAAAAAATTCATCCACAATTTAGGAGTTTTGAGAATACAAAAAGTATCCTGGAAGACCTAAGTCATCTCTAATATTAATGCCCCCAAATGATCTGCATTTGTGTGTTGAATTCTTTTTCCTCCCTTCCAATATCTTTCTCTACCCCCTCCCTTTTCCTGGTAACATTTTGAGCAGTTTTAGCCTTTACATATTCTGCATCCTGCTTTTAAAAATTAACCTTGTGTCATAAGCATTTTCTGTCATTTCCCAGTCTTCAAAAACATGATTTTTAATCATTATTTTTAATTACAGTAATAATTGCTTTTAAGTAAACCTAAGGATTCAGAATTGTAGATAATGGGAAAGAGAAATTTTCTCCCTTCTAACAGTGATCCCCAAAGGAAATCACTGCTAAGAGCTTGAGACTTTTGATGGAGGGGTGGAGGGTGGGGGGAGCATAGTCGGTAATATAAAATTTAAAGCAAATAAACAAACGGTCTTACATCATCCTGTCACTTACTCTCAAAAAAAGATTTAGCATTTTGTGGTCGCTTCTTTTTTACTAAAAATAGCAAAAACGTGATTTTTCATAGCTGCTCAATATCCTATTACTGAACACTCATCTTGTTTGGCATTTTTAGTATTCTAAAGAGTGCTTGAGATGAACATCTTGTTTACATGACAAGATGAACTTTCTTGTTTATAGGAGGTAAGGGTATTTTTAATGGCTCTTATATGCTAAGCAAGTCAGTACTAAGGATTTACCCACAAATAGGGCTCTTGACTTTGGTCTTACTTGACTCCTGACTTCACCCCTCACTCCGGCCAGTCTCTCAAGCCCCTTTGGGTTCAGGCTGCAGTGTGGCTCACTGAGACCCAGGTTCCCCTGGTTATGACTCAGAGGTGGCACTGTCTGGTAGGAAGAAGTGTGCGGGATTCAAAGGGGTAGAGAAGTCTGGAGAGAGAGGGGTTCCCAGCACTCATCTCTGACACCCAGAGTGAGAGGGCAGGGAGGGGAAGAGCTCTGCTTTCCCCTTTACCTCTGAGTGGAAGTCTCTGTCTCCATCCCTGCTCCTGAGCCACACTAGAAAAATAGCTCTGGGAGAGGAAATACCTGAAATTATCAGGATGATTAAAGGTAGAGGGTGATGTTATCAGCCCTTTGGGAATGGTCAGTGCAACTGCTAGTGTGGGGGAGAGGTGGAGTTTACAGAGAAGACACTAGAGGCAGTGGATGGCAGGACAGAAGGCTTTCAGAATGGGAGCTCACAGACCTTTCTCAGACAAGAGCAGGAATATGCACAGTTTCACATGACAGGAATATGTGCTTCTTAGTGAAAGGCTAGAGGGGGTTCATGGTTCACTAGGAAGGAGCAGGAAATCACATTCTCCCAAGATGGGCAGAGATAAGGAAGGAATCTTGGGTCCTTGAAAAGCATGACTGATGTATGATTATTCTAGTCCTGGGACACAGTTCAAGAGTCTTGGCAGTCATTTCTCATTTCCTCGGCCTTTCTTGCTCTGGAATCATTCCTCTCATAAACCTTTCCCTGAGACGGTGCAATGAGGAGAAAGATCAGCCTAGAAGAAGAGACTAGGAAGTGTGAAATCTTCTCCTTTAAACACAAAGCTGAGAGTTTTATGGTGGCAGTTGCCGAGGATGGGAGCTCTTCAAAGTCTCCCTGGTTGTGTCCCCGCTGGGGATGTGTACCTGCTGGTCATGAGTCTCTAATCCTTTGAGCTAGACCTAGGTACCTGAAGCAGGTAGAATAGAGAAATTCTGGGTAAGTACAGGAGGAACAGCAAATCGGGAACTGAGTCTGACACCTGACAGTGTTTGCAGCCATCAGGCAACCTTATGAGACCCCTGCGGTTTCTCATGGGCCACAAAAATCCTGTTGTTGCTCAAACCCACAGCACCCGTGTGCACACAGACCCAGTTTAGCTTGCAAGTGACCGGGAATGACCCCTCCACTGGGGGCGCTAGAGGGACAATAGTATATTTAGAATATATTTGAAGTCTAGTCAGAAAAATCAGACTGCGCCTGCGCACCGTAGCTAACATGGAGCATGCGTAATGATATACAGAGTTCTTGGACTTCTCCGCCTGTTCCCAGAATCTCATGTGACTCTTCCATGCCCAAATTATAACCACCTTTAAGAATCAGAGCCCCACATCCACCCAGGGCGACTCAGATCCTCTCTCTGAGTGCACCCGCACTTCCTCTTCTCTACTGTGTACTTTTGCTTTGCAATAAATCTTCTTCTGGTATACTTACTCTGACTCATCCTTGAATTCTTTCTCTGGCAAAGTCAAGAACATGGCACCGGCTGGTGGTTGAGAGCCAAGAACTCCCCCGTCTCTGGCATCAGACCAGTCAGGATTCAATCAGAAGCAGAACTGCTGGGGGAATATATATATATGACGTTACCAATAAATCATGGGAACTGTATTGTTCTACATAGAGTCAAAGACGTCAAATATAAATACATTATATATACATATCAATTTATGTGAATGTAAAGTACAAGTGAGCAGGGACAAGCTGGAGCCCTTGAGCAGGAGCGGGACCCTATGAGAATGAGCTGAAACCCATGTCAGTTCTTGTTGCCTCTGGCCTTGGTGGTGTGGGCATCCTGGAGAAGCTCAGGCTCTTCATCTAGGAGTGAAACACACGCATGGCCCAAGAATTGCTTAAGTTGAAAAAGGATTTAGGGGATGCTAGAGCAGTTGCAGCCCTGACTACTCTCTCACACCAATGAGATGAACCAGCGGCTAAGTGAGAACATGTGCAAGCTACAAAGCACCTGCCCCTTCCCTTCCATTGCCAGCATCCACCTGCCCCCACAGTCTCCCACAAGAATAGCTGTTGTGCTCACCCTAACCACAAACACACAGGAAAGGGAATTCCAGAAAGTGTTGCTCAGCCTAATCAAGTGCTACATTACGAAGTCACCATAGTCCTCTTCTTGACCACTTGGCACTCATACACGCTCCTGAAACTATACTTTTTCTCCCAATAAAGACAATAACAAAGTCATGCTCCCATCTAAGATAATACAACTATCCCAGTGTGCAAACAGAAATAATCTCTCTCTGAAAGAGGATATAAAGTTCTTTTTTTGGCTCTGGGTAATATTCATTCTTCCCCTAGGAGATTCATACTCCCCCTTTCATATTTTCTGCTTTAAATACTAAAATATAAAGGTAATATCTATTAATATAGCTTGTGTAAGATGATAAGGGGTAGACAGAAAGAAAGAAAAATATTCAGTTAATGTGTGTCTGAACACTCATACTAAAATAAGGACTACTCATAACTATTACAGTCTTGTATGCAATTGGTCACAGAGTCACGGCTGGTTTTTCCAACTACCTTCTTCAACTACATTCCATATTTTGCCTTCAACACTCACTTCGGTTTATTGAGCTTCCTTGCCTAGTGGTGGGTGATCCAAACTTTCATTGCTGAAGGGTCTGGGCCCTTAGAAGTCCTGCCTGAATTGGGTTGTTGAATTTAATTCAGAACATGGAAATACAAAGAAGTGGCTCAGAGGATTATCTGCAATCCAGATATATTCCTCTTGACCATTCCTGCGTAGTAGCAACCCAATTTTCCCTTGATAGGCAGGCTCAATTACCCCAACCTGTAAAGTAATGCTCTCCGCCCACCTTTTTCTTGTCTGTTGATTCACTTGCACAAGGAGCTCCAAATGGTCCAGTTCATCGGAATCATTGTTGTGCTGCTAGTGGAAGCATCTCTCCCTTTGGAACTAAGACCTCTAGCCCAGAAGAATCTAAAGTTAAAGAGACAGAAAGCAAAATTATACTAGTGGATCACTGGGAATCATAATAAGTGGTGCTATTTCCATTTACCTTCTAAACCTATGAATCCTGGCTATGGAGAAATAGAACCCTATGCTGATTCAGACCATATTCTGCATCCTAGAGGAGACTATTCCTTCCCTTCAATATTTTACCACCTACCCAGAGCTGTGACTGAGCCTTCAAAAGACCATTCCATCATCTTGCCCAGGTGGTCATGTTCCTATGGACTAGATTATAGGGTAAGACTGGGAAATTTCTATAGCCCTGATGTAGAAGAGTGAAGGTGAATTGCTGGTCTTGTCAGCTGAAAAACTACTTCTGATGGTCTTATTAATAGTTATAGAGAAAAGGGCATTTGACCAATAGGTCCCAGGAGACGTGTTGATTTCCTCCAACAACAAAACCACATCTAGAAGAGCAGCTACAATAGAAGTCATCACCTGATTAAGTGTGGTGAAAACAGCCCAGCTTTCTTCCTCATAGGCACACTATTATAGGCTACTTGTACAAAGATGTGGAAGTGGTACTCACCATCTCTCAAGTTCTTGATGGTGACATTAATCTCTTCAATCTCTCCAGAAATGTGGTATTGTTTTTGGTTTACTATTTCCCTAGGTATAGAGTACTAGTGGCTCCCACCTGGCTTTTCCTACCATAATAGTCCTCACTCTACAGATTAGGAAACCAGTGTGGGGATTCTGCTGAGTACATCTATTCCAACAATGCACTCCAGAACTGGGAAAATAACCATAGGTTGGTTTCAGGGACCCACTGGACCCACTATGAGATGGGTCTGAACAAAAATGCCATTAGACATTTGACCTTCATAACCACCTACTCCAGCTGGCAGACCACAGTGATACTTCAAACTTTCAGGAATTAGTGCCAAGTCAGACCCTGTGTCCCACAATACCTGAAGAGTCTGATTGTTTCTCTTTCCTTAATGCACAGTCACCCTTGTATTTAGTCATAGGTCCTTTTGGAGAAGGCAGGGAGGGAGGTAAACAACATAAATTTTTGACAGTGTAATAGGCTTTTTCTTCAAGGACCACACTCTGAGTTGGTAAATTGGCTCAAGTCTAGGACTTGATTGAGAGGCTGTGACTGTCTAGTTTGGTGACATAAGCCAGATTTCTGTTCACTAGACTTAGAGCTTTTCTGCCTATACAGATAAAATAAGACTTTAACAGGTTTAATAGGTTCTCTAACTATTTTAGTACTAAGGACAGCATGATCAATGCCAAAGAGCTCTGTGAGCCAGACTGTTTTGATTACTACTTTGATTACTCTTCTGTCACATGGCCCTATGGAATCCTACTATTCCTTTTCCATTTAGGAATCACAATTCACACCCTAATATCTGACTTACAGAGAACAACAACCACCAAATCTGTCAAGGATGCTGGGGGAGAAGGTCCCCCATGAATTTATTACAACCTTAGTGAAGGGTGTGTCCTTTGGGCCCTTCCAGAATGGATAAAGAGGTCTTACATGATTAGTCCATTCTAGCTTTCTAATCTCCTTAGGCCTTTGAATACCTTCCTATATAGTACACCAAGGAAGTTATGGTATTTCATCTTAATTTACTGTAGACCACCTTTGGATACATATTTCAGTTAGCCAACCAAAATATTAGATCTATTCCCATACTCCTATCTCCTTGAGCTAAATCATCAAATATGGATTCTCTGCTCAGTGAGCCTGTTTTAGAGTTCTTAAGAGAACTAATCAGATGTATACACACATATATAAATAAAGAAATTTATTATAAGGAATTGGCTCATGCACTTAGGAGATTAGCCAGTCCCAAGATCTGCAAGGTGAGTTGGCAAGCTGGAGACCCAGGAGGAGTGATGGTTTAGTTCCAGTCTGAAGGTGGGCAGGCTTGATACTCAGGAAGAATTGAGGTTTCATTTTAAATATGAAGACAGGAAAAAGTTGATACCCTAGTTTGAAGGCTCTCAGGCAGGTGAACTCTCCCCTACTGAGGTTAACCTTTCTGATCCATTCAGCCCTTCAACTGATTACAGAATGTCTATTCACATTAGGAAGGCAGCCTGATTTACTCAGTCTGCTGACTTAAATGTTAATCTCATCCACAAACATCATCACGGAAACACCCAGAATAATGTTTGACCAAATATCTGGGCACCTTGTGGCCCAGTCAAGTTGATACATAAAATTACCCATTATAGAGCCCTTACCAGTAAATTAAGCCTGATTCAAGTTTACATTTCTTCCATCTGAGCCAAGGTAGGAGTGGAGAGGGAGTGGAGGAGAAAAGTAGGATAGAGAATCAACACGATTTAATGACCTTATTGGTCACCATTTGTATCATGACATATATTCTACTGGGTTCCAAAGAGATTAGCAAGGCATCCTTCCTAACTAGCAAGCCAGCTATTTTCTCCCTTAATTAGTTTATCTTTGCATTGTTAGCCTTCAGCATTGAGGTGAATAGATGACAGAATTGGGAAAGGATATTATTGTCACTTGGAGTCTATTCCTATTCTTTCCTTTCTGTAGGAAAAGTAGCTTGGATTCCAGTTTCTTCCTCTTTGAATGGGGTACTGCTTCATGGAAGTTGTAAGAATAGAGAGATTGTAAAGAGCTTAGCATACAGTAGACATTTAACAAATAGTATCTATTCTTTTCATTTGACTTAACCATGAAAGAAAAATTTCTTCTCATCCTTTTGCATAAATACTTTTGAAAGCATTTTGGATTTTAGTTTCTTAATTTCTCTCTATATATCCTGAATTTTGTATAATCAGCAAACTATATATTTAATACCCATATGTCATTCCTTATGATAACTACTTGAAGGATCTGCAATCATGGAGAGAACCAGAAGGTACTCTTCCTGGAGCATTAAGGCATATCCATGATTGGTTTATTTTGTATGTCAAGAACTTAACAAGTCCTGAGTAATATTAGCTATAATAATTATTATCCAGGGATGGAATTAACTGATATTCTACCCTCCTTCACCTATGCCTTTCCAGCCCCAACATTCCACACATATACCACCATTTTCAGTCCTATCATGAGATCCTACATAAATGCCTGGTCATGTTCCAAGTATAAATTTGTTGCGTGTAGTAAGCAAAATTATTCAAATAGAAGCAGGATTAGGAAGATGCAGTTGTCTGTAATTCAGCCATTGGTCAAGATGGAATCTGAATATAAAAGGCTGGATTACAGATGCCTCAATCTGAGGCATCTCTCTGGTTAGGAGAGGTAATAAGAAGACCAACTAACAATAACAATTCTTGACCTTGCCTGCTAACTCCATAAATTCTAACTTTTATCCTGTCCAGGCTTTCTCCTGGGGAACTTTGAAACACCCCTGGTTTTACAAAATGGGACTCTTGCTGCCCACCTCCCTTTCAGGTAAGATTGCTTCCATTTTGTGAGAACTCAAGTCTAGTAACAGATAATCAGTTTCTCCAGCACCTAAAACTCATGTGCTCCTTGAACACCAAGTTTGCATTCAGCCCTTGTGTCTCCTTTCAGTGAGCTCTGCTTCTCTTGAATCAAAGCCAAATGAACTCTGTGAAAATGCACTTAGGGCTACTCACATTTAAATTTCCAACTTTTTTTTTCTCCTTGGTATTTTGCTTCTATTTTTTATGCTCTTTTTTTTTTTTTTTTTTTTTTATGTAGCTTTGTAAGCCATCTGCCATCCTTTCTGGAATGAGATGGCATATAAATACATACATATATGCATACATAAGATGTATACTGATATTTGAGAAAGACATATCAAATACAAATGCATCCTTCTAGGTCATTGGCATTCAAGACAGTGAGGGGGAGAGGAAGGGAAAGAGAGATGTATTTTTCAAAATTCTTTCTGATCCTTCCTTACCCCTACCTACTCTCAGGGACGCAGGTAATATTAGAATCATGGTGGAGGGAAGATTTACATTTTGAAAAATTCTCCCAGGTGATTGTGATTTACCTCTTTGTCTGCCAGTCCTCCACCCATAGCTCAGTGATACATCTCCAGAATTTCTCAGCTTTCTTCCTGCCTTTGGTCAGAAAGCAGCCCACTCCACCGTATTAGCTCATCTCTCCATGGAAATGCCATTTTGGAGTTATGATGTAGTGTTATATGCCCTTGGCTTTTAGAGAAAGATAATATAAGAAACAGACAGTTGAAGGGCATGTCTAAATCTTTTGCAAAGCTTTAGATGAAGCCATTGTGAATTATGTGACCAAATGTCACCCAAATAAAGATTTCTCTTCATAATTCCTCACAATGCTCAGTGCTAGAGAAAAATTTGAGTCTCTGGGAAAACTTGAATTCTGCCTGTCAATAGATGAGGAGAATTACAGTGCTCATGATGCTGTCATTTTTCCCCCTATTGTCTTCCAGAATATTCTGTCCAATCCATCAAATAGTGGATGCTGGGTTACCAGGTTACATACTATATTATAAATATTAGTAGGGCCAGTTCTGGGCTCTGGGACTCTTACAGTCTACCAGATACAGAGCGAAATATGTGTGCCATTATACCCATGCTTTTTTCAGACTTCTCTTGTAATGTTCTCTCCCTTTTTCTCAGTAGTTTCTGTAAAGCTTGTTCTCTAAATCTTTTTTTTTTAAAGATTTACTTATCTGACAGAGAGAGAGAGATCGCAAGTAGGCAGAGAGAGAGGGGGAAGCAGGCTCCCCGCTGAGCAGAGATTGATCCCAGAACCCTGAGATCATGACCTGGCCAAAGGCAGAGGATTAACCCACTGAGCCACCCAGGCGCCTCTATTCTCTAAATTTTTAAATGCTTTGTTGTTTCATGTTCCCCACCCACCCCAGTGGAAGACAGAATTTAGGAGAGGTTTTCTACTTTCTTTGTTTGTTTTTGGCTGTTTGCTATCCTCTATTTTCTTTTCCTTTCCCCCCACCCCGGTCTTATATTTTTAATTGCCCTACACCAACTTTTCAGAGCATGGTCTCTTTCTAAGGGTCTCATGTGTAGTGTAACCCCTCTTCCATGGCCACAGCTGATTGGAGGTGAACACTTGACCCAAGCTGGGCCAATAAGGTTCATACTCGGAATTTGAAGTTGGAACACTGAGAAACAAGTCAAGTGGTCCTAGGGGCTGAAGTTACCTATTTGAGGTGGCTGTGATGGAATTCATGGTAGTGAAAAAGAGATGGGAATGATGATCTTCAGGAGGAAGAGACTGAATTAAACACCCAGAGAAAAGTTGAAATGAAATAGCCCATAGGATTAAAAAAAAATGAGTATGAGAGGGTGAGAAAAACATATGGAGGCATATGAAAGTTCTCTTTTGATTATTTCTATTTTCTCCATGAAATAACAGGCAAGGTCTTCAGCTTAGAGTAGGAATGGGAAGAGGGTGGGCAACTTGAGAAGAGAAAAGTAGGTGTGAATTACTCATCATTGAGTGGGGAGTGAGCTGACTAAGGGAAGGTGGTAGGAGTGACAAACAGCACTATAGGCTCACTGGAGTGACTCAGTAGAGACAAGTCATCCTAATTGTGTGCTTTTTCTTTGACCACTTTCAGCTCTGTGAGTATGGAGGGGCAGCAAGTTGGATTTAACAGTACTGAGTTTTTTGCCAGGTGAGTATGACCTGAAAGGAAGAAAGGAGCAAATGAGTTGATTAAGTCTGTGAAGGAATGTTTATAATAATGAAGCATGGAATCTAATGAGGGAGGTTGGGGTACAACTGGACCATGAAACAATGGCAGGGTTAGAGATCTCAATGTGGTCTAAGAATCAGTGGTATTAGAGTATAGAGAGAGAAAGCCTGAGAGACTGTGGTTGGAGAATGGGAAATTTGAAACACAGATTATGGAAGGGTTTGGGAAATGGTAATGACAAGAATAAAGTGAGAATAAGTAGAGGTTGGTGCGCAAAGTAAGTGGAGATGAGAAGACTGAGTAATTGAGAGGTAAAAGTCCTGGAGGTATCATCTATATAAAGACTGGAATCATCAAGTGTTGTAGGGGTAGTAAGAGGGAGAGAAAGGGAATGAAGAGGAGTAATCCAAAGACTTTTAGATGACTCCAATAAGGAGAAGCAACAGATGCTTTAGTGTGGTGCATATGTTTCAAAGAAGCTGTGTATGTATGTGTATGTGAGTGCTTATATGGGAGGAATGAAGGTCTGAAAATGGCAAGAGGACTAAGGACATTTTCCACATGCAGGCTTAGTGGTATGAGTGGGATAAGATAAATCTATAACTTGAGAGGGCTGTGGGGGTGAGGGAAGTTGTCTTCAGGAAGAGCCTGCCTTCACCAGAATAAGGACAGGGAAACATTCAGTCGTTAAGAATTGGAGAAATTTGCTGATAATGGTCCATTAGTTTTAGTGGGCATGGTGAAGGAGTTTGAAAGAATAGGAAATCGAGTTTGATTAGGGAATATTTTGAACTTTATAGGGATGAGAGTCCAAGTGGGAAAAAAAAAAGACCTGAGATTGTGGACATCTAATGAGAACCTAGGGAAACAGGAAGGTAAGGCTGGATGGGATGATCTTCTGCTGGGAGGTGGACAATCCAATGGACAATCCATTGTAAGTGTCACCTCTCTTTTGAAAGTAGATTCTTAGTCAGATGGTAGCAGCAAGGCAGGAAATATTGAGGAAAGATGTGGTGTACCTGCTGGTGGAGGCACGGCATTGGTAGGGTAGGTATTGTGGTAGGGTAGGTATTGTGGAATACAAGAGTAAGGTAGGGTAGGTATTGTGGAATACAATAGGTAGGGTAGGTATTGTGGAATACAATAGGTAGGATAGGTATTGAGGAATACAAGAGTAAGCACGTGACACTAGGTCAATTAATCACAGATTCCAGCTCCCTTCAGACAGTCTGTAACACTGGGAACCAATAGCCCAGGCATTAGTTAACATTTTCCACATTCCATATAGATCCACAATCTCTTATCCCTTATTCTGAAATTCTCAAATTCTAAAAACCAAAAGGTAATACATTATGCATTTAGCAGCAAAGGCTGACCTGACCTAATAAGAGGATATTATAAAGATCATTTATCTTAAAAGTGTGAATATTCATATGTTTTACCATAAAACAGTTAATGAGTTTGACTATGGAGTATGGCTTCACACCCCACTGGGTGTGATATATAATACATGGTATATACTCTATATTATGTTTCTAAAATCAGAAAAGTTCTAAAACTCATCTGACTGCAAAGGTCTTAGCTAAGGGTTTTTGGATTTATATACCCAACCAAGTATATAAAAGCCTTTCCTAAGCCAACCTAAGGTGGGGCAGCTTCATGGAACTTGGACCCACCTGGGATCACTGTGAGGAATACTGTGAGGACTCCCAGGACCTTGGGGGACATGTGGGCTTGACCTGCTCCTAGTCTCCTTTTCTTCCATAGGTCACAATAGGGTGGGAAGAGAAACAACAATAAATGCTTCAAAAGAAGCTATACACCTGTCTTTCTTCTCTCTTTATTGTTAACTAGCTTTGGCATGAAATCATCTGTTCTGAGAGAAAGCTAAAGAATTTTAATATGAGTCTTGAAATTCATACCTACTAGAGATTCCAGGATGGAGAGCCATGGTTCCTGACATTAGAAAAAGCTATCTTTAGAGAGTTAAGGTGAAGCCAACATTTAGAGACATCGATGGTGAGAGGTGGAACTAGAAAGCAGATCCTGACTATGTTCCAGTCCTGGCATCCATTATTTCTGAGGCCGGGTCCACCTTCCCATGATTTGATCATGTTAGCCCACAAATCCCCATCTCCTGCATAAGCTGGTTTGTCCCATTCATAATGAAGCAGCAGGGATGTCCTTCTAGGCAGAAGTGTATAAAGGGATCTTTGGACCTGGGGATGTTGGACATCTTAGAAGATACGTAGCTCTTAGTACCATGGAAATATGTCAGCCAACAGCAAAGTCTCCACTTCTGGGCTTCGCTTCTCCTGTGGTGAGAGCAGGGTCATCTGACAGTTCTAGAGGAACTGGGGTCCTAAATGAGTTCTAAGTCAAGGGCTCAGGATCATGAGGTGAATACACAAATCTGAGTGCTTTCCTCAGTGAAGCAGAGTCTAAGGTGCTGGACGCAGAAGCCCAGGAAGAACTCTGGGATGGAAATCACTTCCACTAGTCTCTGATGCATAGAAATAAGGAGATAGTCTAAGGGGCAGAATGTGGTTTGAAACCCAGACTCAAACAGCTTGTCCTATGTAGTAGTTGTCATTTGAAAGAAACTAGGCAGAGAGGGTGGATATAATAATATTTATAGATAGAAAGACAGATAAGCAGATGAGAGAGAAGAGTTTCAAAGAGGAGTGAAAAAGGTAGAGTCTGGAAAAATTCCTGAGTTGAAGAGAAGAGAGATGTAACTGCTATTTATAGATTACCTGCGACTTAGGTTGTGGATACAGAAAAAGCTGCTAAAGGTGGAAGTTCACTGGGGACAGCATAAACACAATCATCAGAACTGAGGCACAAGATAAGGGCTGGACAGGACTCAGGATGAACCATCTTATTATTATGATAACTGTTACATTCATGGCCCCAGTAAGCCATGTCTCCCAGTAGTCACACCTGTCTAGTCCCTCCCATATTGACTCTGGGCTCAGCCAGGTAACTTGCTTTGAGCAATTAGATACTGGCAAATGTAATAAATTAGAGGTCTGATAAGCATTTTCACATTGGAACTATGCTCTTCAAACTCTGAGATCACAACGCTGTGAGGAAGCTCAAGTTAGCCATGTGAGCTCTCAAGATGGAGGGCAACCAAGGAACTTAGACAAGAACCAAACTCCAGGTTCCAGATATATGGCCCTGATTGAACAGTCTTAGCCAGTTGCCCAACTGAAGCACCAGTTATGGAACAGAAATGAATCTTCTCCATTGTGTCCAACCAAATTCCTGACTCACAGCATTATGAAAAATTAAATAATTGTTGCTTTAAGCCACTAAGTTTGGGATCAGTTTGTTATGCAGCATTGGATAACTGAGACAGGTGGCTTCCTATTTACAGAGTTCCCATCTCAGGCCAGAATTGGCCCTTGAGCCATTGGCCTATGAAGGATGAAGGTGATGGGGGCATCTATGACTTCTTGATCCCCCGAAAGGGCTATAAGATAGATTCCCTTTCCTTTTAGCACTCTTACTGTTCAGATGCCTTGACCAGCTTATAATCATGTAGTTACTAGCCTGTTGATGAAGGCAACACATGAGGAATGGGTAAACTAAGAGAGTTCCAGAGATATGGAGCTGAACGGTAATACAACATTCCTGGTCCCTATCTTGCCTTTGGTCTTCCCGTTATGTGATCTAATAACTTATTGTTTAAGTTTCTCAGTAAGTTACTTGACAGCTGCAAGTGCCCTAATGACACAGCCTTGTGTTTTGTTTTAACTTATGGTGGTAAAATTCACAAAATGACGTGGGTTTTTATTGCAAGGTAGAAATTCTGTAAGTAAAAATGTTTGCAAGCCACTTCTCATCTTCAATGGGAAGGCTCTATCCTGTGTCCACCACTTCTCCTGACCTGGTACACTCAGGACCAATTTCTGAAACGCCTGCCATTAGGATGCAGCAAGGAGCCTGGCTAGTATTTTCAGAGCATCACGGTCATGCAGAATGACTATGGGTTACGTGCTTGTCTTGAGCTAAGACAGACCTTTGGTTCTAATTGTCAGCTTGTGACCAAATTTGGCAATACCCATTATCCTAGTTCCCACAGGGCTTTGAGGAGACACCAGATACTTCTCTTGCCCCTACCAGCCTGGTGCCTAATACACCTGCTAACTTTTGCCTCTGGTACCTGAAACTTAAGAAGACAATAAAAGGCACACAGATCAATATGTTGAATACCTATATCTTCCAAATATCATATTCTGTTTTTTCTACACATAACAGACATGCAAATTCTCCTTGTGCAAAAACAAAAGCAAGGCTTATAGCACTATGTCTGTCTGACATGTTCTCTGACATAGAAGATTCCTTAAGACATTCCTTAATTTTCCCCCAATGTATTCTCTACTTGAATATCAAACAACTATAAGGTGGTCTTATAGAAATTAGTATTTATCCTTAATTGTCTTTGACTATATCTACAATAAGCCACTGTACTGAGTTCACTAAGTTCCAAATAGATCAGAGGGTAAGGGTGATTTGCATCTATCCCCACCATTGGGACATAGCTCAAAGCTTGCTCTTATTGCTCACTCTCTAATATCTTCCCAAAGAGAGAACAGCAGGGCTATGTTATTTGGAGAGCACTGAGACCTATGAATGCAGAGGATCAGAAATGATTAATATAGTATCCCCATCGTTCATCACTGGGAAAACCCAGAGGGAGAAAGTGTGCCCTATTTTCTCTCACTGCCTTTAATGGAACTTTATCTTACTTCTCCTTCTCTTTTCTCAGCCTGTGCTGGAGCAAATAGTTTGGGGACATGCACAGTTTGAAACAACCCCATTAAGTCAGGATGGCAAATGTAACACATTTACTCTCCTTCCTCCTTGGAGAAGTTGGATAAATGTTGCAAGTGGGCTTCCTAGGTAAAGACTAAAACAGAGCCTTAGCTAGATTTAGAATAATAGGTCAAAGTCCTTTCTTGGAGGAGAACCACAGACTCTATTTCCACTTGGTGTGATAGATATGCTAGAAATGTATGGGTCTGCATTAAGCTGTGGCTCTAGGCAGACACCTAGGCCAGAGCTCTTTCCTCTGACCAGTGCTGTTGCTCTAGGAATGTTCTAGATGCCACTAATTCAAATGTTAAATGGGTTCCATGTTTTAATCTTCATCAGTTGGTTGTTACTTGCTTTTATCCTAAATCCATCCCTTTCTTTTCAATCTTAGGTCAGGTATCTGCCCGTTGCAGTACTTCTTTCACAGCCAACCAGAGGATAGCTGGTTATTACATCCCCATGTGCTGCTAGAGGCCAAGAGGGATAAGAAATGCTAGCAACTCCCTTTACCATGGAAGGGAAATGGTGCAAGGACATTATTGTTCAGTTCAAGTCAGTATGTACTAAGTACCCCCTACCCACTCAGAGGATCTAGAGATGAATAAAGCATGGCCTCTGCCTCAAAGAGCTCACCATCTAGAGTAAGGGTTGGCAAACCACATCTGTGGCCGGAAGATTGGTGCCTGTTTTTGTAGATCAAATTTTATTAGAACACAACCACACCACTCATTTACACATGGCCTATGGTTGCTTTTGCTCTACAATAGCAGAGTTGAGTAGTTATAACAAAGACTGTATGACCCACAGGGCCTACAATATTTAATATCTGGCCCTTACAGAAACTGTCCATCACTACACAACTCAGTGGTTTGTGGTATATTTACAGAATTATACAACTGTTACATTATCAAATTTCAGAATATATTCATTACCCCAGGAGACATCTCCATTAGCAGTCAGCTCCCAGAGCCTGGCAACCATTAATCTACTATCTATTTCTATGGATTTGCCTATTTTTGACATTTCATATAAATGGAATAATGCAATATGTGCCCTTTTGTGACTGGTTTCTTTCACTTAGTCCATTGTTTTCAAGGTTCATCTCTGTTGTGGCATGTACCGATATTTCATTTCTTTTTATTGCCTAATTATATTCTATTGCATGGATATAGGATATTTTATTTATTTATTAGATGATGAATATTTGGGTTGTTTCAACTTTTGAACTATTATGGATAATGCTGCTATGAACATTTGCATACAGGTTTTGTGTGATCATAAGTTTTCAGTTCTCTTGGGTATATACTTAGGTGTGAGAATAGCTAGGTCATACAGTGCCTATTAACAAATGCTTAACATTTTGAGGAACTAGCAAACTGTTTTACAAAGGTTGTCCACATTCTTGCTAACACTTATCATTGCCTGTTTTTTAAATTCTAGTCATCCCAGTGGGTACAAAGTGGTATTTTATTGTAGTTTTGATTTGAGTTTTCCTCATGATAAATGATGCTGATCTTTTCATGTGTTTATCTGCCATTTATACATTTTCCTTGGAGAAATGTTTATCAAATACTTTGTTCATTTTTAAACTGGGTTATTTGATTTTTTATTGTTGAGTTGTAAGAATTTTTTATATATCATAGATTCTAGTCTCTTATCAGATTTGCAAATATGTTCCCCAATTCTGTGGGTTGTCTTTTCACTTCTTGATGGTTTTCTTGGAAGTAGAAAAACTTTTAATTTTGATAATGTCCAATTCATCTATTTTTCTTTTGTGACTTGTGCTTTTGGGGCCATATCAAAGAAACTATTGCCTAATCCAAAGACTTACTCCCATGCATTTTTTTCTAAAAGTGTTAAAGTTCTAACTTTTACATTGAGGTTTATCATCTATTTGAGTCCATTTTTTTTTATATAGTATGACGTTGGGATCCACTTTCATTCTTTTGCATGTGACACTATTTGTTAAAGACTATTATTTTCCTACTGAATTGTCTTTACACTCTCATTGAAAAATCAGTGAACTGTACATGTTAGGGTTTATTAATTGATTCTCAGTTCTATTCCATTGATCTGTATGTCTATTTTATGCTAGTATCACACTGTCTTGATTACTGAAGTTTTGTAATAGGTTTTGTAACTGGAAAGTGTGAGTCCTTCAACTTTGTTCTTCCTTTTCAAGATTGTATTGGTTATTTTGGGTTCCTTGTATTTCTGTATAAATTTTAGATAACCCTGTCAATTTCTGAAAAAATAGCCAGCTAGGATTTTGATAGGGATTACATTAATCTGTAAATCATGTTGGGCAGTATTCTAGGATCAGTTTTAATCCTTTTGCTTCCAGAATGTGTGAGCATGGATCATCTGGATAACTTCCATCAATGATTCCCAAGAGTTTAGAGCATCAGGATCCCTTTACAATGCAAAACATTACTGTTGACTCCTTAAAAGATAAAAACTGTACTTTTCCAGTAAGTAATAAAAGTAACCTTTTATTACCTTAGTACACAAAGACAGAAAATTCAAAAATACTTTTATGCAAATGTTATTTTATCAATTCATGATAGCATTCATATATAATTGAGAAATCATAAAGCCTAATGTGGAGAAATGTTAAATATTCTGTCTTCAGATAATGAGGGATATTTTTGGGTTTGTTGCACCAGTTGCAAACGCATTGTTGGCTTCCACAGAGAACCTCTGGCCAGCCTGAAAGTCCTTCTGATGTAGCAGTTCCATGTTTCTATACAGAATTCCTCAGCCACAGAAGAAGGGGGTGTGGCCAGGACTGGCCCCTGAGAACTAAATAACAATGCCAGTTAGCCTACAATTAATCCATTGCTTGTGATGAGTTGGTTTTCCTTTGGGAGAAGGGAATTTCCTACTGAGCCACTGCCCCTGCTGTCTTGGGCAGACCATGCTGATTGCTTCCACCTGACTTTTGAAGGCTTGCTCTCAAGATGCTCTAACAATTGAGCTAATTGGCAGCAATTCTCAGATGAACAAATCAGCCACAAAAATACCTTAAAATTTTTTGATACCTTACCATTCTTTGTAAAAACGGGAAACAGAAATCACATGAGAACATTCTAATTTTCCAGCTGCTACCACCTTTCTTAATGTTTGGAACAAAGTGCAGAAAAATGAATGTACGTCAATAAGTACATTGATTGCTTATACTAGTCCAAAGAATTGTTCAGCTTTTTGTTCTTGCAAAGATTTGTTTTGCCATATTTTAATTGAAAGATCCCTGATTTTAGCATAAGAATATCTGAGTTCATGTCTTGAATCCCTGTCTTGCTGGTTTCAGTTTCTTTATCAGTTATACAATTAGTAACGGCTAACTTGTGGACGTGAGAATTAAGGAGAAACTTGAAGACAGTAAGGTAGTTTAGTAATGTAAGTGCTGTGTTTTTTTTTAATTTTTAGTGTACTATTTCTTTATTAATAATAATGTGCCTGTCACCTCATGAGATTCCCAGACTCTTTTAGAGGGCCATCTATCTCCAGAGGCATGGGTCTATGTGGACAAGGGGAGGCTGTGCACCTTCTCAGGAGTGTGTCCAAATCATAAAAAGCTCAGGAGATACCAGGTCCCAGGAGCTTCTTTCTGACTGCAGGAGTGGTCAAAGGCAGTGGATCAGAGGCCCATGTGTAGCGAGACCAAGAGCACCAGTGGAGAAAGGACAGAAAAAGTCATCTGCCAGAGAGATGAGCATAGTACTTTTCCTCTCTCCAGTTTCCCATCAGTCCATATAACTAACATTACTTTTACCTCTGTGTGCCCTTTGGCTTCCTGAGTCTGCTCCTTTCTTTTTCTGATTCACCAATAAAAAAGTTCCCTCTGATTTCCCTTCTCTTCTCTTTTTCCTACCTTCCTGTGCAAACCAGATTCCATTCTGTGTTCATTGCATCAGGGAAGGGTTTGGAAAGGCAGGGTAGCCTGCCAGTCACTGGCTTTATGTTTCTGAAGCCTGAACCATGAGGGAGAAGGGGTGAAGTGCCCTGGGTAGGGTAGGGAGATCATAAGAAAGTGTGAAGATGAAGGAAGTGAAAATGCCCAAGGTTAACACAGAAGAGGGTCTTCCCTCTGCTTCCCTACCCAATGCATTGAAAAGTGTCCTCTGGGCTGAGGGTTGGGTTGACAGGGAATAGGAAAGAAGTAGATGGCAATGAGAGCAGAAAAGTTATCAGGTCTGAGAGGACAGTTGTGCACCCTACTTCAAAGGGAGGGCATGGGAGCCCATGTAGCTGCAGAGAATTTGGAGGGGCTGGAGAGCAGGGGACTTCTGAAAACTTCCTCTGTGACCATGGTCCTGGGAGGCCACAAGAAGCTAGATGAGTTATGTCTGAGCAAGATATCTCACAAGATAGGCCAGAGAGAGCCTGCGTGAGAATCTGTGTCCTATTATGGCTCAGAAACTTCACAATGAGTTATAAATGGAATAGAGAAATGTAGCCCCAAAAGGGACACATGACAAAAATCTCAGGACATGCACAAGTGACTGAGGAGCAAATGGGGTGAAGCACATCTTCTCCAACACCTGTGACTCAAGGACCAGGAGATACCCTCTCTTCTCTCCCCTGCCCCATGGCCTTGGCACTAAATAATCTCTTTGGAACTGAAAAACTACTCTGGACAAATGGGAAGTGGAGTCCCATTGACTGAGATTACATTTTTGCCATCCAGGCAGAATGAGGATTCAAATAAAAATTAGGTTGTGGTATAGAAAATTTTATAATTCTTGCACACTTGAATTGGTACAATAAAATTCATATGTACTTCTACACCACACCATTCTTTGTCTATCTCTTGTATCTTACTCTACTTGGTGTGAGCCCTTAGGACTTGATTAATTATGGTGTATAAAGTATTGCTGAGCCAACTATTTGCGTGGCTCTCCATTAGGTGTGGGGCATATCCACATAACGAATGTGTGATTGGTGGTAGGGAGCCTCTAAGAAGGCCTCAGTGATTCCTATTTCCTGGTACATATGACCATGTCCTCTCCATTTGGGTATGGACTGGACCTAGTGACTCACTTTTAGAAAAAAAATGGCAGAAGTAATGGGATGCCACTTCTGATATTAGGTTATAAGACTGTGACTTCCATCTTGGTCACTCTCTCCATTTGTTTTTCTGGCTTATTTTGAGGGAAGCCAGCTGCCATGTTGTGAGCTGCCCCATGAATAGGTCCATATGGAAAGGAACTGATGTCTCTGGCCAATAGCCACGGAGGGGGAACTTAGCCTCTTCACCTGTTGGACCTTTAGATGACTCAGCCCTGATACCTTGATTATAGCCATGGGAGAGACCCTAAGCCAGAGTCACCCAGCTAAGCCACCTGGATTCCCGACTCTCAGAAACTACAGATTATAAATATTTTCTGTTTTAAGATGCTAAACTTTGGGATTATTAGTTATGTAGCAATAGATAAATAATACATGCTCCTTGCTTTCCAGTAATGCTTGCTCTAGGATGAGATTTCTTTAGAAAGAGCATCCCTGAGAATAAAGATTGAAAAACTGGGCATAGTGGTATGGATTCTGTTAGGCTTCAGAAGGTGGGAAAGAAAGGAAAGGAGACTCAGAACACTGAACAGGCAGTCATGGCTTTTGAGGTCTGTGGTGAGTCCCCTCTAGCCAACACATTCCCTTTAACTACAAAATTCCATTTTCTTGAAATGACAATATTTGCATTTTCACTTGATGGTTGGCAGAAGTTGGAGAAGTAGTACTGCATGGTAGAGTTGAGAAAGCTGGGCTGTTCTGCTGTTGAACTGAGCTCAAACTAACAACTATTTGGGGGGTTGCCCACTCTGTACTCATGTAGATTTCATGTACTTATAGATTTTGTGCCCCATTATCTGCTCTATGTTCCACTGAACAGACCTTTATTGAAGGCATTTCTGCTAAGAAGGACTGTACCTATGAGTAACATCCTTAGTCCTTATCCCTTCTGTGAGGTGGGGAACTTTGAGTGAGTGGCTCTCATCTGCCATCATTCCAGTTACAACAAATTTAGGTGCTACTTTATTGAAAATGGAAAGGGATAGTGGTGATAGTGGTAGCTATGAAGGAGAAATTGGACAACTATCATTCCTCCTAAAGAGCCTCAATTCATCACTTAGCCCAAACATTGAGAGTGGTGCAATCTTTTTGATTCTGCTACTTTTAGCTGAGGATACCTAAGCCATTATGAGAGTATACCCCTTTCACATCCAAAATATCATGTTCTAACAAAAGCAACCCTGGGTACCTAGATAATTTTTCTTCAGACTGACTTTTCTCTTGGGTATGTTCATATTGGAACACTATTCCTGGTTCTTCATTGCAGGAGAGTTGAGAAGATACATCAGACTGAAGGAGAGCACTGGAATCAATTATAAACCAATTAGCTTGGAATAATTTCCTCATTCTTTGTATTTTTTTCTCCCTTCTGTATTGGCAAATCCCCATGCACACTGCATTTGGGTGCAGTCAAGCTGCTACAAACGTCTGATAATTGCCTCAGATGCCGGAAGTCCTGGGGAGTACCAGTAGTTGGGAACCATTTCTACAGAAATACCCCTGAGATCGTGGAACTTTTCAAATCTCATCAGAATACTCTACATTTCATCTTGTCAGTCCAACTAGCTTACTGTCTGTTATGTGTGATTTTTTAGAGATAGCCCATTCCTGGACACAATGTGCATTTTTGTCTGCAGAGCATTCACTCCTTTGTCTTCTGTTACCAGCACTCTGATTTTCTATGGGGAAAAAAATCCCACTCTCAGTCCAGATGATTAGGATGGGACTGACTCCACTGTTGGCTCTAGAGGGGGACAAGGGACCAGGAATGGGCACTGAGGGCACTGTTTCACCTGGTCCCAGTGATTGGTTTAGGATGGACATAGGACCCAATGCAGATCAGATATAGCCACTGAGACTTGATTCCAGGACTTCCATTAGAAGAGCTGGAACAAGGCATGTTCTGGTTTGGGGTTGATATTATAGGTAGTCTTCCTCTGATAACAAGGAGAGTGCCTGTCAGTGAAGGGGGACAACATAGAGGAAAGGAGGAGAGAGAGAGAAAAAAAGAGAGAGGAGTTTTGCGGCAATACAGTTTTTCTTCACCTTTTTTGTTTTGGTTAGTTTAAACAAGTTTAAGCTGGATTTCTATAATTTGCAACCTGAAGAGTCTTGACGAAATGTTGGGGAGCAATCTGCCATTGGCCCTGCACCTTCTTGCTGATATGCCATAAATTCAAGGCCCTGAACGATCTTCTCTTGAGACATTTCTCAGGATTGTGTCTGCACCAAGCAACTTGAGAGATGAGATAACCTCTGTCTCAAAGAGCAGGTTGCTTCCACTTGCTGCAAATGTGGTGGGTCCCCTAGGTTCAGTATGTGTGAAGGCATTCATCTAGGCCCACCCATGTCATCCCATGGGACTTGGGGGGCATGAGGAACAGACGCAAACCAACAGAATGCTTATGTTTTACTGGTTGTGACTACCAAAGACTTTTGTCTCTGACCCATGCGTCTTGTGTCTTCCAATATCCATGAAAAAAATAACAGGCTAGCTTATCAGCTTGAAAAGTAAGGTGAAATTCCAGACCTTTAACACTTGTTGACATTGTATAGCTCCTTCTGGCTTCCCTTGGACAGTGAGTGTTACACGACAGCTTGGCCAGGAGCACATTCTTGACAGGAAGACAGACCGTATTGAGTCCTGGCACTGCCACTGACTATCTGTGTGTCTGTTGGCAAGTTACTTACCCTGTCAGCCCTTCTGTTTTCTCCTAAGTGGAATGGGGATATTACTTCCAATTACCCTGACTTTTCATGAGGACTGACTAAGAAAATACTTATAATGCCCTTGACACAGAACCTGGCATAGAGTAAGCTCAGTAAGTGTTAGCTATTATTAAATACTTGGTAGTGGCATTTGGTATATTATTTTAAAGATTTCAAAATATGTTCTCATTACAAAAGGGAAAATGTTTATTGCTGAAAAATTGGGAAATACTTATCAAAAAAATAAGAAAAGTCTTAAAAATTATAATTCCATTCAGATACCCATGATCATACCTGTGGTCGATATCTATCCAGAATATGTGTGTATGTGCGTGTGTATCTGTATTCTGTTTGAGGCAGGATCATAATGCACACATTATTTTGTTATCTGTTTTCCCTTACTTAATATGTCATGGCCACCTTTCTAGTTTATACTTCTGTAGCTTTCTATTAAAAATTATTATGAAATAGTTATATATACAAAAGGATATAAGTAGCATAGAAGTTATTAAGAAGAGGAATAAAATGAACACCCAGGAACCCACCATGCAAATTAAGCAAAAGAATATCACTGACATGGCTAAAACTCCTGGTCAAATTGTCCTGTCTGCTCCTCTTGCCCCCAGAATACCAAGATCCCAAATTTTCTATTTATTATTCTCTTACAATTTGCATAGCTTTACCATACATGTATATATTAATAAATATATCATTTGGTTTGCTCATTTTAGTACTTAATAGACCTAGTATTATGTGGCATGTATTTTATCTGACTTGCTTTTATGCTTGATATATATCCTTGAGGTCCATCCATGTTGATTCATGAAGTTGTTCATTTTTCAGGGATGTTTGGTATTCCCATGTAGAAAGATGCCATGATTTAGTAGATGGCATTTGACTAAATTACCAAGGAAATATATTTGGTGAAGGCCATCCTCTACCTCCCTTGGCAGGTGCTTCAGACTGGGCATAGGGGATGGAAGTCTCATCCTACCCCAAGCCATTTGCTCCCAGCCTAGTTGAAGGTTTCCCAGTGTCAAGTGGGCTAACCCAGACCATGAAGGTCCCACAGGCATCATGGAGGAGATCTTCACAAGCACAGAGGAGGAAAAGGAGGATCAAGGGTCTGGGACATGGAAAAAAGACAGCCTAGATATCACAGGTACATTGTAAAGAGTCCACTGTGGGAAAATTTAGAAGACACAAAAACATTTTTCTAATAAGAACATATGACCAGAGAGATGCCATATTGAATAGATTGAGATTGCTCTGCCTAAGGAAAAGCATGGAAAAGGGCATACAATTTAACACAACCATTGTGGGTTGAGTGTTGGGAAACAGACCACTCTTACATTACTAGTGGGATTATAAATTAGCAAAAGCTTCATGGAGTGTAATTTGGCAAAATTTACAATAATTTAAAAAGTGTCTACCCTTTTTTTTTTTAAAGATTTTTTTTTTTTTTTTTTGACAGAGAGAGAGCGATCGCAAGTAGGCAGAGGCAGGCAGAGAGAAAGGGGGAAGCAGGCTCCCTGCCGAGCTGAGAGCCCGACACAGGGCTTGATCCCGTGACCCTGAGATCATAACCTGAGCTGAAGGCAGAGGTTTTAACCCACTGAGCCACCCAGGTGCCCCAAAAGTGTCTACCCTTTGATCCAATTATTAAATTTCTAGGAGTTTATCTCACAGATACATAAGATTATATATGTACGTAACATTAAAGCATTATTTATGATAATAAAATATTGAAACACTCTTAGAACTTATGATAAAATCTGAAACAATATATTTAAACAATATATATATACATAGTTATTGCAGCATTATTAATGATAATAAAATATTGAAACAATCTACAGGGGATTAGATAAATTATAGTTTATCTATCCCATGGAAAATAATGCAGATGTTACAGAGAATCAGACACTTTGTAAGGCATTAGTACTATAAACTCTAAGTTTTATTAAATGAAAAAAAGTGCAGGGGTTTCAAAAAGAAAATGTATGTGTGTGTATTTGCTGTCTACGCATAAAATATCCCATTATCATGACTGCTTCTGGGGATCTGGATATAGAGGATAGAAATGGAAGAAAGATATATTATTCTTACCTTTTTGTGTATTTAAACTTTTGTACCATGTGAAGGTATCAAGGAGCTAAAGAGTAAGTAAAATGAAACTGAAAAGAGCTGGGAGGCTGGAGCTGAAGAGAGGAAGGTAAAGGAGAGAAGATGCTTGCAGGTATGGGCGGGGCCTTTCCAGAGAGGCAGAGGGACTGATTGGTCCCGAAACAGGACTACTGGAAGATACACTGGTGAAGGGGATGTCTGAGGAGTGGTACAGATAGTTGGGATAATATACGGTTTTCTGCCAGGATGCACTTTGCCCAAGTACATCTTTACTCAGTGCCACCTTTGAAGTTGGACTCCTTTTCTTTTGTTACATGGTTTTGATTTTCTCTTCTCAATCGAAAGTTGTAACAGGAATAATCACACTAATAGTAAAATCAGAGCAACACTAATATTGAAGAATGGCTCTTACTTCAGCATTTACAGTGTAACAAACATTAAGCACGTTCCGTGGATGATCTCGTCTAATTCCTTCATTGGCTGTATGACGTTGGAGATATTATTATTCTCATCATATAGATGAGGAACTCGAGGCACAAAACTGTCAAGTAATATATGTTCAAGATTATGTAGCTAGTAAATGATGGCATTGAAATTTTTTTGTTAAGTAAGGTGGAGCCCAGTGCAGGGCTTCAACTCATGACCCTGACATCAAGACCTGAGCTGAGATCATGGGTTGGATGCTTGACCAACTGAGCCACCCAGGACCCCCTGATAGCAATGAAATTTGGACTGAGTTTTGCCTTCAAAGATTGTGCTTTAAACCACTTTGCTACCCTCTTTTCCTTGTAAATAGGAAATCTGTTAGAAGGTGTAGTAGTTTGAGTGTGTGCCCACACACACATTTTGCATCTAACTTCACATGTTAACTGTGTGCAAATATTTATGGGCCAATTGTCTTAGGTGGAGCGAGGATAAGAAAGTGGCATAGAAGTTATAATCTCGGTCACCCAGGAAAAATCTAGAGAAATTAGTACAATAGGCAGGGTGATCATTTGGGGGATATTAGGAAGAAGGATGCCTGCAATCTGACAGCCAAGCAGGTGTTGTTGCCATTCCTATTAAGCTGCTGGGAATTCCCAGAATGTGAAACTGAGGAGGAAATCAAATAAATATTTTGCTGACTTCACTAACTTGTAGAAGTATTTTCAAAACTCCAAGGAGATTACTCACTATTCAGAGGCCCCAAGACTCTTTGTGATATTTCAGAGATAATGTGTTAACCCAACGCACTTACAAATCGTCCCAGAGCTAAGATGAGCCAAGCTGTTTCAGCTCACATGGGGGACTAAGGAGCCAGTATTTTCCCTGAAGACTAGTTCTTTCTTCTTTTCTCATATTATTCCAACAAGGCTGATTCCAATGAGTTTATGAGAATAATTCAAGGCTTACTTTCTCAGCCTTTCTTCCAGAGGGAGCTGGAGTAATGTCTGTGCCTTCATTACCACTGAGGGAGAAACTTTATCTCTTTATTGTTCCCCATACTAAATTTTGATTTGTTTGAACAGCAAGTTTCTAGTCAGTTACTTGTATTCTAACCAACACCAACACTTTCAACTCTGGCTTGAAGGGAAAGAATACTCTAGACTCAAGCTGTCATATACCATATCCACCAGCCTATGTGGCAATTAAGCACCTGTAACATAACATGGCTAGTATGAACTGAGCTGTTCTCTAAGTGTAAAACTATTGTGGTTTGAAGCCCTCCTATGAAAAAAAGAATGTAATAGACCTCAAACTTTTATGTTGATTATTTGTTGAAATGATAGGCAGTCCTTGTTTTGCATGGCTGTGAAGAACCATAAAAGGACTGCGCAAGCTGAAATCCTACAAATGATTGTACTAATCAATGGGGGGAAACTCTGATTACTATGTGACTTTTAAGAAGTTTCGTCCAAATATTAAAAAATTCTTACTGTCAATTATAAACGTTTGCAGAAATGAAAATAGTGAAATTGGATGTGGAGAAAGAGGAACCCTCCTACGCTGTTGGTGGGAATGCAGGCTGGTGCAGCCACTCTGGAAACAGTATGGAGGTTCCTCAAAAAGTTGAAAATAGAGCTACCCTACAACCCAGCAGTCGCACTACTGGGTATTTACCCTAAAGATACAAATGTAGTGATCTGAAGGGGCACGTGCACCCAAATATTTATAGCAGCAATGTCTACAATAGCCAAACTATTGAAAGAACGCAGATGTCCATCAACAGATGAATGGATAAAGAAGATGTCGTATATATATACAATGGAATACTATGCAGCCATCAAGAGAAATGAAATCTTGCCCTTTGCAATGACGTGGATGGAACTAGAGGGTATTATGCTAAGTGAAATAAGTCAGTCAGAGAAAGACAATTATCATATGATCTCTCTGATATGAAGAATTTGAGAGGCAGGGCAGGGATCATGGAGGGTGGGGGAGGGAAATGAAACAAGATGGGATCAGGAAGGAGATAAACCATAAGAGACTCCTAAACTCACTAAACAAACTGAGGGTGGCTGGGCGGTAGGGGAGGTAGGGATAGAGTGACTGGGTTATGGACACTGGGGAGGGTATGTGCTATGGTAAGTGCTGTGAAATGTATAAGCCTGATGATTCACAGACATGTACCCTGGGGCAAATAATACATTATATGTTAATAAAAAAATTAAAAAATAAAATAGTAAAATTAATTCATTTGGTACATGATTAATCTAAATTTAAAAACTATTAGAAGCATGAGAATTAAAGAGTTTTTTTTTTCTTTGTAATAAACTTATCAAGAGTGGTTTGAACAGTGCTTGCTGCCTTCCTGTCATAGAAGTTATAGTTTAGAGCAACTGTCTTTTCTAAGTCTTGGTGAATTATCATACTGTTTTCTGAGATCGGCTCCCAACATTTTATCCTTTGCTTTCCCAACGTCGTGAAGAATCTCTGGAAGTTTCTTTAATGTGGGTTTTTTGTTGTTGTTGTTTGTTTTTGTTTTTGTTTTGTTTTGTTTGCTGGTGTTACCTCCTCTGGAACATCTTTACCCTTTTCATCACAACCTGTTCCTCACTATGTTGGTAAGTTTGCCTTCACTAGGTTCCTCCAACTGAACATCTAGAGTGCCTTGAGCAGCAGAACTGTCATCTTCCCATAGTCATCTGTTTTCTTGTCACACCTACTTTCCATTCCAACAATATCGTTTTTGTTTGTTTGCTGTCTTTGTTGCCTTTGTTGGCCAAGTTCCTCTTTAGATTATTCATTTTTGTAAAGTGTCACATGGGTTTGCCGCACAGAGACAGGAAGTCAACACAACTACACACTTCGCTATCTATGCATGAACTGAAGAATGGATGTGCAGTGACCCATCACCAACAGACTTTGAAAGAAATGATATGACTGGTCACTGATAAGGGTACACGCTTGTTGTTTATGTAGTTATTTGTGGACTGAAGTCTAGCAGCAAAATTTGTAGTTTATGCAATTACTCATAGTTAATATACCAGAGTAACCGAAATTTGAACTGTTGGGGAACTAATATTTAACTAAACAGTAATAACTGAAATTCATGCATATTGAACCATGAAAAGCAAAATCTGCTCATATTTTGGATATTGGACTAAATAAAGTATATGATTAAAATTAACGGCACCTGTTTTGTTTCACTTTCTGACTGTGGCTAATAGAAAGTTTTCAATCCTATATGTGGTTCACATATTATTCTTACTGGATAGTGCTGTGTGTTATACAATACATTAACAAAAACTTTAAGAGAAGAAAAAAAAGAAATATGCAGCTGGGAAAGAATCGAACATTGTCACAGTTTTGAAGTGATAAGCGTAGTCACAAACAAGTGAACAGATTCAAATATACACAAATTGAACATGATTGTCTGGTGAAAAACAGCAAAGCTAAAATTAAAAAGATAATAGACTGAGAAAACGTTCACACCAAATATGTAAGCCAAGGGCAAATTGCTGATATTATAAAATTACTCATTCAAATTTATTCTAAAAGTATCATGTTCCCAGTAGATTGCTAAACAGATGCATAGCAATTTTTAAGAGAGGAAATTGAAATAGTAAATGAACACCTAGAAAAGTTCATCTTGTCTAGTTATCAGAGACATGAAAATTACCATCAACTTTGAGTTACAATTTAGTGTCCACATTATTAACAAAACAATTACAACACCTAACACTGTGGGGGAATTTGGTGATTTCATGCATCATAACTAAAATCATAATTAGATATAGTACTTTTAGTAAGTAATACTAAAAGTATAAAGAGATAAAGCCATACAGACATTCCCAAACTTTTGACCTAGTAATAACACTCCTGAAAATTTACTCTAAGGAAATAAGTCAAGAAGAAGAAAAAGTTACATGTATAGAAAGATGTATATTGTATAATTACTTATAGTAGCAAAAAACCGGAAGTATCCTAACCTAATATAGAACATTGTATCCAACAATGACAGAACATACAGTGCTTTTCAAATGCACATGGAACACTACTAGAATTTACAATATGCTTGGTCATAAAGCAACCTAGAATATATTCCAAAGGATTGAAATCATTAAGAGTATGCTGTCTGAGCATAGTGGAATTGCTCTTGAAAAACACAAGAAAAGCTAACTAAAAAAGCAACAACTGCTTTTAGATTAAGCAATAAAATTCTAAGCAACCCACGAATCAAAGAAATTAGAGGATATTTCAAACTAAATGGTAGTGAATATATGGCATATATATGTGGAAACCAGCTAAATAGTGATTAAGGAAATAACTGCCAACCTAGAATTCTATAATCATCAAAAAATGTCCTTCAAATATAAAGGTGAGATAATGTGTCTTCAGATTAACAAAAACAGAAAAAATTCATACAGTGCCTAGAGCAAAATTTATATTCTTAAATATATATATATTAGAGGGAAAATAAAATTCTATACATCATTAATTCAAGTTTCTATCTTTAAAACTGAAAAGAACAAAATAGCACACACACAAAATTAATCCAAAGAGAGAAGAAAGGAAATCATGAAAATAAAAGTGCATTGTCAAAATTATTTTTATAAAAATAATAATACGAAGTAGGAAAGAAAATAAAATAAAGAAAATCAATAAAATCAAAAGTTTGTTCCTTAAAGAAAATGAACCAAATTGACAAAACTCTGGCAAGACTGAGTTAAGGAAAAAAAGAGAAAACAAACAACTAATGTCAGTAACGAAGAAAGAGAAATTAGTATAGATCCCATAGACATTTAAAAGAAGACATTATAAATAACTTTGTGCCAGTTTAAGGAAAATAAATTCCTTGAAAAATATAACACAATAAGACAGTAATGAGAATAGCATATATCTACTAAAGAAATTAAATGTTTTATTTTAAACCTTTCCACAAAGTATATTCCTGGCCCAGATGGTTTCTTTGGTGAATTTCAGTAAATACTAAAGGGAGTAATAACTCCAATATATGTATGTTTTTCCAAAAAATAGTAAAAGAAGATACCCTTCCCAGATTTTCTGTGGGCCCAGCATAACCTTAATAGCTAAATTATTTACAAAAATTATAAGAAAGGGGGGCACCTGGGTGGCTCATTGGGTTAAAGCCTCTGCCTTCGGCTCAGGTCATGATCTCAGGGTCCTGGGATCGAGCCCCACATCGGGCTCTCTGCTCAGCAGGGAGCCTGCTTCCCCCTCTCTCTCTGCCTGCCTCTCTGCCTACTTGTGATCTTTCTCTGTCAAATAAATAAATAAAATCTTTAAAAAAAAAAAAGAATTTAAGAAAGGAAAAGTACAGACCAATATGTAGCATGAACCTATATATAAAATATATTAGCAAATGGAATTCAGTGAAATATAAATTAGATAATGCATCACAACCAAATGAAGTTTATTCTATGAAAGCTAATAATAGTTTGTTAATAGAGATAAATAAAATGATTATCTTAATAACTACAGAAAAAACTTTTGATAAAATACAATATTGACTTATGATTAAAAACTCTTAGCAAACCAGGAAGACAAATCAATTTAACAGTGAATTATTTAAAACTTTGTGAGATTAGTAACATGATATGGATATCTGCTATAATTACTTTTATTAAAAGAAAAATGGATATCTTAAGCAATGCAACATGCAATAAAAAGAAAGAAGGTTTATAAGGTTTGGAAAAAGACAAAATAAAGCTATCGTTATACACAGACATGATTACATACATAAAAAATAGTTTTTAAAAATCTAAAGACAAACTAGCAAAATTGACAAGTGAATTATCCAGGCTATTGGAACCAGCTGAATATATGAAATCAATTGTCTTTTTTATTTACCAGCAATAAAAGTATCACAAATGAAAGTAAAATTTAAAAGATTTTATTTACATTCGCATAAACCCCCTCAAATCTAGGAATACATTAAATGATAGATGATTAAGATCTCTACATTAAAAACTATAAAACTTTACCAAATGATATATTCACAGTGCTGAAAGAAAAACTTACAACCTATACACTTACAAACTTTCTACTTGGCAAGAATATCTTCCAGAATTGAAGGATAGATAAAGGGTTTCCCAGACAAACAAAAGTTAAAGGAATTCATCACCACTAAACCAGTCCTATGAGAAATGTTAAAGGAACTTTTTTAAGTGGAAAAGAAATGACCATAAGCAGGTATAAGAAAATTATGAATAAAAAGATGTAAATTATGACAACATACACATAAAATGTGGAGAAGGGAGTAAAAAAAAGAAGGAAGCTTTTTTCAGGAGGTTTTTTGTTTTTGTTTTTGTTTTTGGGGTGTGTGTGTGTGTGTATGTGTTTTTAGAATGTGTTTGAACTTAAATGACCATCAACTTGATATAGACTGCTATGTACTTAGGTTGTTATGTATGAACCTCACAGTAACCACAAACCCAACATCTATAACAGATAAAAAAATAAAATTAAATAAGCAGAAAGCCAAACATAACCCTACAGAAACTCATCAATCACAAAGGAGAGCAAGAGGAGAAGGGAACAGAGAAGAACTATAAAAACAACCAGACAACAAATAACAGAATAACGATAAGCACATACACATCACTAGTTACTTTAAATATAAATGACCTATGTGCTCCAATCAAAAGATGTGGGGTGGCAGAATGGATTAAACAAAACAAAACAAAACAAAGCAAGACCCATCTATATGCTGCCTACAAGAGACTTATCTCAGACCTAAAGACACATATAGAATGAAAAGGAAGGGCTAGAAAAACATTTACCAAGCAATGGAAGCCAAAAAAAAAAAAAAAAAAAAAAAGCCAAGATAGTAATACTTATATTAGACAAAACAGACTTTAAGACAAAGAAGGGCATTACATAATGATAAAGGGATCAATTCAATAAGAGAATATAACAATTGTAAATATCTATGCACCCAATACTGGGGCATCTTGATACATAAAGCAACTATTAACAGACATAAAGAGAGAAATTGATAGTAACACAATAATAGTAGGGGACTTTAACACACTACTTACATCAATGGATCAATCATTCAGGCTTTTGTGTTTTGTTTACTACAGCTTTGTAATATATCTTGAAATCTGTTAAATTTTCCCTACTACCCATTCAATCCACAGAGTCAATGCAATACCTATCAAAATACCAACAACATTTTTCATAGAACTAGAACAAATAATACTAAAATTTGTATGGAACCACCTAAGACCCCAAATAGCCAAAACAATCTTGAAAAAGAAAAACAAAACTGGAGGTATCACAAGTCCAGATTTCAAGATATATTACAAAGCTGTAGGAAACAAAACAATATGGTACTGGCACAAAAATAGACACATACATCAATAGAACAGAACAGAGAGGCCAGAAATAAAGCCCCTCATGTGATCAATTAATCTATGACAAAGCAGGCAAGAAATACAATTGGGAAAAGACAGTCTCTTTAATAAATGGTGCTAGGAAAACTGGACAGCTACCTGCAAAAGAGTGAAACTGGACCCCTTTTTAACACCATACACAAAAATAAACTCAAAATGGATTAAAGACCTAAATGTGAGACCTGAAACCATAAAAATCCCAGAAAACAACACAGGTATTAATTTTTCTGCTATCAACTGTAGCAACATATTTTTAGGTATGAGAAACAAAAGCAAAAATAAACCATTGGGATTACGTCAAAATAAAAAGGTTTTGTACAGTGAAGTAAACCATCCACAAAACAACAAGGCAACCTACTGAATGGGAGAAAGTATTTGTAAATGATGTATCTGATAAGGAGTTAATATTCACTATATATATATATATATATATATATATATATATATATATATAACTTATATAACTCAACACCACAGAAACCAAACAAATCTGATTAAAAAATGGGCAGAGGACCTGAATAGACATTTTTCCAAAGAAGACATACAGATGGCCAACACACAAAGGAAAAGATGCTCAGAATGGCTAATGTCAGAATGGCTAAAATAAAAAACACAAGAAACCAGTGTTGGCAAGAATGTGGAGAAAAAAACAAAACCCTTGAGCACTACTGATGGAAATGCAAACTGGTGCAGCCACTGGGGAGAACAGTATGGAAGTTCCTCAAAAAATTAAAAGTAGAACTACCATCTGATTCAGTAATTGCACTACTGGGTATTTATCCAAAGAAAACAAAAACACTAATTTGAAAATGTATTTGCACTCCTATTTTATTGTAGTATTATTTGTAATATCAAGAGATATATGTAACCTAAGCGTCCACCAATAGATGGATGTATAAGAAAGATGTGATACGGGGGTGCCTGGGTGGCTCAGTAAGTTAAACATCTTGCCATTTGTGACAACATGGATCAATCTAGAGGGTCTTAGGTTAAGTGAAATAAGTCAGACTGGGAAAGACAAATACCAGATGACTTCACTCATATGTGGAACCTAAAAAAACAAAACAGAAAAAAGCAGTATCAGACCTATAAATACAAAGAATAAACTCATGGTTGCCAGAGGAAAGGGGGGGTCAAGGCAAAATGGGCTAAGGGAATGGGAGATACAGGCTTCTAGTTATGGAATGACTAAGTCATAGGAATAAAAGGCACATCATGGGGAATATAGTCAATGCAATTGCAATAGCGTTTTATGGTGACAGATGGTAGCTACATTTATGGTGAGCACAGCATAACATAGAGTTATAGCATTGTTGCATCACTATGTTGTAAACCTGGAACTAATGTAACATTATAGGTCAACTATATTCAAATAAAAAAATTAAAAATAAAATTAAAATATTAAAAATGGAAAAAAAAAACCTGCCAAGATAAATTTAAAACACCGAAATTGAGAGTCCTCTCTTGCTCTCTTCATGGGTTAGAAAGAATTAAAACTGTTAGGATATAAATTCTCCCTAAATTAATATTTACACTCTGTACAATCCTAATTAAAATCTCAGCAGATTTTAGGTAGAAATTGACAAGCCAATTCTAAAATTCATACAAGAATGTTAAGAGGTCAAAAATGGTTATGGAGTTCATTAGTAAAAAGAAAGAAGTTGGAGGACTTACACTATCCAATGTCAAGACAATCATGAAGTGATTAAAATTAAGACAGATTGAAGTTTGAGTAAAGACAGATAAAAAACCAATGGAATAGAACAGAGTTCTGTTCAGTTACCTGATATTTGCTAAAGGTGACACTGTTGTGTAATACAGAAAGAATGTTTTTAATTAATAGTGTTGAGCTATCCACATGGGAAAAACTAATCTTTATCCTTACCTTACAGAAATCAATTTCAAGTGGATTATAGATTTATATACGCACAAGTTAAACAAAAGAAAAGCCTTTGGAAAAAAGTGAGGATGTCCTCATTATCTTAGATAAACAAATTTTTTTCTTTTTTTTAAAAGATTTTTATTTATTTATTTATTTGAGAGAGAGAAAGAAAGAGAGAGTAAGCACAAGCAGGTAGAGGAGCAGAGAAAGAAGGAGAAGCAGACTTCTTGCTTAGTGGGGATCCTGATGTGGGGCTTGATCCCAGGACTCTGGGATCATGACCTGGGCCAAAGGCAGACACTTAACCAACTGAGCCACCCAGGCACCCCTCAGATAAACAAAGTTTTCTAAGTGGGAATCAAAATATACCAACTACAAAATGTTGACTTGGACAACATTAAAATTAGGAAGTTCTTGGGGGGCCTTGGTGGCTCAGTTGGTTGAGCAGTGGTTGATTTTGGCTCAGGTTATGACCTTGTGGCTCATGAGATCAAGCCTTGTGTTGGGCTCCTCGCCCAGTGGGAACTATGCTTGCGATTTTCTCCCTCTTCCCTTCCCCCCACTTACTCTCTCTAAAAATAAAATCTTGAAAAAAGAGACTGAAAAGACAAGCAAACAATATTAAATATCCTTTAACACATGAGGAGATGATGAATCTTCTAACCTCAGTGTGTCTGACATTTACATTTAAGTGCTTCTGGAAAGACTCATATCTAAGATATCATGGCTGGTTGAATGATTGTACCCAAATGTGTTGATTAATGGATCCTGGTCAACCCTGAAAGAAGTTTCTAATAGACTGTAACAAGGTTTTTCATGACTCTGTCCATTTTATCACCTACCCATGAAGACGTCAAAGCCAGATTTTAGACAAACAATTGGAATACATTAATAATACATGTTGGATGAGAAATTATTATACAAAATTTCAATAGGTATGGGACACATCAGACCATACCGCAATTTAAATATAAATGGTCTAGGTGTTTAATTAACTGCCAGTCAAAAAATGGAAACTAAAACAATGCATTTTCTAGTAAACACTTGTAAGCCTGTCTGTCCTGTTCCAGAAAATTTCTACTTTCTAAAAATTTTTCTTTCACCTAATTCAAATGATTACAACAAAAGCACTTAAGTCAAAACCTGACCTGGTCCCCTGGTGACAATTGGTGGGTTCAGGATTGGACATTTGATTCAAGAATGAGATCCCATCTCTAAGGATTTTAAAATAGGAACACTCTAAAGTTCTGATTTAATAATTATTAAGTTCATCTGATTTTAAAATATGATGATCATAGAATCAGAGAATGGTAAACCGTTTTCTTTTGGGAAGCCTGAGTTCTAAGAGATAAAGCTCTAGATTGGTAGGTGGTCATGTCTACATCATTGGGGCAGCAAAGGAACCTGGTCTGCAGAAGAGCAGAACAGATGAGAGATGGAAAAAGAGACCTCTGTCTAAATTGAGGTTCCTCGGTCAGTTATTTCTGTAGCTCAACTGCATTCTTCCTCTCTCCTTATCATTCTAGTCTAATAACCTACTGGAACCTAAGGACTTCCCTTTTAACCCAAGCTAATTATGTGTCATCTGCAATGTGAAATATCCTAAGTAATAACACACAAACTTAAGCTCCAATGATAGTGCCTGGAATAAGGGTAGGATAATTATTATACACTAAATCCCAAGGTAACCCTAATCTAAGCTGTCTTGGCTGCTCTAGAATGGACTACTATGGTCATTCCCAGGTCAGGAGGTAGAAGACTTAGAGAAAGAGGATGTAGCTGTGTAGAATTGTTTAAAGGGTTGCCATGGAGAAGACAGAGTAGATACTCTATGCTGCTCAATGAACAAAAACTGATACCAACAGTAGAAAGTTAGAACACAGATTTTGATCAGTATGAAAATTGTCTTTCTAAGCATTAGAGTTATCCAACAATAGAATGAATGGCCTAGTGAAGCATCAAGGTCTCCATCAAGTGAATGTCAGGTCAGAACCTGGATATCACTTTATCTGGGAGTTTGACAGACAGGTGGCAACTCATAGCTATAATTTATCAGAAGGCTTTCTAAGTGTGAAGCACCGTGTTTGACACGTGCTTTACGTAAATTTACACTTAGTCTTCAGAAAAATCGTATGAAATAGGTATCACTATATCCATTAAAATATTTACCAAATATTGTGCATGTGGGCAATATTTTAGTATTTTTTAAATGCAAAAGATAATTTGTGGAATTACATTATGGTTAGTTTCAATCTTTGTCCTAAGTTTTTACTATTTTGCCATTTCATGGCATATTTTAAGTTAATAAATGGTTCTCAATTTTGACTAAATTCTACAGCAAATGGTGACCTACTGGATTTTCAGATAAGTATAAGCTAAAGCACTTTCATTTCCATTATGATTAATTCAGTTTTATTTATCCAAAAAGCTTCCTGTAGTATTTTCAGGACATAGTGGATAATGTCCTTTCATTTATTATACAGTAGGAAAATGGACTTTTGTTGTCTATTGTCCTCTCATTATGGGTAACACAAGCAGTTACACTTTCTACCTTACTGTTGCTCCCTGTCCCAAAATCTTTAATATTATCTGCTCCATAAAGATTCCAAAACCACCACTTGAGGGTCTGCTTAACATCAGACCGAATGGATCATTCCTTCTGGAAGATAACCTGCATCTGACAACTAGTCCAACTTACTGTACTCTTTATAAGATAAGGAAATCTTATCACAGTAAGTTCTAAAATATTTTTTTGAGACTTAAAGCTTTCTATAATCATCTACTTAATTTTGTGTTTTTTTACCAAATAGGATAAAAAGTCTGCTACATCATCTCATTGTTGCTTTAATTTTATTCCTTCTCCTTTCCTAGTTTGTCCCACATTCCTTTTTATAAAATGTCAGTGAAAAGACTAAACATAAATATACAAAGATCATAGCGAAACCAGATGCAGAGAGACTGATAGTTAATGCCAGATGCTGGAGACTCTCTTCAAATTAAATATTCAGCACCAGGTGGTTGAATTGCCTTAACAAAGGAACACATGCTTATGAGGGATACAAAGATGGAGTTAGAGGGACTAGTTCTCATTTGGAGAAAATTAAGTTATTTAATGAAATAAATATAAGAAGGATTTGAAATCAAAGTAAAAATGAAATTAAGTTAAATCACTCATTCACATCTATACAGACGGGAGTGTTATTGCAATTTGTAAAATTTCTTTTCAAAAGTAATACTGAGGATTAATGCTAGTATTTATAATATCAGCTAAAGGAAAAAAATCCTTTAATTATGCTTTAGTGACAGCATAATGTTAAGTCTGTTTCCAACTCCCCACAGACTGGTAATAATTAAAATAATCAACTTTTCTTCATATGGGTTAAAGTACAAATAGAGTATCCTGTACAAATATACCATATTTCTTGTAGTGAAAGCTCTCAGAGCTGAAATTTCAGTTGGTGCCTTTAAAACTGGTTACAGTAAATGAACTGACCATGTAGTATAAGTTTAAGCAGAAACTAATGACCTCAAGGGCAGTTTAAGATACTTTCTCAACACAAGTGAAAGAAGTCATTACAGATATGTTGTGATATATGTGTGAGTTATGTATTCACAGTCATCAGGTAAATTTATTTTTTAAGTGTATGATAGAGATTAATGATAAATTAGCCTCTTAAAAATGTTTCAGATGATATTAAAAATACAGCAAATGAAGAGCTCTCCTGTATGCCTCTTACACCTCCCCACCCCTGACCTTGCAGAAGTAACCATGCTTCTGAATTGAGAGTTTATCATTTTGGAATGGCTTCTTTCAAGTTCCAATAGCAACTTATTTTTATAATAATAATATAATAGAAATAAATAGTATGTCAACCGTGGATACTTTGTTAGAGTTTCTATGGTTGTCAACAAGAAACACTTTGATACAGTTTAAGCCTAGCAGTCATCTTTTATACCCCAAATCTTCAGAGTGCTGAAACTTATTTCAAAAACCACATGTAAGTCATGATCATAAGGAGATGATCATGGCAGGAACCAAGAAATCACAGGATGTCCTTCTGGTCAAATGATAAAACTATAAAGGAAATACTGTTGTATGTACATAAATATGATACTGTTCGTGGTTTCACAAATATAATAATGTAAAATATTTACACTTTAGGCACATAAAACTGAATATCTACATTATAAGAAATAAGGTTTAAAATATAATGAAAACTAAACATATAACGAAATCGGGTGACACAGAACACCCTTGCTTGTTGCAGGGTGGAGGGGCAGTAACTGGTTCATTCAGTTGTTCAGAGTATGGTTCCCACCACCTGTGGTACGCCAAATTGACCATATAAAAATGTTCTTTTTTAGTTGTATCTTTTTTACCATAATATTGTAACATAATTTTCAAGAGTACATGCTTCTATGGGATTTGTAACAAGAAAGTGCAGACCCCTTAGCTGTTCTCTCTACCCACCAAATTTGCTCTCCTCAGAAGCAGCTATGGTCCATTCTTCTAGCTATTTATTCTGGAATTTACTCTGTATTTCTAAATCACATGTGTGCACTATATTATCGCTTTCTGAGGGGACATAAAAGTTTTCTGTTGCTTCTGTGGCAAATTACCATAAACTTGGTGGCTAAAACAGCACAGACCTACCATCATATAGTTCTGCAGGACAGACGTCTGACACGGGTCACCCTGGGCTACAGTCCAGGTGCCCCTTGTGTTCCTTCCTAGAGGCCCCAGCACAGAATCCATTTCCTCACGTTTTCTAGCTTCTAGAAGCTCCCCCACATTCCTTGGCTCATGACCCCATTCACCCATCTCTGAAGCCAGTAAACTGCTTTTCTTCTGCAGTTACATCTTCCTTCTTCCTTTTGACAACTCTCTGCCTCCTTCCTTCATTTGTAAGGACCCTTGTGATTACGTTGGGTCAACTAGATAATCTAGCGTAATCTCCCTATTATAACACCATCTCATTAACAAACTCATTAACAAACTTAATTCCATCTAGTTTCTTAATTCCCCTATGCCATGTAATATAACACATTCACAGGTTCTGAGGATTAGGATGTGGGCATTTCGGGGGCTATTTGACACAACATAAGGGGATTGGGGCTCATCATCCAAAATGTAGGCTTTCATTAAATCCTCTTGTTCTCGGGATGTTTTATATAGCAGCCCAATCTTTGCTATTTCTGATGTCTCCAAGTCCTTGGTCCTGTTTTTCCTTTAGTCTTCTCTTGTCATAAAGGAAGGTCATAGCGGGACTGCGTGTGGCTAGATCAGGAACCCAGAGGTTTATCTGTTCTGTAACTAATTATTTTGATTTCTGTCCCATTCTATTCTTCCATACTTAGGAATGCCATGTCCCCCTCTCAATTCTTGAAATTCTCTGAGGTTCTGTGTTGTGAATTGGCTGGTTTCCAGGCTTGGTCCCTGAAAGAAGTTAGCTTCTTTCTGCTTACAGGTACTTTTCTCATGATTCTTTTTTCTCCCATTCTCTTACTGCTTTTGGCTAAAAATTTCTTTGCTGTGATTTTAGAAGGGCTTCAGATGAACCATGGGAGACTGTGGACTCTGAGCAACAAACTGAAGGTTTTGGAGGGGAAGGGGTGGGGGGTCGGGCGAGCCTGGTGGTGGGTATTGAGGAGGGCACATATTGCATGGAGCACTGGGTGTGGTGCATGAACAATGAATCTTGTAACACTGAAAAAATTAAATAAAAGTATTTGGGAAAAAAAAATAAAAGGGCTTCAGGAGAGCGTTGAAGCAAACATGTGTGTCCTATCAGCTGTGGGCTAACCAGGAGTCTAGTATACTAATTTTACAGAAGAGAGGGCCAAGTCCTAAGGATATCAAATAACTTACCTATAGCCACAAAACTAGTTAATTTGAAACCAGAATTCCTATCGAGGCTTTTCTGATTCTTACATTAGGAGGAAGATTAGATGAGATGAACCTTAAGTTCTCTCCCTAAACTAAGATTTTTCTGAATATAGTAAACCACAGTCATTTTTGGGATTTATTGTCTCTTTCACCTGAAAGCCAATTTGTAGCTACCAACATGTCATATAATGTCTACAAGATTATAATTAACTTAAGAAATATTTGTCTTTATAATTCATTTGTGCCATAAACACAATGGTCACCTGATAAATATTAGAATGAAAGAATAATGAATGCCTATTTGCCAAATAGACTTGATCTTCAGGGTCAACTAACCTATAATTCTGGGAACAGTCCCTGTCAGAGCAAAAGCTCAGATTAAGCCCCTGATACAATGCAATGCTAATTCTTCTAGCAGTATTCTGTGCTTTGTGAGTTAGCAGTCTGAGCATGATATTCCCAATGCTCTTTTATAGACACATTTGAGAAAAGGTGGCCATGGTCATTTGTGTGGATCATTACCACTTGGTAATATTGCCATAGGATCTAAATTTCAGGTAATTTTTCTTGATAACACTTTTGGTATTTGGGAGTAGGAGGCATCAGTATTAGTGATATATTCCTTACAGTTTCCCAGCCTCAGATAGAGTGGAAAATGTGTTAAGTTAGGGCCATAACCTTAGAAGCGCTAAGAATTAAAAAGTTTATGGTGTCAAGAGAATGAGAAGGTAAGCCACAGACTAAGGGAAAATATTCACCAAAGACACACCTGATAAAGGAGTGTTACCAAAACATACAAAAAATCCTTCACACTTAACAATAGAAAAATGAACAACCCAATTAAAAAATGGGTAAAAGACTCAACCAGTGACCCCACCAAAGAAGATGTACAGATGGCAAATAAGCATATGAAAAGATGGTCCATATCTTAATGACTTAGGGAAATGCAAATTAAAACAACAATGAGATACCAGTACACACCTATTAGAATGGCCAAAATCCAGAACACTGACAACATCAAATGCTGGTGAGGATATGGAGCAACAGGAACTCTCATTCACTACTCTTGGGAATGCAAAATGGTATTTCCCTTGGGAAGATACTTTGTCAGTTTCTTACAAAACTAAACATACTCTTACCATAAGATCTAACAGTCACACTCCTGGGTATTTACCTATAGGAGTTGAAAACATGCCCACATCAAAACCTGCACACAGATGTGTATTCATCATTGCTGTAACTTGGAAGCAACCAAGGTTTCCTTCAGTAGGCAAATGCATAAACTGTGGTACATACAGACAAGAGCATATTATCCAATGCTAAAGAGAAATGAGCTATCCTTGGAGCCAAGGGCAGGCCACCCAAACGCACCACAAAGGCATACTGATTATTTTGAGTTGAAGCTACACAGGAAACAGCCCTGCAAAGACACTCAGACCCTGCTTTGTTCCCCTGAAAGGAGGCAATAAATTGCCCATATCAAAGGTGCCCTCCCTCTACTAAGAAGTAAAAAGATATCCTTATATCCAGAGATAGGAACCTTAAAGCCAAGAAAGCTGTGGAAACAAACCTTGTTACTTTTTACTAATCTACTAGCTCAGGCCAAATTCCCCTACAACTCCTTACTAATTAAAACTTCTAAGCACCCATTTTTTTTTTATCTTAAAATTCACCACAAATTTATTGTCTCTTTGTTTAAAATGTATAAAAACTGCCTGACTTGGTCATTTCTTTGGATCTCAATTTCATCATAGGGTCTGTCTCATGTAAATTTAATTCTAATTCAGCTAAAAGAACCTTGGAGAAAGAAAAACTTCTTCCTCCCCTTCACTCTCAAGCAATAAAAAGACATAGAGGAATCTTAAATGTATACTACTAAGAGAAGGAAGCCAATTTGTACACACTACGTACTATAGGACATTCTGGGAAAGGCAAAACTATGGAGACAGCTAAAAGATAAGTAGCTGCCAGGGGTTGGGGGCAGGGAGGAATAAATAGGTGGAGATCAGAGGACTTTTAGGGCAGAAAGACTCCTCTTTATGACACTATAATAGTGGATACATGTTTATTCTACATTTCTCCGAACCCACAAACGTCCAAGTGTGAACCCTAACTTAAGCTATGGACTTTGGCTGATTATGCGTCAGTGTGGTTTCATTGATTGTAGCAAGGGTATCATTCAGATGCAGATACTGATAATGGGGAAAACATGGGAGTGTAGGGGCAAAGGGCACACTGGAACTCTCTGTGCCTTCTGCTCAATTTTGCTGTGAGCTTAACTGATTTAAAAAATAACATCTACTAAAAAAGTTGATAGTGTCCCATATCCATCGATTAAATTACAAGTTGAAAAAATTATGGTATCCCCATTACAAGTCAACACTGAAACAGTATAAATTGTAAATTATTATTTTTTTCCCTAAATGGCAATGTCTCTACTTTTGGTGGAGTAGAATAGCAAATTCTTTCAAAGAAAATTTGTGCTCTGATTTTTGTGTGGGTGCATGGAGCTGGAGCTCCATGGGGGAATATGGGAGAATATGAATACATATTCATAGAATTATCAAATATTAGCATTTGAAGGTAACTAAAGAATCATCTAGCCCTTTGTTCTTATCTTATGCATGAGTAAACAGATAAAGGGAACTATGTAATGTATTCAAGGTCATCTGGCTAGGTACTAGTAAGATTATGATTAAAAACAAGGGCAATATTCCCCCCCATATATGCTGGAGCATGTGATCTGTATTTTAGTGACCCGGTGGTAGGTGGAGGTCCTCAAATCATGTGGTGTTCCCTTCCCTACTGATTCCCTTGATTCCCATGGCTGAGATCCACATACAGATACAACCCTGAAAATCGCTGCCATGGTGAGGTAACTGTTTAGGCCATACGTACATAATTCCCCTTGCTTCCTGAGGTCCCTAGTGAGCTTGGTGACTCTTGAGAGGCCACTTTCAAAGCTGAATATGGGTTAAGACAGAGAGACATAAATTTGAAAGATATCTCCTCTTGTTTAACTGCCCTATCTTAGGCAAGTCATTTTATTTCTTTGAACTTCAGATTATTCTGTGATACTTGTTTTAAAATACCAGTCTCTTAGGAGGATGGTGAGGAAGAAATGGAAGAGCACACATAAAGCAGTCAAGAGGTATCATTTCACTTTTCTCTTCCCCAACTGCATGATAAATAAAAAGTTGATCATGGGTTCCAATATGGTATATTCTATAGTAATTTCTAGATTACAAAGTCATCTCATACATATTCATAGAATTATCAAATATTAGCATTTGAAGGTAACTAAAGAATCATCTAGCCCTTTGTTCTTATCTTATGCATGAGTAAACAGGTAAAGGGAACTATGTAATGTATTCAAGGTCATCTGGCTAGGTACTAGTAAGATTATGATTAAAAACTAGGGCAATATTCCCCCCATATATGTCTTTTATATATGAAAGATATATATATCTTTATTGGGTATATTTTATAAGAATAGCTATTGTTTACAATCATCTACCAAATGCCAAGATTTTCCCCACACTTCCTCATCTAATTCCTACAACAGTCTTCTCAGGTGGGTACTATTATTTTTCCACTTAAGGACTCAGAAACAGAGGCTCAGAGAGGTTGAATAATATCTACAAGGTCACCCAGACAATAAGAAGCAGTGTAGGAATGGGTCTGACAAAATCTACGTGTGTGTTCCCAACATCTAAGGGTGTTGTTTAAATGGGGTTATTACAGAAGAGACCAATTTAATCAGTTGAGTTGTTCAAACCATCTGTGTGAGTAGCTTCCTGTGGTTGGTGTTTCTTGCTGGGAAATATGGCAGTATAAAGTGCATTTGGGTTAAAATCCAAACTCTAAAAAAGGCTGCCTATCTAGGGGAGTGGTTGAGTGTGGACTTTGGTATCAATCTGACCTGTGTTCCAGTCCCAGTTTTGCCACTCACCAATTATGTGACTTTGGGCGAGTGATCTGTCCTCTCCAACCTCTCTTTCCCATCTGTGAAATAGTAATAGTAGCAATAATAATAGTAATAGTAGCAATCTTCCTGGGTTGTAGTGAAGAGGAAATGAGAGGAAAGAATACTGTTTGTAAAGTCCATACATGATACTTTGCATAACACTTGTTCCCTAGCGGGTGTTACTAAATGTTAGCTCTCTATTGTTTTTATCACTATTTAACCTCTCTGAGTCTTGGCTCATTTTAATGGGATAATGATATCTATGTTACAGCATGATCATTAGAGAAATGCATGTAAAGTGCCTGATGCTCAGTAAATGGTCATTCAAAAGTCAAGTGTGTCCTAGAGGCTTCTATATAAGTCTCGGATAATTGCAGATAAATATTCACCTGTTGGAAACCTAGGTAAGTAGTCTGAAGGTCAATAACATTGCTCTATGTGAGGTGTTGTTTTCAAATTCCCATTTTCCATTTTGTAAAGCCAATATTGGGGCAAATGAAGTGCTACAGGTTAAGAAAGAGGTGAGCTTTGCCTGGGATGAAATGGATGGGGGCCCAAAATATCAACTCCTAAGGCAAAAGAGCAAAATCTGTTTGTCTCTTGCCTTCCTCAGGAGTCATTTTAACCAAGTTCACCAGTTCCTGAGTTAGTTGAGATATTAGACTTAGCTAAGAAAAGTCAGTTAAACTCGTTAAAACAAAAAGGGTTCAAGAAAGCCCCTGAAGGGGAAATACAATGGTGAGAGTTTCATACCTTTATAAGAAACTGTTACATGTGATGTCCTTTCTCAAGGGTGGCTTTTGTGCCACTTAAATCATGCAAGGTGGTTAGATACTGCTTATTCTTACACTCAAGTGGCCCATTCCCCGCTCACAGTCCTTGACAAGCGGGAAATGTGTGGTTGTCTGAACCTACTGTCTGCTTGGGGAGGTGGGGTACTGTGTGTGGCATGAGGGTGGGAGGCAGGGATCCTAGGCCAGAAGTTCTCTTATGTACACATAGTGGGGAAAAGCCAATCAGCAAAACTCTGTTGTGGGGAGGGCAGAGAGACTACCCAGCAGAGCCCTGATGGTCGCATATACCTGCTGGGTGCCTCTGCCCTTGGCCACGTTGCTCTGAAGTCTCCCTCACTGGCAGATGGCCCTTAACAAGGTGGAGGGGCTCTTGACATGATGGTGACCTCTCTCCTTCAGATATGCTTATGGAGTGTGAGGGACACAAGGACAAGTGGCATATTAGAAACCGCTGGGAAATAGGGACAGCACGAGACTTAAACCCCCAGCTAAATTTTCTATTCACCCTGGATAATAAACCAGCCACCATTGTGGCCCAATAACTCCACCATCTGTAAAAGGGGACAAGAAGGCCCTGAATATCAAAAGCAGGAATGTGTGTGACAGAGCATATTGTGGGTGTCCCATAAATGTCTTCCAAAATTAAAAAATAAAAGTTAAATGTTAGAGAAATACAGAATAGGTCACAGCCAAAAAGAAACCTAGCTTTCCCTGCCTCCTGTTCGAAGCATGAAATAACACCCAAGGAATTGTTTTGATCATTACCCCAAGCTAAAACAATGGTATCATTTAAAAAATAACCCTCTATTTACCTTTTACTGGCTTAAAACTGCTTGAAAGACATTTCATCAAACAGTGGCATACTCTTCCTAAATTAATTTGAGAGATTAAGTTATAAGGACTGTTCGAAGAAAGTTTTTTTTCAAATTCTCCTGAACACTTGGTATGTCAATAAATAAATGAATTTCTAACTCTGATATTTTAAATAAGTATTTGGCTACTGTCTAGAAGAAAGTCTTTTCATGTTTCTGAAAAGCTCCCTGCTGTCATCTTAATTTTGACACAGTATTTAGTTTTGTACGAACACTGTCCTTTCCATAACTCACATGACTGCACAAAGACCAATTAATGAATTCTGACTGCCTTATCTGCATATACTCGGAGGCCATAACCGTGAAGACTTCGAATACTCTTTTTTGATACATTAGCTTGTTTCTGAAGAGCAGCCCAAACTGGATCCCTTGACTACTTCAACCTTGTTTAATAGGAAGATAAAGGTTTGAAAAAAAAAGAAGAAACATTTCCCCAAATACGATCTGTAGGTTTCCATATAGAGAGACAAAAGCCACACTTCCTAAAAATAATAGTGCCCAATAGGGGAGAGGAAATTTTTATTGAGCACCTGCTATGGAACCAGGAATTGTTCCAAGAACTTTTGATGCACAGACCCTACTTCATTTTAATCCCTTCACATTAAACTCCTTCACATTTTTGTGCATCCTTCTTCCCAAATAGGTCTCTCTTCCTATTGGCCCCTTACCCCCCTCTGTTTCACCTCCAGGTAGAGCAGAGCTTCCCAGTGTTTTCAGGTTGTGGCACATGTGGAAAAACATAACATTTGCTCAGCACACTCAACAAACAGCAGAGCATTCTGGAGCATGTAGATAAGGCTTGGTAACAAATTCATATAAGAAATTATGAGAAAAATAGAATACATGTACCATGGAGTTGTACATATTGAGTTTGTACTATACTTATAAGTAAAAGTATTTTAAACTTTTTAATGAGAAACTTTACCCTACTCTTCTGAACATAGCTTTGTTATTTATTAGAAATGATTACTGAGGAGTAACTTACATCCAATGAAATACACAGATTTTAAATGTACAATTTTGATCTTTTTGACAAGTGTACACATCTTCCCCAACCAAGGTATACTAGCACATTTTTATCACCCTAGAAAGTTCCTTCGTGTCTGCTCTCAGTGAATGCCTAGAACTTAGATGCCACCACCTGGTCTGGTATCTATTACTGTAGAAAGTTTTCCTAGTCTAGAACTTCGTATAAACAGAATAATACAGCATAGAATCTTTTGTGTCTCATTCCTTTTATTAAGCATTACGTTTTCAAGACTCATTCTGCCTGTTGCATGTACTGGCAATTTGTTACTTTTAATTGCTAAGTAATAATCCATTGTGTGAATATGCCATAGTTTGCGTATCTAGTCTCCTGTTGATGGATACCTGGGTTATTTTTAATTTTTGGCATTATAAGTAAGGTACTGCAAACATCCTTGCACAGGGCTTTTTGTGAGCACACATTTTCCTTTTCCATGGATAAACACCTAGTGAAAAGTGGCCAGGGAATATGGCAGATGTGTGTTTAGCTTTTCACAAAACTCCCGGTTTCCAAAGTCGTTGTATCATTGTACTTGCCTACTAACAATGCAGGAGAGTTCTGTTGCTTTCACATCTATGTCCGTGGTTAGGAGTGTTAATGTTTTTACTTCCAGCCATTCTGGTTGGTTTTTGATGATATCTAATTATCATTTTAATTTGAATTTCCTTGATGAATAATTATGTTGAACACTTTTTTCATGCATTACCAGCCATTTATAAATCATCTTTTGTGAGGTGTTTGTTCAAGATTTACTCAGCTTTTATTTAGGCTGTCTTTTTATTTTAAGTGTTCTTTATATTCTGGATACCTCTCCTTTGTCAGATGTTGTTTTATAAATATTTTCTCCCCACCTGGGACTTCTGTTTTTTTTTTTTTTTGTTAATGGTATTTTTGTTGCACGCTGAAGTTTTTAGTATTAATGAAGTCCAATTTGTCAGTATTTTATTTTATGGTTACTGCTTTCTCTGTGTTCTCTATGATTTTTTCACTCCTATCAAAGTCATGAAAATATTCCCTTACATTTCATACTATTAGAGTTTCAGCTTTTAAATTTGAATCTGTATGCTGAGTGAAATAAGTCAAGCGGAGAGAGTCAATTATCATATGGTCTCACTTACGTGTGGAGCATAAGGAAAAACATGGAGGATACTGTGAGAGGGAAAGGAGGGGTGAACTGGAGGAAATCGGAGGGGTGATCAACCATGACAGACTGTGGACTCTGAGCAACAGACTGAGGGTTTTGGAGGGGTGGGGGTGAGGGGTTGGGCGAGCCTGGTGGTGGGTATTGGGGAGGGCATGTACTGCATGGAGCACTGGGTGTGGTACATAAACAATGAATCTTGTAACACTGAAAAAATAAAATAAAAGTATTTGGGAAAAAAAATAAATTTGAATCTGTGATTGATCTGAAATCTTTTGTGTATTTGTGATATATATTTGGAGATTTTCTAGATTTGTACTACCTAATACATTAGTAACTGGATATGTGGATAAATTTAAATTAATTAAAAATGAATTAAAATTAAAAATTCAGTTGCTAAGTCACCCTAGCCAAATTTTAAGTGCTTAGTAGTCACACACAGACAGTGACTATCATTGTCAATACAGATATAAGATACAGAACATTTCTACCACTGCAGAAAGTTCTGTTGGAATGTTTTATTATCACTGATTTCTGATTTAATACTGTTGCAGCCCAAGAATATCCTCTGAATGAATTTGACTTGGGGAATTCATTGAGGCTTGTTTTGTGGCCTAGAAAATAGTCTACCTTGGTGAATTCTTCCTGTGCACTTGAGAAGATTACACAATCCTTTTCTGCTCTCCGGTGTAGTGCTCCCCAGCTGTCAGTTAAGTGGGGCTAGATCTTCCAAGTCTTTGTTATTTATTTATTCATTTTTGTGTCTAATTATCCTATCAATTGCAGAGAGATGGGTGCTAAATTCTTCATCAATTGTGGACCTATGTAATTCTTTGGTTCCATCACATTGAAACTTGTTCATTTTCTTGATCACTTAACCCTGTCATTATTATGAAATGCCTCCCTACTTTGGTAATACTTGTTGTTTTGAAGTCTACTTTGGTTATAAAATATAATAATGGTAGATTATTAGTAGTTAGTATTTGCATTTTATATCCCTTTCCACTTTTCATTCTTCCACTTTCAACTTTTCTGTGTCTTTATGTTTGAAATGTGTTTCTTGTCAACAACATATACTTTGGTTGTTTTTTGTTGTTTAGCCAGTTTGACAATCTCTAACTTTTAATTTGGCTCTTTAGTCTACATGCAATTACTGACACATGTAGGTTTTAATCTACTGTAGTGATATTTAACTTCTATTGTTCCATATGCTCTATGGTTTTTGTTTCTCCTTTTCTGCCTCTGTGTGTGTGTGTGAATTAAATATTTTTAGGTATTTTTATTTTTATTTTCTGTGTTAGTTATTATCATTTGCCTTTTATGCAATTTTATTTTTAGTGGTTGATCTAGAGATTATAATATGCATATCTAACTTGTCTCATCTACAATAAGAAATTGTTCCACTACTGTACAAACAATGTAAGAATCTTAAAATAATTACTTTAATTATTACTTTCTCACCCTTTTTGCCCTTATCATATATTCTATTTCTAAATATGCCAGAACCTCACATAGCATGGTTATTATTTTACTTTTAATGTTCAAGAGTCTTTAAATTGTGTGTGTGTGTGTGTGCGGTGCATGCATGTGTGTGTGTTTACTGTCCTTTATATTTACTAACATGTTTTCTCTTTCTGGTATTCTTTATTTCTTCTTCAAGAACTGGGTCTCTGTCTGGCATTGTTTCCTTTTAACCTAAAAAATTTATTTTTGTACTCCTTATACTAGAGGTTTGGGTGAAACAATTTCCTTCACTTTTGCCTTTTTGAAATATTGTTATTTTGCCTGCCTTTATTTTTGGGAAATAATTGCACTAAAACTAGAATTCTAGATTGATCTTTTTCTTTCCTGCTCTCAACACTTTAAAGATGTCATTCCACTGTCTTCTGGGCTCCATTGTTTCTAGTGAGAAGCTGTAATTTCTATTGTTGTTCCCTTTATGTAATATGTCTTATTTGCACTGGCAGCTTTTAAGATTTTTCTCTTTATGTTTGTTTCTCAGCAGCTTGATTATGATGTGTCTAAAAGTGCTTTTATTGGTGTTTGTGTTTATCCTTCTTTGAGTTTGCTGAGTTTATAGCATCTTGAGGTAATGTTTTCCATACATCTTAGAAAATGCTAGGCCATTCAAATATTTCTTCTGAGACTCAAATTATATACTTATTTGAACATCGTATATATATAAACACACACATTATATATAACATATATATTAGAAATATTGAATGCAAACAGAGTTCAAAAACAAACTGATTGTCTTCAATTTCAGATTCCTTCCTCTGATGTGTCCAGTCTGTTAAACTCACTGAAAGGATATTTTATCTATGATCTACTTTTCATTTCTAGCATTTCCATTTGGCTCTGCAATTGTCCATCTGTTCAAACATGTTGTTCACTTTTTTCACTCTATCATTTTATACATTTATTTTTATTATTATTATTTTAAAAGTGCTTGTCTAAGTCCAACAATAGTTCTATTCTACAGGTCTGGTTTTATTTACTGTTTTCTCTTTGAGGAAATGTAATTTTTGCTTACTTTTTCAGGTGTTTTTGAGTTTGATTTTGATATAATTTAGACATCACAAATTACATATAAATGGTAGAGTCGGAAGAAAATAATATTTATATCTAGAAAATAGTAGAACTTTTTTGTCTGGCAGGCCACTACGGAGAAGATTTGAGACACTCTTGTCTGTAGTTGATCTTGGTCTGAAGGTTTTGCTGCTTTAGTCAGATTCAGTTTGCTACAGACTTCATCTTACTTGATAGAGGAGTCAGAACCTTTCCTCTAGCGAGACTTGGAATGTGAATGCTTGGGGAGCATTTGTCAGTTCTTCTTTTCTGTCTTTGACTTTCTCAGGCTCTGTTTGCCTTCCCTTCGCGCCTGTCTCTACCCTCCCACCCTCTCCCAACTACACATGGCCCCTGCCTGTCCTCAGTGCAAGGTCTGGGCTTTCTCTCAGTGTCCCTATGCTGTCCTAGGACTTCGGCAGGGGCCGAATGTCCTCTTGGGCTCTCCATGCCTTCCCCAAATAGGGAAAAGGACCTACCCTAGTAAGGTGAAGCCTTATGTGTCAGTGGAATTTCTCAGTTCTCCTTAGACGCGGGCAGGTCATACGCACCTGCAGCTGGGAAAAGAGATGTTTTCTTCAGCTCTCCAGCTCCCTCCCAGGGGCAGACAGCTGCTGCCTCATAATCAGCCAGACTCTGAGTTCCAGGGTGAGTGGGGTGGCTCCCCACACCTGTGCCTCGGGGGCTTCTGCTCTTTTCCCCTACCCCCAAGCTGTTTGGGGAGCTCTCAATGAAGGCTCAAGGGAAAAGGTCAGTGGGTGGTACAGAACCCTGTGTCCTAGCTCATGGGGAGTCTAAAGCCCCTTAACAGCACACTAAATGTGCAGCTGCTGATTCCTTATCAGTTTCCTCTTTCCATTTGCTGTGCTGCTAAGCATAAAAGCAGCTCTCCTATGAGGTCATTGCCACTTTTCATATTTGGGTTCAGTAGGTTTCTTTACAACCTGAATGCTCTTAAAAGGCTTTAAAGAATTATGATTTTGTAGATTATCTGGCTCCTTCTTACTGCTAGGGTGGGAGCAATGTTCTCTTGTGACTTTCTTTATCCCAAGTGGAAGTGGAAGCCAACATAGCTTTTTCTATCAAGTTTTATGTTGGAATGGTTACAAGCAAATCCTAATTGCCTTTTTAATGTGTTCTCTTCACATTCTCATCATCACTGAAAACAGCTTCATGCAGAGGTGATAAAAAATTTGAAACTTTTTTTTATTTTATGACCACTCAAACGTTTGCAAGAATTAAAGTTATATTTAAAGATTTTCATAGGCTTCCTTTTCTTTTATTGACAAATGGTATGTTAAATTTTATTTTATAACAATGCAAACAGAGTTCAAATGCAAACTATCTTTTGCATATCAAGTATTTGAAAATGACAATGAAGCTCCAATTTACAGAATATGCATGGCTAATCAGTCACCAGGAACCTAGCTGGGTTACTAGTATGAGCGATCAGCCACAAAACAACACTTATCTGTTATATATGAAATAGAGATTTGAGGCTACACTGCCTAGAGCCACACCCGCCAGGAGCCCCTGACCACCTTCACCCCAACGAGTTGCACCTTGGGCTGTGTGCCCTGCTCTGTGGGCATTTGGAATATGCACTCTAGCGGGTCCGTGAGTCCCTTATCCATGGTGGGAAGCTGAGTGCTTTGCAGCTGGCTGTTGACATAGAGGTCCAGATGGGACTACTGTGGATGCCATCTGAGACAAGCATGAGCCCACCACTGAATCTTGCCACACTTGGGTCACCCTTCAGGGAGCCCTGGAAGAGACTGCTGTGGCTAGAGGTCCCTGACCTTGTGTTCCTGCCACACAAGGCTTGTCTGGCTGTGCAGAGGGCTAAGAGAATCATTATCTCACGGTCCATCTTAAACCACTGCTACACAGCAGTCGCTCAGAGACAGGGAAGACTTGTCAGCTTCCTGGTCGCTCCCCTGACCCTGCCCTTCTCTCACTTAATCCTGTGTTCTGAGTTTTGTTCTCACTTGTACGATAAAATGCAGATAAACATGACAGATAAACAATGGGCAATGTTTTAGTACAAGTATGTCTCAAGTATTACTCGGGACCTAATTACATTAAGGAACTATTAATTAAAGAGTTATTTATTCTTTATCTGAAATCCTAATGTAACTGGGCATTTGCTAAATCTGGAAAGTTTTATTTGCTAAATCTGGAAAGTTAACTCTTTTGGATAGAGCCAGTAATAAAGCAAACTCCTGATTATTTTTGTCCCTGGCTAGCTATGTTGAGTTGACCAGCTCACTCAACTTCTCTATATGCACCAGCATAGAGATATATGTGACAGGGTTGGGTGAGACTCGGGTGAGACTCAGATGAGACAAGGAAAGTAAATACTATTGGTGTATTATAATCTGCTCTGCAGAGGTAAGAGCCAGCATAAAGCGTATGGAACTCTAGGTCAAGTGGCTAAGCTCTGTTAAAAGTACTTTTGCGTTTCAGGCTGTGTGGCGGCCATGAGGGAGATAGGTTAGAGTAGTCAAGGCATTCTGAGCCTCGGTTTGAATCCTGATTCCACCACTTAACTAGCTGTGGGATGCTAGGCAAACTATTCAGCATTGCTAAACCTCAGTCCCTCTCTATGCAAAATGGTGCTGCTATTAGGACAGAGCTCATGGGGTGCAATGTGCTAGCACTTACTGGAACCCTGGCAGGTAGCAGGTGCTTGGGGGGTGAGAAGGTCATGCCTGTTTTGCTAAAAGGAGACTTTGGTACTCCTCCCACTACATCAAACAGGAGATGGCCTCCTCCACCTTTTCATAAACATTTCCCTGAGATATTCATAGATGTCCCATAGTAAAAAAAGTTCCTATGATCAAAAGTTTGAGAAACGCTGCACATTACACGCACTGTTGAAGCCTCGCACCACACGTTTGCACATCAAAGCTTCTGAGATGATCCATGACAGAGAAACACATTCTATTTATTTTCCCAGGGTTTCTTAAACATATTTATACATGAAACACCTCTTTTATGGCCCATCTATTAACATCGTGTGTGACTATTTTCACCTGCCAACATCCTTGTTATAAAAAATCCTTCCAACGCAAGGGAGAAAGTCAAGAGGTACTACTATTAATGGGCAATGTAACAAGAAACAAAGGTTGATTGAAAATGATAAAAAGGGGCGCCTGGGTGGCTCAGTTAGTCAAGCCTCTGCTTTTGGCTCAGGTCATGATCCCAGTGTCCTGGACCGAATTCTTCCCAGGGCTCCCTGCTCAGTGTGGAGTCTCTTCTCCTTCTCCCTTTGTCCCTCCCCGCACCTCTGCTTGTGTGTGCACTCTCTCTCTCAAATAAAAAAAATAAAGTGATACAAATAATCAACAGAAACTGTGCAAATAGTGGTAAAATGTCATGGAAGTTAGGGGTTGGTATGATGTTACAGGTGAGATAAACCTTCATCTACTAAAGAGAGTCCGGAGATTTCCCTCAAATTAGTCCGCAAAGCCAGAGGAACATAAACACAGTGTGTGTAGGCAGTGCAGAAACTACCCCAACAACTGAAAACAGGGATTGGGGTGGGGGGCATCCACGGAGAGGATTGCCTTTCATCACGCATCCCTCTGTATACCTGATGTTAAAAACCTGCTCGTGAGTTACTCGGATAAAAATTTACAAATAAACAAACAAACTTTGAATTCTCCAAGTTTTCAGGCTTGGTTAACTCTAGGCTGGACCAACCTTAGACCTGATGAAAAAGATATGTCTAGGGAATAAAGACCCCCGTGTCCCCTCCACTCACCAGTGGACCTATGATGGATCACTGCTAGCCAGCTGCAAATTCATGCATGACTTTCTACTTGCTCCCTTTCAGCCTGTGCTTGCTTTAATAATCTTCCCGCCCTCCCTCCCTTCTTTTCTTTTCACATTTCACACCATCCTGCCGTTCTATATTATAATGTGAGATTAAAAAGGAACTAATAAGCCCAGGGCAACTGGCTGATTGACGAATTCAACTACCATATTATCTAGACAATACTAAGACTCTTTTTCCTCCCAGCGACTCCACATGTGCCTGCTCCAATGTGGCAATTTTTTTTTTTTTTTAAAGAGATTCTGAAAATTCACCAGTAATCCTAAAATAAGAAGAATTTCAAGATGCAGCAAGCTTTAGAAATGGGTTCCAGATGCATTATCTAAGCTTCCTTAAATTGCCAAAGCAAGTCAGAGTGGCCTGACTGGCAGATTAAGTAATTAATTCTGCCTAGATTTAATTTCTGGGATTTTTGGAATTCAGGTATCATCTAGATTAAAGCATTAGTCTTTTACCAAGAAATCTGAATTTGTTCCCCCTTGATATATATGTGGAGCTCACATCAGAGACCAAATTTCATCCATCAAAACTCAGCTCAGAATTCATTTCCTTTCTGAACTCCACTTTCTCCCTTCCTTCTCCAGACACTTTCACTCATAATTGCCATAAGGTTTCATACATACTTTTGTGCCAACATCTCATATGCTGTTCTACAATCTGTTTACCTGTCTATCCTGACTTTACTAGGAGGTATATTTTAGACATACAGATGGTGTGTATAATCCCTTCCCATTGATCGTGGGCAGGACCTGTGAATACGATGGGAGAGCACTCCATTGATCAGGTCACAGTACATGGAAAAGGTGGGATAGTCAGGCCAAGATTACCTTATTTATGCCAGGCTGTCGCAGCAGGTGGCAGGGACACAGCACTGCTGATAACTTGATGTTAGCCCACGGAGACAATTTGGACTTCTGATCTGCAGGACTGTAAAATAATAAATGTGTGTTATTTTAAGCCACTAAGTGTGTGGCAATTCATTACAGCAGCAATCGGAAACTGATAGGGATTTCAACCCCGGTCCCATGACTCCCAGTCATGTGGTTACCCTCATTGCTCCCCAAAGAGAAAAGGTGACCTGACCCAGATTTTCTATCCTGGATTTCAAATGTGAAGTGAACTGAGACCAGGATTAGAATGGAAGGCAATTGGAGCTAAATCATCTTAGTGTAATACCCAGAATCAGGTTCTTAAATGAATTTCAATGGCCGAGGTCCTTCCCAAGGCTGACCATTCTGATTACCCTTTAAGCCAGTGAGCACCCTAGTATCTTAATTAATTCCATTTTTTTCCCCTGAAGTCAGAAAAATGCAGTTTCTTTTGCTTGCAACCAAGAAAATCCTACCGGCTCTCATTTGGTCAGCCCTTACTATCTTCTCCCTGAAATATTCTCTCTGGCTTGACTTTTCCTTCCAAGTACTGTGCTTTGTCTTTACTTACATTCTAACTCTTTATAATAATTAAAACTTGACACTTCAACACTTTATAATACCTCTTAGAATAATTCTAGGATCAGCTATTCTGAGACTGATTTCCCTTTAGGGAAACAGACACAAAGGGTTAACTTGCCCACTGTTGTCCCACGGTTGTTTCGTAGCAGCAATGGAATTCAAA
>CM052883.1:87101329-87119411 GCA_028534135.1 Potos flavus | reverse complement strand
ACCCTGGAAGGAAAGGAAGGGCCCAAAACCTTCCCCTCCAGCACCATCTAGGGGAAATGGTGACAGTCCAAAAAGGAAGAGGTGGGTGTGGGGGGAAGGGCAGAGATAAAAAGATCAAGAGACAAAAGGGAGAACTGAAAGTGGAACAGAGAGGAGGTGGACCAAGAGGGATGAGTAATTCATTCATTCATTCTCTGGATATGTATGGGCATCTTTTCAGGGAATGTGCTTGTGGGAAAAGGCTCCTGCCCTCAAGGAACTCACATGCCAGTGAAGATGTGGACAATAAACCCGTGAACAAATGAACCAACGAGATGATTTCAGAGAGTGCCACGTCCTAAGACAAAGGTATGAGAGAATGATGTAACAGAGAGTCCCTGGGGGCAAGAGTAGGGGGATAAGGAAGCCTGGGCAGGTCTCTCTGAGGAGGTCTGAAAGATGAGGAGGCAGCATGCAGAGATAAAAGAATGTTCCAGTCAGAAAAAGGACCACAAGCCAACATGGAGGTACGGAGAAAGACTGATCCAAGTAGAAAGAAGACAAAAGTTCAAAGTCTTGGCGGCAACGCGCCTGCCGTGGTCAAGCAATGGCAAGTAGACCTTGGGCCTGGGATCCGGGGCATGCTTGTTTCTGCTCATCTTTCAGGGTGTAGGCATGCTTGACCAATGTGAGAATATTCTCTCAGCGGACTCCCAGTCCACTTTTCCAAAGTCAAGGTTAAGGGCAGAGATAACCGTGCAGTTTACAGATGAGAAACCCAAGTCGCATTAGTGAGATGGCTTTCCCAGAGGGGCAGAGAAAATGCGGGGCTGAGCCAGGGTGAACCTGAGGCGTCTCTACCACAATCACTCTTTTCCTTAAGCCACGGAGATTTTCTCTGGATCCAGCACATAGGCTGCCTGTTCTCCAAGAATTTTGGCTTTTCTTTACTGTTTCCAACATGTCCTAAAGAAACCTTAAGTGACATCATTCCTAGTATTAACCTTTACTATTTGGCAATTCTACCAGTTTCCTTTTGTTTTCTGCCCACCCTTCTTTTTTTATGAAGTCAAGCCCTCCTCCCCCCACTTGGGTTATTCAGCCCACCTCGGCAGGTCTCTAGAGACAGAGTCTTCTGGGCCAGGAGAGAACAGCCTTTTCCACATCTAAGAGAAAGGGAGGTGGGCTTTTAATCACAGGATCCCTCACCAAGTACTCTGGAGCACAGGGGGGTAGCCAGGGCCTAGCTCTTACCCTTCCCCTCTGCTTATTCTGATATTCCTACTCACCTGAGGGCAGACATCATGGGGATCCTCATACTTCATAGAAGGTACTAGAATTTTGCGTGGGGCCTGGTAATAATGCAAATTCCAGGGCCTTACCACTAGAGACTCTGTCTCAGTGGACCTGGGATGGGGCCCAGGAATCTGCATTTAAAAGATATCGCCATTCCCAAAGTATTAAAAGTAGCTTTGTTCAAAACAAAACAAAACAAACAAGACATCTCCATTCATTTTTCTCTATATCAAAATAAATCTTATTCTGGTGACATAGTCTTACTTCATCTTTTAATTCAAATATGTATATTAGTACGAGTTTCAAATTTAAGTTTTAAAAATTTAAGATTTCTTAAGTATAATTTGAATTTAATATTGAGTAAATATTAGATATTATTAATACTACTGAGAGATAAATTAAAGGATACATATTATAAGAAGGTTAAAATGATATATTCAAGTGGATATAATTAATTTCCCTACTTGAACTTGGTAATTAATTTACCTATAGCTGGTTGTAAAAACAACTAAAATACTAAGTTGCTATTTCTCATTTATTTATTAAAAAAATAATTAGACTCAGCTTCAATCTCAGTCAGTCCTGAGGACCCTCCTTTCCCAGAAGTCACAGAATTAAGAAGGCTTAGACAGTGTGTGAAAGTGGTGGGGGTCCTCTCATGGTCTATCATCAGTACCCCTGATTGCTACATTTTTTAAATTCACAGGTATCCCTTGAACCTGACAGTTCTCCTGCTTCTTGGCTGAGCTTGGGGTCTGCGAACCTAGCAGGGAGGAGAGGGCTGGGACCCTGGTGCCAATGGCCCAGCCTTGGTAGCCAAGCAGCCAAGCAATTCTTCCTTCCACCGACCTGGCACCTTGTTCTGGAGGCCTCTGCAAGGCTGTATGGGGCAGAGGTCATAACACTCCCAAGGGAACCCTCAGAATTCCTCTCCTTTCCACTTAGGGCACCACTGCGAAATCTGTATTTGTCATAAATTCCCCCAAGGAATTCTGACTTCCAGAAATGCTGCCTTAAGGAAATATATTCTGGATTCCTGTGTTCATGGGTTCATTCACTCATTCAGCAAGTGTTTATTGACCGACCTCTACTCTGTACCAGGAACTGCTCTAGCCACTGAAGAACCCGTGATCAAAACAGGCAGAAGTCCCCACCCTCACAGAGGTAGACAATAAACAAGAGAACAAAGAAATGCATACGATGCAGAGTCAGGTGGTGATGGGGAAAAGACATGCAGGGGAAAGGGAGGGGGATAGGGGCGCTCCTTTCAGAAGGGTGATGGGGTCTTCTGGAAAAAGATGTCCTTTGGGGCAAGGCCTGGAGGAAGTGAGAGCTCTCCAGGAAGAGGGTCCCGAGCAGGGAGCAGCAAATTGCATAGGCTGAAGCTAGGGTGTGCTTTGTGTCTCTGAAGGTTGGTGGGGAGGTCAGTGTGGCTGGAGCAGAGCAGGGGAGGCAAGACTGAGTTACATGGCTAGGCAGGGTCGACCAGGGGACCAGCTGGGCCAGAGGAAGGACCTGGATTTTACTGGATGCTGAAGGATAAACCCCTTTGGATCCCAGCAATGACCACCACAGTGCATGCTGCCGGTGCCCTGTCTGGAGCCCCTGGGATTCCTTTCATTTGCTGTGTGTCAGTGCCCCAGTTTCTTTGTGCCTTCAGAGGACAGCCCAAGTATATCAGAGCCATCACTCCAAGGTGACCTGGAAAAGCCAGAATAGCCTGAAGAGCTTAAGGCCTGCTCGGGAGCCAGGGAGCCAGGGCCCCAGGCCAATGCTGACGGCTGTGGCTGTCCCAAAGGGCCGACTTGAGCACTCTTCCCTAGCCTGCTGACTGTCCCTACCCTTTCTTTTGTCACTTGCACCGAATCTTTGACTCCAGTTCTGGTTCTGGGAGAACCCGCCCCATGACAACCCCCGGGAAGCTAATACCCCATTAGCTCTCCATTTATCAGACCGCGTTCCCTGTCCCCCGTGGAGAGCTCAGCTCGGCTGGCAGCCTCCAGCAGCGATTCTGTGTAATTCCCACTTGCCTCCCACTTCTCCGGCTTTATCTTCTCGATACTTCTGCGTTTGAATAGCTCCCTCTCACTGGGAGTTCACAGCACCATTCCGGGGAGGCAGCAGAGGCTACTACCGATGTTCCCACCCGAGAGAGAGCTTCCGTCTCGGCTCTGGCACCCACGGGCTGCGTGGGCGAGGTGCCTGTGCCATCTGAGCTTCAGCTTCCTCAGATGGGGATCGGTGATAATCAAGCCACCTGGCCAGGTGGTTGTGCCAGTTAAATGCCACAAAGCGTGTGAAGTGGGTAGCTTCATGGGAGCTGCTCAGCAAATGCCGGAGGCTTCCTTTCCTATGTTACTCTCAGATATTAAAGGGAGATGAACCATGAGAGACTATGGACCCCAAGAATCAATCTGGGGGTTTCAGAGGGGAGGAGGGTGGGAAAGGGGGTAACAGGGTGATGGGTATTGAGGAGGGCACGTGCTGTGGTGAGCACTGGGTGTTATACTCAACTAATGAATTGTTGAACACTGCATCAAGGACTAATTATATACTATACAGTGGCTAAATGAACATAAAAAACAAAAACAAAACAAAACAAAACAAAAACCTCCTCCCTTTCCTCAAGGAGCTGGAGTGAGGCTTCCAAAAATGATCACATTAGGGATGCCTGGGTGGCTCAGTCTGTTGAGCGTCTGCATTCAGCTCAGGTCATGATCGCAGGGTCCTGGGATCGAGTCCCACATTGGGCTTCTTGCTGGGTGGGGAGCCTGCTTCTCCCTCTGCCTGCTTCTCCCCCTGCTTGTACTCTCTCTCTCTCTCTCTCTCTGACAAAATAAATAAAACCTTAAAAAAATGATGTTAATAGCAAACATACATTGTATACTTAGTAATATTCCAGGAAGAGCACTAAATGCTTTGTACATGTAATTTCTCTGAGCTCTCTTAACTTGTCAGTGATTTACTTTAAAGTAGACAATGTATTTGTGTGCATGTGTGTGTGCATGAGAAAGAGAGAGAGAGAGAGATTGCAGTTAAGCTAATGCAGGCAGATCTTCAAGATATTCGAGCTGGATAAAATATTTTAGAAAGATTCAGAGAGACCCCTCCAGCCTGAATTGTTAGAAATAACTTGGAAGAGCTACATACCTGATCTGTCTGGTGTGCAGCCATGAGTGAGGAGGAAGACTCTGGTGCCCGAAGCTGATTATAGCATGGAACCCTTCCTCCACAGTCATTGTGTATCTGCCCCGGGGGATCTTCTGAGCAAAGTGGGCTGGAGCATTAAGGGACTGAAAGCTAGGATGTTGTGGGCCTTACAGATAAACACTATGAGGACTTCTGGGTTCGTTTGCTAATAAACATCTATAGGTGTGGCAGAATTTTGAAAATTTCTCCTTTTTACACTGCTGGATAGTTTGTAGAGAAAGAGCTGGCCAGTTCTCCCCGACTGGTATCTGCCTAAAGTAACCTAAACTATCTGTGAGAGGAGATTGGCTTGGTTAGCTCACAATACATCCCATCGGGGAGGCACCACCACTAGAGGAGTTAGGGAATTTGTGTGGAGTCACCAGGAAGTGGCAGGAGCAGGGTCCAAGCCATATCCTCAATGCAGAGTCCCCTCTCCTGATCACTACGCTTCCTGCCAGCAGAACCCCCTTCCGTTACCCACACCTCCCCCCTTTTTCTCCATGGATGGGCAGCCTCAGCATGACTGACTTTGGGACTGGATAATTCTTTGCTGTGGAGCTGCCCTGTGTCTTGGAGGATGCTTGGCAGCAACCCTAGCCTCTACCCACTAGATGCTAATAGCATCTTTTACCCCTGTGGTGACAATCAAAAATATCTCCACTCACTGTCAAATGGTCCCTGGGGGGTCCTGGTTGAGAAGTACTGGGATAGATCCTAACTCCTTAGCAAAATGCTACCTCTTCTTTAAAAAGAAAAAAACAAAACTATTTTCTTGAGTGCTTAGTGTCAGGGACTATGTCCAGAGCTTTCCTGATGGATTAGGTATCATGAACCACATCACATCAGCTCAGGGGGATAAGGCATGGTTACTACAGCTGCTCCAGGTAAAAGTATGAGGAGTTGGGTCAACATTGCCCCACAAGGTATTCAAGACCATCATTGGGCTGCAGATGCCCTTGTGCATATGTGCCCGCTGTCGGCAGACGGAAGCCAAATGGGTCTCTCATAGCCGTGAGATTGGTTTTGGCAGCCATCCCTCACATCTCCCTGCTAGAGACAGGTGAGCTCTATAGGCTCCGACACATGGAATTGCAACACAGAATGGCCAGGCCATACATGACGATACAACGCTGACCCACACCCCCTCTAACAACTTGTCCAGGAAGCCAAACCCCAGCCTCTGCAGCAACAAATCCAGAATGCTCAGACTTGGAACAGGACTACCAACTTCTCTCTCTCTCTCTCTCTTTTTTTTTTTTTTTTTAAAGATTTCATCCATTCATTAGAGAGAGAGAGAGAGAGAGAGAAGAGAGAGAAATCACAAGCAGGGGGGAAGGGCAGAGGGAGAGGGAGAAGCAGACTCTTCGCTGAGCTGGGAGCCCAACATGGGGCTCCATCCCAGGACCCTGAGATCATGACCTGAGCTGAAGGTAGGTGCTTAATTGACTGAGCCATTCAGACACACCTCCCCTCCCCCTCCTTTTTGTTCTCACTTCCAACTCAGGACCAACCACAGAATGCCAAATATGCTCTTCCAACCAATCCCATGAGATTCTCTGCTTCTAGTTAGCCTTCCTCCAGCTTCCACACACCAATAACCGGCAAGGAGAGCATACCCAAAGCCTTCCCTTTTCGCACATAGCACTTTCCCTCTACTTGGCCTCCCTTTGAGTCTCTGCCTAATGCAAGTGGTGGTGGCTGACCCCCTTGCTGTAGCAAGCTCTGAATAAACAGTCTCTGTGTGTTCTCATACTGGTGGTCTCCATTTCTCTCCACACTCCTTCCCATCCCCTTGCTTCTGGCTAGTACGGCACAAGGGAAGCAGGTCTCAGGAGGAATTCTGCCACTCATACAAATACTGTAGCAAGCAAGTGCAAAGAGTCATACCACGTTGTTGTGTAGACTTGTGGAAAACTCAGCCCTCAGTTCCCCAGGGAATTAATTCCACAACACCTTGCACAAAGCATTAGCTGGAGGTCAATGACGTAATATTCCAGACAAGAGCTTAACTCTCCTCTTGGAATCTAAGTATCTGACCACAGGATCAAATGGGAGTCCCAGGCCTTGTACCCTACTCCAGAGTGTTTAGGCCTCTGGGTTCACTCAACTCCTCTTCTTCTTCATATAGGGTCATATTTATATTCTTTCTACCTATTGAACATTGAACACCACTATGGGACCAATGGTGTTCAATGTATATTGAACACCACTATGGGACCACTGAAAAATGGCTTTTAATATCCCCAGTGCTAATTTATAAATGCTCTAGCACTGATCGAAATGGCCATATTGGGAGGGCTACCTCAGAACTGTAGAGTCTACATGCCTAACTGGGGTTGTTCATGTGCTGACAGTACCTGGAGGGTGGATTCTGATAAGGGCTCTTTGAATGTTAAGAGCAGGCCCTAGAGCAGAAGCTCTGCATCTTTTCTGCACCTTGGGCCTCTTTGGTGGGCCAGGGATCCCTTCCCAGAGTAATGTTTATACATAATGTTTATAAATGGAGGAAACCATTAGATGGAATACAGTCATCAAAACTCTGAAAACCGGATATATGTAATATAATGATGCATGTGCTTCTCTATTAATGTGTTAAACTTTAGAGTCTGGTGGCAGGTCTCAGAACAGCCACGAATTTGGGAGCCGTGAAGCCCAAAAAGGACATTTCAAAACACCTGCAACCATTGTAATATAAAATACAAATGTCTGTAACTTCTACTGTTTACAAAGTCATAAGAATTTCTATGGTTGTCTGCATTCATGCTTAAAGGAAATGCTACATTCTAGTTAGATGTAGTAAAAAAAAAAGTTGTAATTTTTTCTTCTCCAGTCCAAGTTCATGAACTCCCCAGAATTCTCTCTGTGGGCCTCAGCAGGAAAAGTCCTGCACCAGAGTGTAATTTAAATACTCATAGGGCACGCTGTCTATGCTGAAGCAAGTGGCAGTAGGCCACTCTTCCATGGCAAGGGACTGTCATTTATTTGATATTTTGTAGTCTTCCTCTAGCCGTGTGTAGAAGGAAGATGGGCTCTGGGACAGAAGGAACTGTGTTGTGTTGACTGCTGAGTGTCCAGTGTCAGAACAGTGCCTGGCACTTAGCAGGTGCTCAGATATTATTTACTGGATGACAGGATCCCATGAAAGCAGCAAGGTCATGTGTGCTGGAAGGGCCTCACCCGCCCAGGTGGCCACGGCATGAGGTACTGGACATAGACGAAGTCCAGGCCTCTCTGGGAACATGGCCTGAGACAAGTGAGGGCCGCTGGGCTCCCCCGTGGTTCTGAGCACCAGACTGTCCTGGGAGCTCTAGGCCCAGTGTCCCCTTTCCCCTCTTCCAGGATGATGGGCCCTCTCTTCTGGAACATTCCTCCAAAATCAGCATTGAGCTGTTGCTCCTCCAGCCTTCTTCATCCCTCACTTCCTCTGTGTCAGGTCTGAAGACTTTCTTTGTCCTCGGGTCCAAGACAATTTTTCCTTCCCCTTTCAACTCTATTCCTCACCCCCTAGGCCACTCTTTTCTCTCTTTTGTCTGTTAATCTATAATTCTCTTCATAAGACAACTTGATGACTGATTAAATCCAGACCTTGGGTTCTAATGAACCTCCAGGACGGTAGTGATGACAACATTGTTTTCTTGAGGACCAAGAGGGGTTCGTTTTCAAAAACTCTCCCAACAGATAAAGAGCATTGTTTACGGAGAGAGATTGAGAAAGGGGTACGAACACCATCTGAGCGTTCACAATCTCACCACATCTCTTGTGTCACAGTCTCAAAACACTCTGTAAGGTATGTATTATTAGCCCCACTCAGGAAACGAAAGATCCAAAAGGTTAGGTAGTGGGCCTCATACGACAGCTGGTGACTCCCAGAGGCAGTGGGTCTAGTTCCCCCTGACCGCAAAGGCCGTGCGCTTGACCACCATGCCCAGGCCTCGAGCGGGACCCTGAGGTCGGGGCTGCGGTGCGGCCTGGGGGGCTGTCATTCTTCCTACCAAACACACAGCAGTCTCTAGCTGTCTTCTCCCTCACACAATGCACAGCTGGCTCTAGATAAATAATTTGACAACGTCCTCACTCGTGGGGAAGAATATCTACGACTCCTTGGAGATACTAAATGAAATATTTTCAAAGTTCCCTTTGCTCTGAGTGTGATGTTAATTACAGCGTATTTATGGCTGTTGCTATGTGTTTTGGCTAAGAGGCAGTTGAATCATTTAAGAGCTGCCGTTTCAACAGAGATTTTTAAGGTGTTTGGACATCCTCGCTGTCAGAGATTGTGCCTATAATTCTCCTTTCTTTGGGACCCCCGCGGGGATGTCTGCGTGCCTCTGGTAAACAGATGTTTTTAAATAGTTTGCCTTGCTCAGGATTATGATTTTCATGGAAATGCAAGTGTGTGGATTTGCTGCTATCGTTTTCTATCAGCACTCAACCTCAGGAAATATGTTTTCCAATCCATTTCTCTGACCCTTGGCTTATTTCCTTCTGGGCAGCTCTTCCTGCCTATTTGGCCCAGCTCACCTCTGGGAACCCCTTAAAGCCAGAAACGCCCTTGGCTTGGCGGGCTTTTGTGTCTCAGACACACTTTTTGAGTGCCACCTAGTGGCCGAAGTCAGTTCCTGGAAGAGACCGTGATGTCTGGCTGGTAAACCGGGATTCACACTTTTGAAAGAACACTCCAAATGTGTGAGAAATTGAAGCACCTTACGACAGCAGTCAAGGACATGGCCAGTTTGGGTCCCCCGCAACCACCACCACCCAGAAGACTCAACTTAGAGCATAGTTTTGAGAACCTGTCACGTTTGGGCTTGAACTCTGGCTCTGAGGATTGCTAGCTGGGTGACATTGAGCAAATTACTCACCCTGGCCCGTCTGACTGTACTATAAAAGGGAGAGAATCATAATCTGGCTGTGAGATTAAACAACATAATACATTTCCAGTGCACACCACAGTAGCTGGCGCGTGGGAATACCTCGTTCGTTACAATGGTCGTTACTATTATTCTCATTACTTAGTGCCTGGAACTCAACAGGCACTTCATAAATGGTGTAGTAAAAATACCCACGTCCATATTACCCGTCAACTGCCAAAGATTTATTAATTACCTCTTGTGCCCTCAAATCTGTGTATTGAGTCTGGCGCTGAATGAAGTCCTTGGGGGTGGTTATAGGTTCTTTGTCTCTGAGAGCCTGGAATCCCTCTGAGTGGAGAAACACAGCCAACAATATGGCGGTTCTGTTGGGCACAGAGGCTGGGGGTGGGGAAGGGAGGGGGATGGAGTGAGTGGCTGAGGATGGTGAAAAGGAGGAAGGGAGCACTGGAGTGTGGTCTGGCTAGATGGAAGGGAAGGAAACGAGAAGTCCTGAGGTAGAAAAGTGCAAGAAAGGTTTGCTGGCTACCCAGGAGGCAGCAGGCTAAGGTAGGAGTTTATAGAAGGGAAGTAGGGGAGTCACTATCTGCCATCGTATATACTAGATTCTTGTGGCTGCTGGACAAATCACTACAACCTGGGTATCTGAGAATACCAGGAGTGCATTTGCTCTCAATTCTAGACTCTAGATGTAGAAATCAAAGAGCTGACAGGACTGTGTTCCTTCCAGGATCTCTAGGAGAGCTGTCCCCAGCTTTCCCCAGCTTCTATTGGCACCAAGTGCCCCATGGCTCATGGTCCTATCAGTGCACTCTCTGCCACGGTGGCCACATGGCTTTCTTGTCTGGGAGGGCATTCTCTTGCCTCTCTCCTGTCAGGACACCTGTGATGCCATTTAGGGCCCAGCAGATAATCCAGGGCAATCTCAACTCAAAATCATGAAGTTAAACACATCTGCAAAGACCTTTTCTGCAAAAGGGGTCACATTTACAAGTTCCAGGGATGAAGACTTGACATCCTTGGGGCCACTATGCCCCCTGCCCCATCTTGTTTCTTATTGTCTCCTCTGGTCTGAATTTTTTGGACTTTCTGTTCTTTTCCAGTCCTCCTTTCCTTCAATTTTCTTCAGTTTTCAGTTTTCTTCAGTTTTCTCATTCTCTTCCACCATACTTTTTTCCCCTCTCTTTTCCTTTTCTCTGGTTGGAGTTGGGGTACTACCAAAATTTACCAGGAAAGGAGGAGTTCTTAGGTAAGCCAGGCCTTTGAGGATGTGTGGCCCCTGCTAATGGCTCCTGTTCCTCCCTCCCCCACCCTCTCTTTCCCTCCCTGGCTACTGATCCTGTGGGCCTCTGCATAGGCTACTTTTTCTTCCTGTAGTGCCCCTTTCCCCACTCCACACTGCTAGTCTCTTTGCCTCCACTCCTACCCAGTACCAGCGCCTCTTCCAAGAAATTTTCCCTGACCAGCCTCCCTGTCCTTGAGGAGTTTTGCTGGGTACTTCCATGGCATCCTGGGTGTTTTTTGTTTGTTTGTTTTTTGGTTTTGGTTTTGGTTTGGTTTGGTTTTTGCTTCGTGACCCCTGGAGTTTGGCAAGTAGCTCTGTTCCATATCTTTTAGGGGACCCAGGCTGACAGCAGTTCTATCTCAATGCTTCTAAAGCTTGCTCCTAAAGTTTCCACCTACAAAATGATACACGTCACCTCTGCTTACATTTTATTGACCAAAGAAGTAAATAAAAACGTCCATGCCCACCTTGAAAGGGGCTGGGAAGTATGTATCTGTGCTCAGGAGGAGACCGAGAAACATCTGGTAGATGACACAGATGACCAGCATAAGACATGAGCCTGCTGTAGAGCTGAAGTCCTAGCAAAGAGGACAGCATCTGTCCAGGTTAGCCCAGGCTCAGCCCGTTAGGGTAGGCAGGGATTGATACAAGCTTCCTCAGAAATTCAGAACAGACGCAGACGGAGGGAGGCATGGGAGCAGCTGTCCGCGCTGCAAATCAAATTCACCTCTTCCATTCCTAAAAGTGAGGTGGAGTGAAGGAAGGAGAAAGCCTCCTACAGACTTAAGAAGTTCAGCCTGGTATGGGAGTCAGTTCCACAGGCATACCCAAGGAATGCATCTCAGTTCCCCGGAGCCTCTCTCTGCCCGAGAGGTGCACCTGACCAGAAAGAAGGGGCAGGTGTGTGAGCCAGGCTCTGCACACCTTCCCCAGCCCTCCCAAGAATGTGTAGAAACAAGTCGTCGATGACCTGAGAGCGGGGACTCAAGAGGGGGGCCTGGGGTCTCACTGGCTCCTCGGGAAGGAGGAGCTGCCTGCAGACACCGGAGGGCAAACTGGGGGTCTCCCTGCAGGGGCTGCTGTGATAGAGCCCCCGCTTGGCCTCTTCCCTCTCGCGGAAAACAAAGTGAGGCTTTGGATTCAGTGCTTTTTCAGGGCATCCAGTCTCTTTAGTGGCAGAAGTGAGCTCCACTGTGAGGAAGCGTGACACACGAAACTGGAGGTAAACTAGGGAATGGCTCTTTGCTCTGTGAAAATGTTCTTTTATGTAGAAAGAGGATCTGTCATGAAACTCAAGATACTTAAGACATGCTCTGAGCCAGGAACCCCAGTTTCTACACAACATGGCGGGGACGCGTGCCTTTGTTATCTCAGGCTCATCGGCATATTGGACTCTGAAGGATTAGGAGCCATTACAATAAAAATGTAACAGAAACTGTTTTATAGAGGGGGAAAATCCTGGACTTTGGGACATGCAGACCTGGTATCAAACCCTGTCTCTGCCATTTACAAGAGTGAGGTGGTCCTGAACTGGGAGGATGCCCAGCTGAGTTTCTTTAACAGGCCTGAAAGCTGGTACCTCAGCGGCTAGGCCATGAGCTAGCAGGCACGTGGCTCTAACCTGGAGCCTGGCTCAGAGCTGGCTCTTGGTAAAATTATGTTTTCCCCCTGTTGCCCAAGGAGTTGACTGGGATGGTGCCTTCACTGTGTTTATAGGCTGTGTGTGGGGGTCTCTACAGAGACTCGTCCACCTTCAGACAGCAGAGTGAGTAGATTAAGAGGCTGATCTGGAGGCTGCGGGAAGCTTCCGTCTGTAGCCCACAGCCCACGGGTGAGTGAAATCAAAGCGAAGGCAATTGCTCAGGCCTCTCCTCAGCTGTCTCTGGGAAGGCCCCAGGCTTTCACCTCACAAAGTCAGATGGAGGAAGAGGACCATTCAGGAAGTAGGTTGAGCAGTTCCTAATGTTTAGTTGCCAGAAACCTCCATTTGAGAATGTACTTTCTCCAAAGAGCTGACCAAGAAAGCTCCTCTGCTCAAGACCGGGGAGGTGGGGTAGGAAGGGTTGCCAGGAGCAGCACAGGCTTCTGCTGCTCCCTCCTCCAGGACCTCATACCTGGGCCTCATCTGACCTCACCCCACTTTCCCCAGAGAAAAGGCAGGGAAGACTAGCAGCAGGGTTCTTAAAAGATCAAGCTTGATCTTAAAGATCAAGCTCCGCCACTGATGCCTGATGTGTCTCCTCCTCCTCCCCTTCCTCCTTCTGGTCCTCCTCCTCCTCATCTTTCTTCTCCTCCTCCTCTTTTTCTTTTTTCTCTTATTATTATTATTATTTTTTTTTTAACAGAGACAATTATTCACTTTGAGGAATTTTTTCACCCTTTGGATAGAGATGCACTGTTTTTTTTCTCATCTTCTCTTCTACCTTTCTGATCGTCCTTGATTGGTCTCCTTTGCAGACTGCTTCCTTCATCCCTGAATTGTGGGGGCCTTTCTAGTTTCCCTTCCTACTTTATCTTCTCTCCGCAGGCAATCTGACCTTCTCTCCCGTAGCTTCAGAAGTTGCCACCTCGAGCCTCCTAAATCTGTATTTTGGGAAGAGACCTATGCTCACTTGCTAAATATGCACCCTCACTGGGCTGTCCCACTGACACCTTGAGTTCAACATGCTCTGGGCCAAACCTACCTCCAGCACACATTTACCTAGTTGCTCAAACCAGAGACCGACATGGCATATTTTACTGCTGTTTACCGAACCCCATAAACAGTCAGTGACTGTTTTCTTGTTTCTTCTTACTGTCACTTCCCTAGTTCCAACATCTATCATGGGCACCATTCTTTTAATGGGGTTTTGGCCTTCCAACTTGACCTGATCCAGTATGTTCTTCGTAGGTGTAAACTAGGACATTTCTTTACTTCAAAACTTTCGGTAACTCCCATGACCCACAGGATAAGCTTCACTCTTCCTAGCAAGGCAAGAAAGGTACTCTGAGGTCTAGTCCCTGTCTCCCTGCTCTGGCTTCCTTACCCTCCACAGCCATACTGCAACAACTTTAGTTGTCCTGTGGGTTCCCTGAGCAGGTCATGTGGCTTCAAACCTCTGTTCTCAGTTTTTGGAAAATCCTGCCTTGTGCTGTATCGTTGGTGAACTCAAACACATCCTGTGATTTTTATTTTTCCTCTATAGAGTTGTCTCTGCCTTTTGAAACCGAATTAATCACCACCCCCTCTGGGCAACTGCTCATTCCACTGCACCCCCATTGTTGCGCTCAAAATTGCTTTTTATGAGTTCATCTTTCCCATTAGACTGTGAGTGCTTGAGGGCAGGAACCAAGTCCTATTCATCCTTGTATCATCAACTTCTGGCCCAAGACCCTACCGTCAATATTAAATAGATACTGTGGTTCAGATCTTGAATGTTTTACAGGAGGCTTTCTGTGCATTTGGAAGGGAGAAATACAGGAAAATCACATGTCTGGCCCTCATGTGCCTGCCCTGCATGGCTCCTTGCTACCTGAGAGCTGCTCAGGAACCCCCATATCTCCCCAAAACACAGCATCTTTGAGTTCTATAAACATTCTGAACCCTTCTCGCTTCCCACACTGTGCTCTGTTTTGCTTTCCAATATGACAGATGAGCTGATTTGGACTAATTAAGACCAAGATATTGAGGGCGGATAATGACATAAAAAATAACTATAGGCAATTTAGATTTATGTAATATAACTGCTCCTAGGGTTATTTATGTTTGAGTAAAAATAGCTACCCCTTATGAGTTTGTTCTTCTGGGTTTTTTAAAGAAACTTGGGGTTATAGTATACATTTGTTTTAGTATGCATATTACTAAAATAAGAAAAAATATTACATATAACAAAGAAAAAGAACCCCAAATAATTGTTGAACTTTAGCTTAATGTTTTTTTCTAGCATAAGAGATATCAGTTTCTTAAAAAAAAGGGGGGAGGGGGCGCCTCCGTGGCTCAGTTGGTTGGATGGCTGCCTTTGGCTCAGGTCGTGATTCTGGGGTCCTGGGATCGAGCCCTACGTTGGGCTCTCTGCTCAGCAGCAGCCTTTTTCTCCCTCTCCCTGCCACTCCCCTTCTTGTGGAGTGGGGTGGAGAAGAGGGGGATGGAGAGAGAGAATCTTTTTTCTATTTTTTAAAGATTTTATTTATTTATTTGACATAGAGGAGAGAGATCACAAGTAGGCAGAGAGGCAGACGGGGGGGTGGGGGGGAGCAGGCTCCCTGCTAAGCAGAGAGCCCAATGTGGGGCTCGATCCCAGGACCCTGAGATCATGACCTGAGCTGAAGGCAAAGGCTTTAACCCACTGAGCCACCCAGGCACCCCGGAGAGAGAGAATCTTAAGCAGGTTCCATGACCAGCAGGGAACACAAAGCAGGGCTTGATCTCACAACCCTGAGATCATGACTTAAGCTGAAATCAAGAGTTGGATGTTTAACCGACTGAGCCACCCAGGTGCCCTATTTATTTTTAAAAAGTTTTTGTTGTTGTTGTTGTTATGTATGTCTGATGTATGTATGTTTGTAAGTAAGTAATCTCTACACCCAATGTGGGGCTTGAATTCACAATCCTAAGATCAAGAGTTGTATGTTCTTCCAACTGAGTCAGCCAGGTGCTCCTCTACCAATCATTAAATAAGAATAAACACCAATTTTTCATACAGCCTTCCAGAAAAGTAGAAGAGGAAGGAATACTTCTCGATTCATTCTAAAACCAGACAAAGACAATGTAGGAAAACTATAGACTAATATCCTTTATTACTATAGACTAAAAAACCCTTTACAAAATACTATCAAACTAATCTACCAATATAAAAAAAATGATAGGTTCCAATTCAAGATGGCAACAAAGGAGGTTCCTGAAATACTTCCTCATGGAAACACTGAATCTACAGCTACATGTGGAAAAATTTTCACTGAAAAAATTCCATGCACTAGCTGTGCAACTCCTACACATTGGATGAATGAAAGAAAACCCACATCAAAGGTGGTAGAAGAGCTGAGATATAATCTTGCCATAAACCACATGACTTTGTGTCATGACCCACAACAAGGAAAGAACTCACAAACTAAAGCTTCTCTATGAAGAGAAAGGGCTTGGACCCCACACCAGGCACCCCAGCTTAAATGACATGCACCCAGTGAGACAAGCCCCCAAAATATTTAGCTTCGAATGCCAATGGAGGCTAGTGGTTTGCAATTTCCCTCTGCCTCACTTCATATCACCAGTATCTCCTGGAAAAGAGCTTGTACATGTGTCTGGCACCCTGATTTTTGCAGCTGGCCCCAGGGGAACACCTCTAGATTGCCTGGTGTAGTGGCCTTCTAGGTTCATGTCTGTAGGTCCCACAAGACTGAAACAAATGGAGAAAGAGCTCTTACCTAGCTACCACCCCCAGGGCACTGCAGTGAAGCAACACATGAGGCATCCAGTCTTTCTGTGGAAGAGGCCTATTAGTTTATCTTCATAGTTGCACCATGAGGGGTACACATCTAGGTTGACTGTAATCCTCTCCAGGGACCTAGGAGGGTGGGTACTATCTTTGCACTTTCTTTCTAACATGCTCCAGAGCATTGGTATCTCCTGAAGGGGAGCTTACATACATGTCTGGTGCCCTGGTTTTATGTCTGGCACTCCAGTTCTGTGGCTGCTGCCATATTAGGGGATGCCTCTTGATTACCTGACTCTAGTAGCCAGTGGGGCTTATGCCTGTGGTCCCATAGGAATGTATATATTTGCACACCTTTAAAAGCTGCTGCCAGAGATCTGGCTTTCAAACTGGCTGAATCTGGGTGCTAAGAGCCTGCCTTTAGGGACAATGACAGGTCTTGGCACATCCTCATCTATTGGACGCCATTAAAAATATAATATACTGCTTGGACAAGCACAAAGATTGGAGAGTTGACAAAGAGCCAGGGCAGGGTTGAATGGCAAGTTTCATTTCCCACATGAGGCCATTCCTTCAAGATAGAGGTGGTTGCTTCATCTACTGTATACAAACAAACTCAGAGAGTCAAGCAAATAAAGAAACAGAGGAATATGTTCTAAATGAAAGAACAAAACAAAACCTCAGGAAAACACTTTAATAAAATAGTGATAAGTACTTTGCCTGAAAGAGAGTTCAAAGTCATGATCACAAAGATGCTCACCAAACTGGGCAGAAGGATATGTGAACATAGTGAGAACTTCAACAGAGAGATGGAGAATAGAAGAACCAAATAGAAGTCATGGAGCTGAAGAATATAATAATTGTACTAAAAAGTACACTAGAGGCATTCAGCAGCAAACTTGATGAAGCCAAAGAAAGGATCCGTCAACTCAAAGACAAGGCAATGGATTTCACCCATCAAAGCGGGGGTGTGGGGTGGGGATGGTAGATAGCTTAAGGGACTTATGGGGAAACATCAAATGGGATAACAACCACATTATAAGGCTCCCAGAAGGAGGAGAGAGAGAGGAAATGGCAGAAATCTTATTGAAAAGAATAATGGCTGAAAACTTCCCTAATCTGTGAGATATCAGGATCCAGCAAGCTGAGAGAGTTCCAAAGAAGATGAGCCCAAAGAGACCCACACCAAGGCACAATATAATTAGAATGTCAGAAATTAAAGACAAAGTGAGAATGTTAAAAGCACCAAGAGAAACATAGTGAAACCTTCATAAGATATTTAGCAGATTTTTCAGCAGAAACTTTGCAGGCCAGAAGAGAGTGGCACAACAAATTCAAAGTGTTGAAAGAAAAAAAAGATACCAACTGACTACTCTACCCTGCAACGCTATCATTCAGAATTGAAGGAGAGAGAATTTTCCAGATAAGCAAAAGATAAAGGAGTTCATTACCACTAAATCAACCTTACAAGGTATGCTAAAAGGACTTCTTTAAACTGGAAAGAAAGGGTGCTAATTAGTAATAAGAAACACTTACGGAAGAATAAATCTTACTGGAAAGATGAATATATAGTAAAGGTAATGGATTAATTACTTAAAAAGCTAGTATGAAGTTTAAAAGACAAAAGTAGTAAAAATAGCTATAACTTCAGTAATTCATTAAGAGATACGCAAGATAAAAAGATATAAAATCTGACATCAAAAATGTAGGTGGAGAAACAGAGTAAAAATAGTGAGCTTTACAACTGATGCAGAAAAAGCATTTGACAAAATTCAGCATCTGTTCCTGATTAAAACTCTTCAAAGTATAGGAACAGAAGGAACATTCCTCAATTTCATAAAATCTATCTATGAAAAGCCCACAGCGAATATCATTCTCAATGGGGAAAAACTGACAGCCTTCCCTTTGAGATCAGGAACACGACAAGGATGCCCACTCTCGCCACTCTTGTTCAACATAGTACTAGAAGTCCTAGCGACAACAATCAGACAACAAAAAGAAATAAAAGGTATTCAAATTGGCAAAGAAGAAGTCAAACTCTCTCTCTCTTC
>CM052883.1:87078388-87100829 GCA_028534135.1 Potos flavus | reverse complement strand
AGGGCCACATGTACCCCAATGTTCATAGCAGCAGTGGCCACAATCACCAAACTGTGGAAAGAGCCAAGATGCCCTTCAACAGATAAATGGATAAAGAAGATATGGTCCATATATACAATGGAATATTATGCCTCCATCAGAAAGGATGAATACCCAACTTTTGTATCAACATGGACTGGACTGGAAGAGATTATGCTGAGTGAAGTGTCAAGCAGAGAGAGTCAACTATCATATGGTCTCACTTATGTGTGGAGCATAAGGAAAAACATGGAGGACATTGTGAGAAGGAAAGGAAGGGTGAATTGGGGGAAATTGGAGGGGGAGATGAACCATGAAAGACTGTGGACTCTGAGAAACAAACTGAAAGTTTTGGAGGGGAAGGGGTGGGGAGTTAGGTGAGCCTGGTGGTAAGTATTGAGGAGAGTACGTATTGCATGGAGCACGGGGTGTGGTATATGAACAATGTATCCTGTAACACTGAAAAAATAAAAGTATTTGGGGAAAAAAAAAGATTAAAAAAAAAGAAAGAAATGAAGCATAGACTAAAAAGACAATAGAAAAAAAATCAATGAAACTAAGAGCTGGTTCTTTGAAAAGATAAAATTCATGAATCTTTAGCTAGACCTACAAAAAAGAGAGGACTGAAAAATACACAAGCAAGACATTAAACTTAAAAAGTTCCTGTACAGCAAAAGAAACCATCAATAAAATGAAAAGGCAACCTATTGAATGGGAAAAATATGTGCAAAACCTACGGAATTATACACTTTAAGAGAGGCAATTTTATAGGTATATCAATTATATCTTAATAAAAAATTGATATAGAAGGATTAAAAAATAGGAATAGTTTATTGGCAGGGTTTCTTTTTCGGATTCCCCTCTCCTAGTCCTTCTGAAGAACTGAACTCCATAGAGGTCAATTAATATAGGTGTTCAATTAATGGAAGTGTCCCTCTGCCTATTCTATGACTGTCTTTGACCCTGAATCTTTAATGATAAGATCATTGGCTTTAATGTAATGATCATTGGCTATGACATTTATGGCAATGAAATGTATTTCTTTACTGAAGTATAATACTCAGAAAAGTACACCAATCCTAAGTTTACCAAGTGAACAGACCTATTTAACCATTAATGAAGTAATGTTTTCAGCATCCTAAAAGTACCCTTTCTGTATCTGTCCAATCGATAACCCCTTTATTCCTCCTAAGTGTAACTATAGCCCTGCTTTTTAAATATCATTGTCTGAGGTAGATGGGTTGGTTCTTGCCATATTCCTTCAACTAGACTCAGATCTTGTAGTGTTTGCAAAGTGCACTTCATTATGTTTTGGCCATGTGCTTGCTTCCATAGTTAAAATGGTGTTATTTCTCTATCTTTTCTTTCTTTCTGTAGTTTTAATGGAGTGTAAGGAGAAAACAAAAATATTTCTATTCTTTCCTCACTGAAAATCCTCCAGCTTTATTTTAATATGTGAATCCTTGTTTTAAGCCAAAGTAATGGAACTTTCTCTTTAGAAATTTCGGACTGCTAGAACTGTCTTTGGAGCATTACAATCCTTAAGAGAGAGAGGCATGGTAGCATCCTGGAGAAACACTGGATTGGGAGTTAGCCCTGGATATTTGACTACATTCCCACTTTTACTGTCTGTGTGAAGCACTTAACTTGTTTGAGCTTTAGTTTCTTTTCATGTAAAATAGAGAGAGTAACACCAGCCTTGCCAAGTTCATAGAATTAGTGGGAGGATCAAATGGGACAAATGATATTACCCTATTTGTAAAATGCTGTAGAAATATAGTATTTTTTTGCCTTCACATTGAGCCCCTGGAAGCTGTCGGGAAATATGAAACAAAAAGATGCCATGGCTACTGTTGCCTTTTTATTCCATCTTAATGAATATCCCCCCAGCTAATCTGCAGTCACTGAGGAGTCACATTAATATGGAATTTATATAATTCATAAACTGCTACAGCAGCCTGGAAAGGCTTTAATCAGTTGCTTTCACTCTTAATTATTTTAAAACCTCAATAATGGTCAAATGAGCTGCATGGCAGTTTAATTAATTTGCATTAAACCCGAAGGTCCTGAAAGAGTGGTGAGTTTATGAACACGAAGTCTAAAGCTCGGCAGGAGCATGTCAAGCCTGAATGGGTATCTGGGCTGGTTCCCATGGGATCCTCCCACGTCAAGCTGTGTGTATGTGTGTTGCATTCATAAAATTTCTATCTCTGTTTATTACATTAGAATCGGTTTCGAAGCCTCTGAAAATGAGCTCACTTGCTAGAGCAAAGCTTTGGATTTTCTTTAACTTCAATTGCCTATGCTCTCATTGCCGTAGTTGCTGTGGTTAATAGAGAGCTGGCTGCATGTTATTTTTATTTCTGTGGAGGGGAACTGTTGCTTCTTACACCATGCCCATCATACTGATTTGGTAATTAGCATATTTCATTGCAAAAATCTCAGTGGGTGATGATGGCAATCCTAAATTGTATCAATCTGGGTCATACGCTGCACTGGATTGGCCCTGCTCTATGAGGTGGCTGCTCATTCCCCACCCGAAAGGCTGCCCTTGTAGGCAGGGTTCTGGGCAGGATTTATTACCCACATTACCATCTCTCTGGGTTGGGAGTTATAGCCCATCTCATCACAACATATTTATGCCAAATGGTCAGCGAGCAAAGAGGAAGAAAGGGGAAGTGGATAAGTAGAGTCATTCATATGACTCATTTTACTGGTCTTCTGTTTTACATCAAACACAGCCATCATGTCTGTGATATTTTGCAATTGTAGCACCAGAAAATGAGCTTAGAGGAGTGGTAATATACTACTTATCTCCCAAGTTATGAAGATATAATGATGCACTGTGTGTGAAGCAGGTACAACAGAATCTGGCACGTAGTCAAGAAGGTGGTTGTTTATTGATCATTTCCTATTTAAAAGCAGAGACCAGGGGCACCTGGGTGGCTCAGTGGGTTAAAGCCTCTGCCTCCAGCTCAGGTCATGATCTCAGGGTCCTGGGATCGAGCCCCGCATTGGGCTCTCTGCTCAGCAGGGAGCCTGCTTCCCCCTCTCTCTCTGCCTACTTGCGATCTCTCTCTCTCTCTGTTAAAAAAAAATAAATAAATAAAATCTTTAAAAAATAAAAAATAAATAAAAGCAGAGACCAGTTTTCAACTTGGTGTGTGCTCAAGGCATCTCGAGTGGTGCTGTTCCATAGAACTTTCTGTACTGAAATGTGATATAGTGCTGGTCAGTGTGGCAGCCACTGGCCACGTGTGGCTACTGAGTGCTTGGTAGTGACTGAGTAAGACTGAGAAATTTAATTTTTAATTGAAATTTAAATAGGCACAGGTGATTAATAGCTACTGTATGGAAAAGCTCAGATCTAGACCCTACTAAAAGAGGTCCATTTAAACTCTAAATAAATAAGATCTTTTCCATGAGTACTGAGAACTAGGTTCTCACAGTCCCCGAGACTAATCTATAATGTGATCAATGTCATTCTCATTTAGAATTACACAACTGTTAGTTCTCAAGTGTCCAGAACATTAACTAGTTGGAGTATTTGCTATTCTCAACCCAACAGGTAAACATCCCTATTGCTACACATGATAATGGTAAAAAATACTATTTGGAGAAGGACCTGAATGGCCCCTAAAGGGTTTTTATGTGGAAATTTGAGGAAATTGTCATTCCTGCTTCAGGTTTCCATGGATCTCTCTTGAAAGTAGAAAAAGTTGAGAGAGGTAAGAACTTTTTCTAACAGGACAAGGCCATGAAGGCAAGGTGGAGGTGGTAAAATGTGGCTTAGAGCTGGAGGAGGATCTTGATGCTCTCTGCTTCCTGAGGGAGGTCCTGGAGCAGGAGTCTCTGCTTTTACCTCAGGGGAAACTATGATCCCATGGCTTCAGACACAGCAGAAAACAAAAGCACAGCAATAAGAGAAACACCTCGATCATAGGGGGATGAAATAATTATTATTGAAGTCATTATTTATTTGAATGGCTACTAGATATCAGACTTCTAGGTAGGAAATAGGGAGAATGAGCAAAAAGAGATGTCCCTCTTGCCCCCATGGAGATTGCCACATTGTGGCCCAGATAAATGTGATTACAGAATGGCACAAATAGCTGTGATGACAGGTAAGAAATTTACTGGGTGCTGTGATAGTGGCTGACATGGGACTGTTTCATTGAAGGAGGCATATTTGGGCTGAGTTCTACAGTATGAGTTGTATGCCCCTGAAAGTATCTCTTGGGATTAAAGAGGAAAGAAGACAATTAACCATTCATTCAATACCTTAAATTAAGGCACTACATTAGCTACTGGTAGGAGAAACAAATGGGACTAAGATGATTTCTTCCTTTTAGGACAAGGGGTGGGCCTCACTGAGGGGTAAGTGTGTACAAAATCGAGGCCAAAGCAGATGCTAGAATGCAGTTAATATCAAACTGGGGATGAAGGAGATGGGGTTCAGAAGGGACAAAGATTTGTCATGATGGAAAGGGTGGGAAGGCCTTGTTGACAGTGCTTTAGCCTTGACTTTGGGTGGAAGCATGAGGTAGTGGAGCCATCTCCTTCAACTTGCCCACGTGGGCTTGGAAAGTGAGCACCAAAGCTGACACTAACCTACTCAAAGGAGAAGCCCCTGTCAGTGTTACCTAGTCCCATGTAAACCCAATATTGTATTCTTCTCATGGTGGTGGAGGGAGGGCAGATGTGAGGACAGAGCTCACCAAAGACAAATTTAATGCATCTCCAGTCAGGTGGTAAAGCTTAGAACTAATTTGCTTTGGTTTAGAGAAAGAATGAAGAGATCTTTATTGTATCTTAGGGTTCTGGAATAAAAGTCAAACTTGTTGTGGATGATTTCTACCCTCAAGGAAATTACGAGGGTGGATGGATAAAAATGAGTTAATATTTGCCACTGTGAAATTCATGTCATAGGTGAGGCATCTTAATAGGCATTCAGGAGAAAGGCCACTTATAGTTAGTAGAACCAAGGAACTCAAAGTATGAAGTGATGTCTATAACAGCTTATTGAGAACAGTGGGGTTTCATAGTGGGGAGGGAAGGGCATTCCAAGTAAAGAGTTTGAACAAATGTGTATGAAACATGGATCTTGTTCTGATGACAGAGACAACCTAGTACTTCTAGTGTAGACAGATCGAAACACCTCGCCTTCTCCTGGCTCAGAGTCTGGTCATTCCCTACAAGGACAAGTCCCCACTGAGTATTATTATATTTTCTCTATATTCCCATAGATTAGGGATATTTTATCAAGCCACACTTCAGAGAGCTTGTATTGCCAACATCAATACAAATAACTATTACTTGAAATACAGTGAAATATTGGATATGCTTCTTATAAACTACAAAGGACCTTTAAGGACTCTCTCTTTAGACTAATTCACTGCCAATCCTCCTCCCCATCTGAAAATCACTGGACATGAGTACAGCTTAAGCTATGTGTGTGGGGAGCCCTGGGGGTTAGATCTGGGAGTTCAGTAATAAGCAGATGAAACAGTCTGCTTTAGACTAAACAGCTAATACTGAGTAAGCACAAAAGAAATCAATCAGACCAGAGGGCTCTGATCAGAATAGGATGGACTTAAACAGGGAAGAGTTTTGGGGAGAGGTCCTATGAAAAAGGCACTGAAGGACATAAAAAATTTTTTTCAGAGGAATAGTAGGGGAGGGGGAATGAATGTTCACTAAGTGCTAGGTTGCTGAATGAATAAGCAGATAATGAATGAATGAATGAATGCAAGGTAGCATGAAATTATGCAGGTTAAAGTTCCCATGAATAGAGTAAGTCACTAAGGGACAGGTTCTCCAAAAATGAGCAAGTGACAAAAATGCAGGGTTCATAATTTGGAACTCTGGACATTGGTAGCGGAAAAAAGTTCTTATTGCTGCCATCACATGAGAAGAAAAGTTTTCCTTGGAGCTCACAGAAATTGAATACCACCACCAGATGGGAGTCAGAAAGAGCAGTTATTTGAGGGGTACCCTGGGAATTTTATCTATTCTCAGTTGAAAATCAGAGTTCTTCCTTTCATGTGGAATAACCCCAGAAAATCTCCTGGGCCTTGCACAGATTAACTCTGAGCAAAATTCAGGCAGAAAATAGAGGCAATGGTCAGGCTGTGGCATCGGCTGCTCAACCCAGGGTGGGGAATTGGATTTAACTTAACAGAGTGATTTGGGTAGTGAGATGATTACCTGGTTGGACTCCTAGGACTGAAGGAGAGTCAGTAACCTTGGTGGCCTGGCTGCCCAGTGATGACAGACTGGATTCCCCTCTGCAAAGGCACCCAGCAGTGGAAGGAGAGGAGAGGAGAGGAAAAGCAAGCTCATTAGTATTTGGAAAGAGAAGAAGGTTATTTTATCTGAGATGTAGGTCTTCCTGCCTGGAAGACAAGCACACAAAGGCCAGCTTGGAGTCTGGTTTTCATCCTGTGAATGTAGTCATGGAACTTTGTAGGTGATTCCTGCACAAGAATTCTGCTGCATTTTTAAAGAGAAGGCAAAGCATAATAATCTTCTAGAAGGTCAGAAATCTGGTCAGCTCCCTTTTTCACGCTCAGATTCTATGATTTGAGAAATAAAACAAAGGAGAAGAAGGTCTAAGCCAAATGTCATTTTTACTACCTATTAAAAAACAAACAAACAGAATGGTGGACATGGCTTTTGGTTAGTGTCCCCCAGAATTAGGCACAGTCATCCCTCCCCTGAAATTGGTGGCACTTGAAAAGGCAGCCCCCTCCCTCACCCGCTGCAAAGACCCTCCACTAAAGGTATATCATAAACCACCTGTTCCTTGTTCCCTATGGGGTGAAGGGGGAACTAAGATAAGCATGTCCAATTGTTCCCAAATTCATAATTCTGCCCCTTAATAAGAAAAGAAGCCAGAAATGTGCTAACCAGCAGAGTGGGGAAGCAATTCTCCTTTCTAGTATCTGGTTGAACCGAATGGTTTTCCTGGTTCATTCAGGAACCTTCTCAGGACTCAGAGGGTAGCAGCTCCCTCCAGTGAGCCCCTCCCCCACTCCTTGTTGCTTTGATGTCAATGGACTTCTTTGGGACTTTGTAGTGAGGGCAGTTTCAGTTAAGATTTCCCAGAAAAGGTATCCAAAAGTGTTTTTAGAGATTGAATCTATTCAATTCAGTGACCTGTTCTTGGATCGATTGGATACTGGGAGCTGGCAAGAAACCTGTACTCAGAAATGGCTATAAAATCAACAGGGCTCAGGGTAAGAAGAAAATACGGGTCCCTGGTTCAAAAATTATTAAGGGTTGTAAGACAGCAATGGCAGAGCATTGATCCAAGTTCAGGACCTTATCAGCGCACAGTTCCCACACCCATGAACTCAGCCCTCTGTGCTTATGGATGCTGTTCATGCTTTCTAGACTATTTCCTTCTCTGCCGGTGCTCTGGCTAGTTCTGCTTCTGGGTCTCTCTCTCTCTCTCTCACGCGCGCGCGCGCGCGCACACACACACACACACCCCTTAATATATTTGTAACGTGTATAAGAGAAATTATCAGAAGTGCACAGCTTCATCAATTTTCACAAAACAAACATGTCCATGTAACTAACCTCCAGTTCAATTAACAGAACATTACCAGATTCTCAGAAACCCCTTCGTGTTCTAACATTTATCCCATTTCTTTCACAATTGGCTTCTTTCATTAAATTATCTTTATGAGATTAATCTATGTTGTAGTCCGAGCTAACTTCATTCATTTATATTGTCATATTTTAAGTCACTGTATTCACTCATTCAAGATATTTATTCCTTCTGCAGTTGGTGGGCATTTGCATTGTTCCTAGGATTTGGCTATTACAGTTAGTGCAGCAGTGAACATTCCAGTGTGTCTCCTGTGCGTATGTGCCCTTGCTTTGTCGGAACTGCTGGCTCAGGGGGCAAGCATATGCTAAGCTTCAGTAGTTTCTGTTGTTCTCTCAAAATGATTAAGTTATTTACCCTCCTACTAGTAGTACAGGAGAGTTCCATTTGCTTAATACTCTTGCCAGCAATCGTTTTTTTTTTCTGTTAAAACTGTTTTTATCTTTTTATTTTAGCTATTGTGGTTGGAATGTTGTATAAAAATTGATCAATTTGCCTCATTTCAGAAAGAATTGAAAGATTCTTATACTTGTACACAAAACACACTTCCTATCTCAGCTTCTCTCTCTGCCTTGGGTTTACTCTTTTGCACCATTTTCCTTTCCTTGGCATGGTGGCAAACAGAGCCACAGCAAATTCTATTGCTGTCAGAATTTGGAAAAGGAGAGCCCTTCAGACTAGAGGCAAGAAGTGGAACTTAAGGAACTTGGAAAAAGTGGGGAGGAGGTGGTCAGGGGTTCTTAGGTGGGTTAAGGTGGATAGAGCAGTCACATCAAAGCTATTCTGGCTGCAGTGGAGATTCTGCTAGGGAGCAGTGGTCAGTATGGCTGGGGGGTAGCAGGGCCAGAGTGTGCACAGGGTTCCCTGTGGCAGAGATCCTTGGCTGTTGCTAACTGCTTGGCTCATGTGTGGTTTAGGAAAATTAATCTGGCCAAGGTCCATTCAAGAGAATCAAAGAGAAAGGCTGGAGGCTGGTCAGGACAAGAGGAAGGGAGGAAGGAGGGCCTGGATTAGGGCTTTGTGTGGTATTAGAAGACCAAGAAGGAGTTATACTTATTTGAGAGGAAGAATTGATGGTCATTGGCCATGCTCCCTGTTCTCATGCCGCCATGTGCTGCAATTGGGTCCCTGGTAGGACTGCTCATGGAGAGCTACCATGTGGTCTCACTGGATCCTCTGGGCCTCCAGTGGAGATATAAAGTTACATATATTAGACCCTTCTTGCTAAATAGTTGTCTAGTTGCCTAAAAAATAGTAGTGCCCACTGGCCTAAATTTAGAAGAGTATCACAGGGTAAAAGTACCTTGGTGTCTTTTAGTTGATTTCATGATCTCTCATGATGGAAAGAAAGATTTTATTTATTCATTTTTGCAAAGAAACAAAGCTTACCGTGGTAGTTTGGAGCCTCAAAATATATTAAATATATCTGTACATTTGTGCTGTGTAGTCCTTTTTCTCCATGATTGTGATTTTCTTCCTACCCACGTCTGCTTAAAAAGTTGCACATTGCCACATTCATTCCTTTCTCATTGTAATGCTTACATATTGTCCGGTTTGTATATGAAGCTGATTGTCTTTCTTTAGAGATGTATGTAGCTCATTTAGATATTTTTTAAAAATATTTCATTCTGCCTTATCCTCAAATGCCTATTTTAGGAGGCAGAAGATATGTACCTAACTCTCTTTTGTGACTAGAGGTATGAGAACATGTGTAGAACCAGCTTTCAATGGTTAGTGTGGATGGGAGGTGGTGGTGGTAGTTAGTGGAATGATTAGAGGTCTTCAGTTTTTGCTGGGATGGGTCATTCTGCTTCTCACCTGAAGCCACATGTTTACTATTGCTGATATGTGTGGAGCACTGTGCCCATGGGTGGGTGGTGGGTGAGTGTTTTGGAGAGTAATGTACTCAAAGAAGGATCCAATTTGTCAATGAATAGGAAGGGCTGTACATTTCCGGAGTGATGTTTTCATAACCTTTGTCTATTCAGCAGAAATGGCCATAAGCCTCAAGACGAACCATCTACATTCACAGGGCCTCAATTTCCAACTGTCTAGTATGAAGGTAAGGTCACCTGTCCTACTTTCTTCTCAGCTATATTGTGAGCATCACACGTATGTGAAAGGTCTGTATAACGTAAGGAATTTTCATTATTAACCAAGTAAAAATAAAGCTCCAGAAATCCTTCGGACATTCCCCATGAGACCTTTAGACTTGGAGCATTTGACTTTGAAGAATTAGAAAAACAGGAAAAGAGAGTATTTATTACCAGTTTTCATTTAGGCCAACTTTGCTTATCCTGTTTATCTAAAATAAGAGCCAACAATCTGGAGTGACTTCAATTGGATCTAAATATTTCCCCACATTTGAATGGGCTCCAAGAGCCTGTTCCAGGACTTGGGCCAGAGCATCTGCAAGTTCTAGAGGAGAGCAGGGTTGTCTGCATGTACAGTGGCTCTGTTTTGGCTAGAGAAAGGCAACGGTGTCATCATTCCCACCATGTAGCCGTCCAGTTATCGCCCACTGCTCTGACATGGTTGTGGGTGTTGAGCCCTTGAATCAAATCACTAAGGGAAGCAAGTTTCTGCTTTTAGCAACTCAGGCCCCTCTGTATGGACATCTTAACTCTGAGAAGCTGGCCTTTACTCAGGCACTGTTTCTGCTTTGAGAGAAAAGAATTAGCACAGCTAATGTTTATTGAGAACTTACTATGCACCAGGCACTGTTCTAAGCACAGTCTTGATGTTAACTCATTTAATCCTCCTAACACAGGAGGTAGGTATTATTACTGTTCTTACTTTATAGATAAGGAAAGAGAGGGGTGGAGAGGCTTAATAACTTGTTAAATTCAATCTGCAGGTAAGTGACAACATGGATGATGGTTGAAAGATCTAACAACTAGGGTGATCCAGGCACTGGGCAAGTAGAGTCAAGGCTGTGACCATTTGGAACAGATGCTACCTATACACAGAGCGGGCATGGCTATGCAGCTACCGCTGGCTGAGCAGCACCTCAAGTGGGGATCTAAAGCCAGGCAGTCTGGCTGCAGGGTCCACATTCTTACCACTCCTCAGTATTGCTTCTTCACTTTCAGAGTGCCTGGCACAGAGTAGATGCTCAGTAAACAGTGGGTTAAATTGAAGTGCTCTGTTGTCTAACTGTTTCCTTGTTGGTGTTCCTCTATTTTCTGTCTCCTCCTGTTCCTTTTGGTACCCAGGACTGTGAGCAAGGCCTAGAGCATGACTGTGCTCCTGGGGAACCCCTCAAAAGTAGTCTTCTAGTGTCCACACCAGCACACCTCTTCTCTTTGCCTCTCTTTTCAAGATCCAGTCCCCTCCATCTCTTTCCAGCTTCTTCTCCAAGCAAATCACCTATCATTCCCCATGTCAATACACCCACAGTTCTTCTTTTGCTCTTTCTCAAATTGTACTATGCCATGTGATGGCTTTCCAGAAGGCAATGAGAATTTGTCGCTCTCAAGAGGTGGCCCAGGCTGGTGCTGGAGAAGTGGGGCAAGAGGCAGAGGCCTATGCAATGGTTGAACAACCCTAGGAGACCTTTAAAGTTCCTGTGTCTTTTGGGGAGAGAAATACAATTCTTGCAATGGATTATTTCCACAGATTAAAAAAGGACACAGTGTTTCCCATTTGGCAGGTCTGGGATGGAACCTGAGAATCTGACTTTCTGACAACTTTCCAGGTTCTGCTGCTGCTGGTCTGGGCAGTGCAGCTTGAGACCACCTCACTACACTCCTCTGTCCCCAGGGCCAGCCTTCCTCTGCTTCAGGGGAAACTCTTAGAGAGGAATTGCACCTGGGAGATGGGAAGCACTCCTGAACGGAGGCCCAGAGCCAGTTCTAGTTCTTTGCCAGCAGCCTTGGCTGCACCCTCATTATGGGCACTTCAGTGAAGAGTTAATCCTGACCAAAGTCCCAACACCTGGCCTTGCTGGCCTGAAACCGAGTGCTGGTGTGGTGTACTGTGTGGGGTAGTGTGTGGGGTGGGGTGTGGGGTGGGGTGTGGAGTGGTGTGTTGGGTGATGTGTTGGCTGGTATGCGGAATGGGGTGGGGTATGGGGTGGGGCGTGGGGTGTGGTAGGGTGCGGTGCGGTGGCGGCCACGGCCAGGCAGGAGTATGTGTGATCTACGTCTCCCCACTAGGAACCTGTTAACCACCAATTCCACATGCCTGTTAATGTCCCATTGGGATCCTGATTTCGAAAGGCATAAAAGAGTACCCACTTTTGGAAGTGGAATTTCTCTCTCTGATCCCACCCCAAACCTCCAGGTTTCCTCTTCAGAAGTCAGTGTTACCTCCTCTTTGAATTCCCTATCCTCTCCAGGTAGGTTACAGCTTTCGCCTTGGGAATCCCCAAACATTGTATGCACATCTTAACCACCACATTTGTGGCAGTAGACTGTGAACAACCAGAGGGCCTATATCTCTGCCTTGTTGATCTTTGTGAAAGTGCAGGATACACTGTGGGTACTCTTTAAATGTTTAACGAATGAAAAAAAAAAAGCAATGATTGGGAAGACAACACAGCACAACAGATATAACATAGTCTGGCTTTGGCCTGAGGGTAGGTTCCAGCTTTGCCACTTGCTAATTGTGTAAACTTGTGGAATTACTTATCCATTAAGTAAGTAATGGAACCGAGTTCATTCTCAGTTTTCTAATCTGTAAAATAAATACAATGTCTTCCTCATAGGGCTGTTGCGGTATTAAGATAATACATGTAAAACTTCCATCACCATGGCTGGCACACAGCAAGAGCTCAGGCAATGGTATTTATGAAAGAACCGTGTTCTGGACAGATGAAGAGTTGGTAGGCAGAGGACTGGCCCATGAAGAGGAGTCCTGGAGTCTTTGTCTTTCAGGATCTTATTCAGTATCATCTTTTAATTTGAGATATTGAAGTGGGATAAAGCAGGACATTCTAAAGAGTAGATGTGTCCTGTCTGAAGGGAGAGGGCCAAGGACAGTGGAAAACCTTGAGAATACAGACTGGTCTTCACTTCCACTTCTGTATTTGGTTTTAGTGGTTCTAATTCACTGGCTGCCCTCTTTCACAGACACCCTGTCTGGCTGTATCCATCAGCTGATCTGAATCCTACAAAGGGTAGAGGCAATCATAGTAAAACCCAAATAGGCCTGTGCTGAGAACTAGGACATCAGGGACCAGTGTTTAATAGGTGTTTGGGAATGACAGTGTTTATTATGTATGCATAATATGTCAGGACTATTAAAAACACTCCTTGTTAATAGAAATTAACTACGTGATCTAGTAATGAAAGAATGGATTAAGAAGACGTGTGTGTGTGTGTGTGTGTGTGTGTGTGTGTGTGCACGTGTATGCAATCGGATATTACTCAACCATAGAAAAGAATGAGATCTTGCTGTTTGTGATAACATGGCTGGACAAAGAGGGCATTACACTAAGTGAGATGAAAAATACCATATGATTTCACGTACATGTGGAATATAAAAAACAAAAGAAATAATAGGAGCACACAAGTATATTAAACAGTTAATAACAAACATAAAGAAACTAACTGATAATAATACAATAATAATGGGGGACTTTAAAACCACACATATCAATGGACAGATCATTTAAACAGGGACTCAACAAGGAAACAATGGCTTTTAATGACACACTAGACCAGAAAGATTTAACAGATATATTCAGATCATTCCAACCTAAAACAGCAGAATATATATTCCTTTCAAGTGCATAGGAACATTGTCCCGAATAGACCACACATTAGCATACAAAGCAAACCTCAGCAAATTTAAGAAGATTGAAATCATACAGTGTATATTTTCTGATCACAACACTATGAAACTAGAAGTCAACCACAAGAAAATATCTGGAAAGAACACAAATACATGAGGTTAATAATATGCTACTAAACAATGAGTAGGTGAACCAAGAAATCAAAGAAGAAATTAAAAAGTATATGGAAACCAATAAAAATGAAAACCTAACAGTCTAAAACCTCTGGGATGCACCAAAAGCTGTGCTAAGAGAGAAATCTATAGCAATACAGGCCTACACCAAGAAGCAAGAAATATCTCAAATAAACAACATAACCTTGCACCTAAAGAAGCTAAAGAACAACAAATGAACCTTAAAGCCAGCAGAAGGAAGTAATAAATCAGAGCAGAAATAAATGATATAGAAACCACAAAAAACAGAACAGATCAATGAAACCAGGAGCTGGTTCTTTGTGGATGAGTGGGGGGAAGAAAAATCAATAAAACTGATTATTTTCTAGCCAGACTTATCAAAAAGGAGGAAGAGCCCAAATAAATCACAAATGAGAGAAGAGAATAAGAACCAGCACCACAGAAATACAACAATCATAAAAGAATATTTTGAAAAACAATATACCAACAAATTGGACAACCTAGAAGAAATGGAAAAATTTCTAGAAACATATAAACTACCAAAACTGAAACAGGAAAATATGGTAAATTTGAAGACAACAATAACCAGCAAAGACATTGAGTTAGTAATCAAAAAACTCCCCAAAGTCCAGGACCAGATAACCTCACAGGCAAATTCTACCAAACATTTAAAGAAGAGTTAATACCTATTCTTCTGAAACTATTCCAAAAAATAGAAAAGGAAGGAAAACTTCCAAATTTGTTCTATAAGGCCAGCATTACCTTGATACCAAAACCAGAAAAAGACACCTACAGGCCAATATCCCTGATGAACATAGATCCAAAAATTCTCCATATAATCCTAGCAAACCAGATCCAGAAATACATTAAAAAATTATTCACCATGATCAAGTGAGATTTATTCCTGGGTTGCAAGGATGGTTCAAAATTCTGCAAATCAATCAATGTGATAAATCATATCAATAAGAAAAAGAGTAAGAACCATATGATCATTTCAATAGATGCAGAAAAAGCATTTCACAAAGTATGAAACCCATTGATGATAAAAACCCTCAACAAAATAGATTTCGAGGGAGCATAACTCAACATAATAAAGGCCATTTAAAAAACAGGGAGGTCATCTATGAAAAGCCTACAGCTAACATAATCTTTAATGAGGAAAAACTAAGAGCTTTTCCCCTAAATCAGGAACAAGATGAGGATGACCACTCTCACCACTTTTATTCGACATAGTACTGGAAGCCCTAGCCATTGCAGTCAGATAGTAAAAAGGGGTAAAACACATCCAAATCAGTAAGGAAGATAAGTAAAATTTTCACTATTTGCAGATGACATGACACTGTATAGAAAACCTGAGGGGCGCCTGGGTGGCTCAGTGGGTTAAAGCCTCTGTCTTCAGCCCAGGTCATGATCTCAGGGTCCTAGGATCCAGCCCCCCATTGGGCTCTCTGCTCAGCAGGGAGCCTGCTTCCCCCTCTCCCTCTGCCTGCCTCTTTGCCTACTTGTGATCTCTCTCTCTCTGTCAAATAAATAAATAAAATCTTTAAAAGAAAACCTGAAAGACTCCACCAAAAAACTGCTAGAACTGATACACAAATGCAGTAAAGTCAAAGAATACAAAATCAATGTGCAGATATCTGTTGCATTTCTATACACCACTAACGAAGCAGCAGAAAGAGAATGAATCAATCCCATTTATAATTGCACCAAAACAGTAAGATACCTAGGGGAAAAAACCTAACCAAAGAGGTAAAAGATTTGTACTTTGAAAACTATAAAACATAGATGAAAGATTTAGAGATGACACAAAGAATTGGAAAGACATTTCATGTTCATGGATTAGAAGAATAAATATTGTTAAAATGTCTATACTGCCCAAAGCAATCTCCACATTTATGCAATCCCCATCAAGCTACCAACAGCATTTTACACAGAGCTAGAACAAACAACCCTACAATTTGTATGGAACCACAAAAGACCCTGAATAGCCAAAGCAATCTTGAGAAAGAAAAGCAAAGGGGGAGGCATCATGATTCTGGACTTCAAGTTATATAACAAAACTGTAGTGATCAGAAGATCAGAACAATATGGTATTGGCACAAAAATAGACAGAGATCAATGGAACAGAATAGAAAACCCACAAATGAACCCACAAGTCAACTAAACTTTGACAAAACAGAAAAGAATATCTAATGGGAAAAAGATTGTCTCTTCAACAAATGTTGTTGGGAAAACTGGACAGCAACATGCAAAAGAATGAAACTGGACCACTTTCTTACACCATGCACAAAAATAAATTCAGAATGGATTAAAGACCTAAATGTGAGACCTGAAACCATCAAAATATAAAACACAGGCAGTAACTTCTTTAACATCAGCGGTAGCAGCTTCTTTCCAGATGTGTCTCTTGAGGCAAGAGAAACAAAAGCAAAAATAAACTATTAGGACTTATCAAAATAAAAAGCTCCCTCACGGTGAAGGAAACAATCAACAAGACTTAAAGGCAACCTATGGAATGGGAGCAGATATTTGCAAATGACATATCCAATAAAGTGCTACCACACAAAATATATAAAGAACTTATAGAACTTAACACCCCAAAAACGAATAATCCAATTAAAAAGTGGGCAGAAGACAAGAACAGACATCCAAAAAAAGACATCCAATTGGGCAACAGACTCATGAAAAGATGCTCGACATCACTTATCAGGGAAATGCAAATGAGGTATCACCTCACACCTGTCAGAATGGCTAAAATCGAGAACACAAGAAATAACAGGTGTTGGGGAATCCTCTTGCACTGTTGGTGGGAGTGCAAACTGGTGCAGCCACTCTGGAAAACAGTATGGAGGTTCCTCAAAAAGCTAAAAATAAAGCTACCAATGATCCAGCAACTGCACTCCTAGATATTTACCTAAAGAATACAAGAACACTAATTCAAAGGGATACAAGCGTTCGTATGTTTATAGCAGTATTATTTACAATAACCAAGATTGGAAGCAGCGCAAGTGTCCATCAATTGATGAACAGATAAAGAAACCATAGTATATATACATAATGAAATATTAGTCGTAAGAAAGAATGAAATCTTGCTATTTGCAACAACATGGATGGAGGTAAAGAGTATAATGCTAAGTGAAATACATCAGTCAGAGGAAGACAAATACCATATCATTTCATTGGTATGTGGAATTTAAGAAACAAAACAAGGAAATGGGAAAAGAAAACCAGAGACAGAGAGTAACAAAGCAAGAAACTGACTCTTCATTATTTAAGAGAACAATCTGATGGTTATTGGAGGGGAGGTGGGGAGGGGGATGGGTGAAATATGTGGTAGCGGATTAAGGAGTGTCCTTGTCAAGATGAGCACCGGGTGATGTAGGGAACTGTTGAATTACTGTATTGTATACCTGAAACTAATATTACACAGTAGGATAACTAACTGGAATTAAAATAAAAACTTAAAAAAAAAACAAAACCCAGACTCTTAAATGCAGAGAACAAACTGGTGGGGGCATGATGGGTGAAACAGATAAAGGGGATTAAGAGGTACACACTTCTGGATATAAAATAAGTCACGGAAATGAAAAGTACAGCATAGGGAATATCATCCATAATATTGTAATAACATTCTATGGTAACAGATGGTGGCTACACTTATCCTGGTGAGCACTGAGTAATGTATACAATTGTCGAATACGTTGTGCACCTGAAACTAATATAACATTGTGAGCCATACTTCAATTAAAAACACACTCCTTGTTCAATCCTCTCAACTGTGGTTGGCTTTTATGTTAGCTGACCTCCTTTTGGGGGCTGTGGAAACATACACGACATAATGTGGTTGAAATTAGGAGCTCCGGCAGTACTGGTATCACACCCCGTTCTCTTCCCCTTCCAGGCATAAGGAGGACAGGCCCCCTTGCAGCTGGACAGGGCCATGTGCCTAGTTCTGGGTGACCTGTGAGCAGAGGTGGAGGCATCCCACACACCTTTCTTTGCCGGGGCATGAGATCCTGCAGGAGACTTTGTTTTTAGGGGCAGAGCTGCAGGATTAAAACCACCTGACCCCAGAGCTGCCACACAAGAAAAGCTGCCTTAAAGAAGCACTTGTATCACCCCAAATCCTTTGCTGCATTAAAGCCACTGAAACTTGGGGGCTGTTTGTTACTCTGAGATAATCTAGCTTACGCTAATTCAAAAAGCAAGAAGAACATGCTCCATAGCTTTTCACGCTTTTGCCATCATCAGTCATTAAGACATGACATTCCACGTATGCATTTAGTGTAGTAGCCCAGGCACGTTCGTTTCTAATTTTCTTGATCATTGTTTTTGGCCTGAAGCTTCACCCCAACCCCCTCCCCTGATTTTAGAGGATCACCGTAGCCCAAAGTCTTCAGATGAGACCTAGATACCGTCCTGGGTAGACCAAACCTGTCCCCATTCTGTTGACAATATTTATACCTTACCAGTGGTGAGGAGAAAGTACCCACTGTTCTGTGAACAGACTAGGATCTCCAGATGGATCATTGATTGATAAAATCCAGGGACATACAAAAGCCAATGAATAACTACTTTGTCTGTTTTTATTGTTTCTTGGTTGTGTGCCCCCAGATAAGAGGAGGTAGCAGAGCGCAGATATCTAGATCACGGAAAGTGAATCGATGCGGGAGGAGCAGTGTGGCTGAATGTAATTACGGGTCCTGGATTACTGTCACACAACTCTGGTAGGCGTTGTTTCTATCAGGTTTCATAGAAAAGGGGGAACATGGTGCTCAAGGAACACAGTGTTGACTGAGGAGCAGGGAAGGCCCCAATCATGTCCTGTGCCTCAGTTTCCTTCTGGTAAAATGGGGCTATTACATGCTTCCCAGGCCTTCAGCAAAGCTAGACTTTGCACTTTTCTTAATAGTTATATTTTTTCTTTTATCCTGTGGGTAAATATAATTTCTACAGAACACACAGAAAGAATAAGGGCTCCAAAGAACTCAGGATCAGAGACACGCTGAAATAGAAATTCTGAGGGATGAAACACTATTTAAAACTATCAGAGGTTGGCAGATTACCTCCCGGGGACCAAATCTGGCCTCCTGCTTATTTCTGTAAATCAAGTTTTATTAAAACACAGTCAAGATCATTCATCTTACATTATATTTATGGCTGTTTTCACAGTACAACAGCAGAGTTAAGTTGTGACAAAAATATACGGCCCACAAAGCCTGACATATGCATGATTGGGTCCTTGACAGCCAAGAGTAGATCAGTGGTTCTCAAACTTGAGTTTGCATCCCAGAATCAATAGTGGTGGGCTTATTAAAATACATATTTCTGGACTCTGCCCTAGAGTTTCTTATTCAATAGGTGGGGGGTGAGGCCCGGAATATGTATTTCTATCAAGTCCCATCCAGCTGATGCTAATACTGCTGTTCCAGGGACTGCAGCTAAGAACCATAAAACTAGGGCTCATAGTTCGCAAGACATACTGATGAGACAAATTCCGATGGAAATAGAACAGAATGGGCACCAGCTGTGCATGGAGCTGTTCTTCAATTTCCAGAACAGGGTTACAGGGTAGGGGAGAGAGGAGCTTCCAGTGCAAAAAAAAAAGGGGGGGGGCATCCCAGGGCTACACAGAACCAAGCTACTGATGCTATATTTATTGCATTCATGCTGCACACATACTTGGGGAACTCAGTAAATAAGGCTGGCTATGAAAGAAAGGCTCCACTTGTCGGGCTATGGGAATCCTCTAAGTCTGCAGCACCCAAGGCCAAACGTTCCTTAGGTACAGTCAGCAGGTACTAACTTGTAGCTATCTAATTACTAATTCTGGGTGAACACGTTAATCTGGTATTACTTCTTTCTGATGGGTGCCAACCTCTGAGCTCTGGGAACCAGGCTCTTCAAGACGAAGCCAAGCAATGCTAGGCTTTTCTGTTTGTTTTGTTTTTACTTACCCATCTGTCCCCCTATGTCTGCTGCTGTGGGACCTCAGTTAATTGGTGTAGGGATTGTTACAAAAGAAGCCGGTTAGCAGAAATGGGAAACACGGTGGGTGGAAGAGTCGCGCCCCAAGTAGGGAATGGAATGGAGGTTGGCCACAGTTCCTGTTACAAGAACTCTGCCGCAAAGGAGAAAGACTGGAGTCTTCTTACCTGGGAGGCTTCAGAAGAGGAAGTGAGATCCTGCTGTTGTCGCTCAGTCTAGAAAATTCTCTTCCCAGGGACACACAGCTAGGAGGATTAGACTGAAAGGAGAGGTTTCTGATCCCTCCTGTGCCGTACACATCAGACTTGGTTCTTTCAGGTTGGGCTTTGGTTCTTTGGAAGGAAGCTCTTCAGGGACAGCCAGAGAAGGCTGGAATTCAGCAAGGGCCGCTCTTCCTCCGCCGCTCCAGACGCTGCTCTGCTCTTCATCGCTGCAATGCAGGGCACTCCAGACTTAGGGAAAAACAGCTGTTCCATAGGCTCCACGAGGCTCAGCAGTCAGCAAAGCTCTGATTGAAATTGGCCCCCTCACGCTGGTCAGGAATGAAACCTGAGGGCAGTTAGGAGCCAGGATTGGACCAATCGGGGCCGAGGTTGTGAAAGTGAAACCCTGAGCTCTTCTTTTTCAGCCCAGCTGAGGGGTCCTTCTTGCGTTGGGGTTTGTCTCTCCCCCTGGTCTGGGAGGACCTAGGAGAAGATGGAGACACAGACAAACTAAGAAGGGAAACTGAGATGCCTAGATATTAGTCTCTGCTTCCTCCTTCGTCTCCAGAGGACTTCTGCTTATCCTGCAAAATGTAATTGCAGGACCCTTCTCCCCCTCTTCTCAGAGAAGTGTTTCCTGACCTTCCGATGAGGCCTGGTCTCTTCACTCTTGGGCTTCTAGAACACATCTCGATCACAGCACTTTTCATATTGCTCACATTGCCTGGTTTCATGTCTGTTTTTTCCCCCAAACCATATGTGCCTTTATTTTACTTATTTAAAACAACACGCTTTAACTCTTGAGTGCTTCGCAAATACTACCTCAGTTAATGTTTATTTTTTCCCAGCTTTATTGAAATGTCATCAAGACATAACATTCTGTAAGTTGAAGGTATTCAACATGATTTGATACACATATATTGTAAAACAAGACCACCACAGGGTTAGTTAACATTTCCTTCACCTCACATAATTACCTTTGTGTATGTGTATGTTTATGTACGTGTGTGGTGAGCACATCCACGTATACAATACAGTTGTTAGCTATAGTCACCTTGTAGTACGTTAGATATAGTAAAAGCATTTCTAAGAGTAAAGTTTATAGTGATAAATGCCTACATTAAGAAAAAGAAGGAGCTAAAGTACACAACCAAACATTATATCTCAAAGTAGAAAAAGAAGAACAAGTCCAAACGTAGCAGAATGTCCATACTCAAAGTCTACTCGAAATCATCTACAGATTCAATGAAATCCCTATCAAAATTCCAATGGCAACCACAGCTAATATCATCCTAAACGGGGAAAAACTGAGAGCTTTCCCCCTAAGATCTGGAACAAGACAAGGATGTCCACTCTCACCACTTTTATTCAACATAGTACTGGAAACTCTAGCCACAGCTATCACACAACAAAAACAAATAAAAAGCATCCAAATCGGTAAGGGAGAAGTAAAACTTTCACTATTTGCAGATGACATGACACTATATATAGAAAACTTAAGAGACTCTACCAAAAAAACTGCTAGAACTAATAAACAAATTCAGTAAAGTCACAGGATACAAAATCAATGTACAGAAATCTGTAGCATTTCCATATACCAATAATGAAGCAGTAGAAAAAGAAATTAATGAATTAATCCCATTTATAATTGCATCAAAAACAATAAGATACCTAGGAATAAACAGTGTCTGTTCATGTCTTCTGCCCATTTTTTGACGTGATGATCTGTTTTTTGGGTGTTGAGTTTGAGTTCTTTATAGATCTTGGATATCAGCCCTTTGTCTTTAGTGTCATTTGCAAATACCTTCTCCCATTCTGTGGGTCGCCTCTTTGTTTTGCTGACTATTTCCTTTGCTGAGCAGAAGCTTTTTATCTTGATGAAGTCCCAAAAGTTCATTTTCGCTTTTGTTTCCCTTACCTTAGCAGACGTGTCTTGAAAGAAGTTGCTGTGGCCAATGTCTAAGAGGTTACTGCCTATGTTTTCCTCTAGGATTTTGATGGATTACTGTCTCATATTGAGTTCTTTCATCCATTTTGAGTTTATCCTTGTGTATGGTGTAAGAGAGTGGTCAAATTTCATTCTTCTACATATAGCTGTCCAATTTTCCAGCACTATTTCTTGAAGAGACTGTCTTTTTCCACTGGATATTTTTTCCTGCTTTTCTAAGATTATTTGACCATAGAATTGAGGGTCCATATCTAGGCTCTCTACTCTGTTCCACTGGTGTATGTGTCTGTTTTTGTGCCAGTACCATGCTGTCTTAGTGATCACAACTTTGTAATAAAGCTTGAAATCAGGCAACGTGATGCCCCGAGCTTTGTTTTTCTTTTTCAACATTTCCTTGGCGATTTGGGGTCTTTTCTGGTTCCATACAAATTTTAGGATTGTTTGTTCCAGCACTTTAAAAAATGCTGATGGTATTTTGATTGGGATGGCGTTGAAAGTATAGATTGCTCTGGGCAGCATAGACATTTTAGTATGTTTATTCTTCTGATCCATGAGCATGGAATGTTTTTCAATCTTTTTGTGTCTTCTTCAATTTCTTTCATGAGTGTTCTGTAGTTCCTCAAGTACAGATCCTTTACCTCTTTGGTTAGGTTTATTCCCAGGTACCTTATGGTTCTTGGTGCTATAGTAAATGGAATCGATTCTCTAATTTTCCTTTCTACAGTTTCATTGTTAGTGTATAAGAAAGCAACTGATTTC
>CM052883.1:87042432-87077888 GCA_028534135.1 Potos flavus | reverse complement strand
TTTTTTATTTATTTATTCATTTTATTTTTTATTATTATTTTTTTAATTTTTAATTTCTTAAGAAATCTCCATACTGTTTTCCAAAGTGGCTGCACCAACTATGCATTCTCATAGGCTCCTTCTAACATATTCACAATCGCCTCCTTGGGGGCATCCAGCTTCGTTTACATTTCTCTCTTTTTTTTAAAGATTTTATTTATTTATTTGACAGAGAGAGAGATCACAAGTAGGCAGAGAGGCAGGCAGAGAGAGGGAGGAAGCAGCCTCCCCGCTGAGCAGAGAGCCCGATGCGGGGCTCGATTCCAGGACCCTGAGATCATGACCTGAGCCGAAGGCAGAGGCTTTAACCCACTGAGCCACCCAGGCACCCCGTTTGCATTTCTTTTATTCTCTTTCCCTTCCTCTTCCCTGTGGACAGATTATCTCCCAGCTTCACGGAGATCAGTGTAGTTGGGTGGGCACAAGCCCAGGAGTGACACCTGACAGACCTGGGTTGAGTCTTAGGTCTGCCACTTAAATAACTTAAGGTGCCTCGTCCCTCTGCCTCATGCTCCCCTTTCTCCACATGTAGATAATAGTGGCATCTCCTCAGGGGCTGTTATAAAGATCGAATAAGACACACGAATAGTGCTCAGGATAGTGCCAGGAACATGGTAAGCAATTATTCAGTGTTAGCTTGCTAGTAATAATAACCACCATCCTGTGGAAGAATCCAGGTGAATGTCTCCAAGTTTTTACTGTTTTTTTTTTTTTCTTTTTTCTTTTCTTTTTTTCTGGAGAACTATAAAGAAAAGCCAACCCAGACCCCAGAGTTCAGAATCAATCACTATTCTGCATCTTCATGACAAGGGGAAAGAATCATGTTCAAAAAGATAAATTATTTCATTCATGAAAGAAACACATACTAGTCAGAGATCTAATGATTGGAGGAGAATCCTGTGAAGAGACTGAGGACATAATATATTGCCACAATGTCACTGGGTAAATTATTGTTGTGTTTTTTTAAAGGAAGTCAGCAGACAATGGAGTGAAAGATTTGTCTGGGTTTTTTCCTCTGCGATTTCTTCTTTGATCTGCAATCGGGGCTGCTCTTTGAAGGGCTGGTTTCGATGCTGCTGCTGAGCGGCAGGTGACTTTCTGAACAGAGATGTGATCATTTATCATTCTCCACAAGATATTTTGCCATCTCTAGGGTGGAAATTTTGAAGCCTTTTTTGTTGGTTTATAAATGCGAAATGGGATAGTTAACATTCTAGGTCTTTATCTGGGGCCATGGAATGGCCTTGCCTGCTTTAAGCAAGAGCCCATTCAGGTATCTATCAAAACACTTAGGATTGCCAATGGCCGTGTTGTCTGGAGAGCACCCAGAAGTCACCCAAACACCACAAGGCATTTACAAACGAACAACTGTCTTTTCTACACGAAGTGACCGTGTGGGTGAAGACAGAAAAGCATACATTGTCGACGTTTCCCTTGTGAGTGGATGCAATTTCTGGGATTCTGTAAACAAGTCAGAGCATAATTTTTTCCCATATTTGCCAAATATATTTTCCTACAAATAGTAGGAAAGAATCAAGGAAAATCAGTGAACTTCTTTTTATTATTTTGTAGAAATCTTAGTACCACCTGAATTTGCTAACACATGAGTTCTGGACTTGAAATTTCTTGGGATAATCCTTTGGGTTAATTTTTTAGTCATTTAAATCAAGCGATTAAAACTTTAAGATTTTTTTTTTTAGATTGAAATTAATTTTATATTTTCCCAACCCAGAGTTTCCATATACACTGAGCCCATGCTATTACTGAATTACTATTGACCCCCTAACACTTTTTTGGAACACGTTCTGTCTAATAGAACTTTCGGTGATGATGGAAATGTCTATTCTGTGTTGTCGGTAGCAACTAGCCACATGTGGAACCGGATTTTACATTTTAATTAATTTTAATTAATTTCAATTTCAATAGCACGTATAGTCAGTAGCTCCCTTTTGGACAGAATAGGTTTGGACCATCCTGTGGGAGGGCTATCAGAGGACCGAGGTGTTCTGAGCTTGGCCGAAGTCACGTAGAAGATATGATGTCCTCTCTGGGCTATGAGAAACCACACTGCAGTGTGCCCACTGGCTTCCATTTGTCTAGCTACGTCCAAGTCTCAGGGTCACAAAGGCTTCCCCATTCTCCCTGGTGCAGAATTCCTCCCCGAGTTGTCATCCATGCCCCTCTCCTGGTATCCTGTGTGTGCTGCCTTGAAGAGCTAGCTTCCGCCCTCTAGGTCAATGCTCTGTATCTCCCTAGACCATAAGGGCATGGCACCATTGGGCAACTGGCAGGTCCCATTCCAACACAGGGAGAAGGACCAACTTCAACAAAAACAAAGCAGAAGGACCGCAAGCATAGGCTTGTAAAATTCATCCTGAACTCACCTGGACCTGCTCTACACCCTTGCCTCTCCCCATTTCACCTTCCTTTCTACTTGCCTTTTAGGAACCCCTTATTTTCTTCCTCCATTGTCCTGTTTTTCCTATTAAAGTTTCCTGGCTTTGACCCTCCCACTCAGTTCTCACATTAGGACCTCTTCCCAGTTCCTGGGAACTTGTGAGTTCCCCACCGTGCCTCCCGAGAACTGACCTTGGTGGTGAACACAGGTGTCCCTCTAAGGTCTGAGCCAGGACCAGATCCTGGGAGGTGCCTGGGGCTCTGGGGTTGTCTACCTCCTCCATTAGGTATAAGGGCCCATAAATACTTGTTGATTGCTTACTATTGACAAAAATATATTTTCAAAAGACATTCCTGTTTTGTTTTGTTTTGAATTGTTTCTCAAGCTATAAAATACATGCGGTTGCTTTTGGAAAAAGCAAAATGAAAAATAAGTAACATGGGGATCTAAGCTGTCCATTCAGTCTGTTTTCTCCTTTCTGTTATTTTTGACGCGCGGTGAGGATCGTCAGCCATCACGTCTCTGTATCTGGCAGTAGCAGCATTTTGTGGGAAGGGTAAAGGGTAAAATAAATGATCCCACTCATCAGTCTTCAGTGTATGGGCAATGTGTTTCCCAGGGAGTGAGATTTCCCACTGTGAAGGGGTGGGAAGGTGGTCCATGGAAATGAGAAGAGCAGCTTTGCTGGGTTGGAAGAGTGAGTGTGTCCTAGGGTTGTATTTCATCAGGGCATGTGACCAGATGGCGAGTGCTTTGGACATAGATGGAACATGCTATCAGAGGCTTCCCTGGGCAATTCTAAATCAGAGAGCAAAGTTTTCTAAAATTTAGGCTGCATTCAATCCTTCCTTTGAATGGAGTGCTCTGTTGTAAGGCATTTGATGGTCTTTTACATATTACACGTATGCACACATACTTAGAGATGTATGTACTCCTAAAAATATCTAGCGGAGTAGATTACTCTTAACACACGTAAATATGCAGGCAAATGTGTTTTCCTTATCTTGCCCATTACTGATATGATTTCCTTAATGCTGCCCCTTCCTATGGGAGGTGAGAAGTCCCAGAAGAGACTTAGTTTAGTCCAATCTGGTAATCTCAGCCTGAGTCAGTAGTTTGAACAGTCTCTCTAGGTAATTTTGCTTCGCTGGGGTAAATGTGCACCCTCCCATCCCCCACCTTGAACAACAAGGTCCTCAGGTGAGTGGAGGGAGGGGTCTGGGATAGGTGACCAGAGGATAGTGCCGGGAAGACGGGGACCCTTGCCTCCACAGGGCCTACTCTGGGAGCTCCCTGGCCTCAGGCAGGACTGAGATGTCTGAGACTGGTGCCACTGACAAGGAGCCACGAGGTTGCCCGGATGACTTGATGTGCTGGTGTTCATGCTGCTGGTGCTGGCTCCTACTTTGGGATCTGGTTTCAAAATTCCAACCCATTTTTAGGGACCCAGGCTTCTTCTGGGCCACCTGGGCTTGCTGAAACCAAGAGTCGGGCGCTTAACTGACTGTGCCACTCAGGTGCCCCTGCATTTGTGTTTTAAACAGTAACATGTTCATAGGGTCCAAAATGCAAAACAATAAAGGCGACAGTGAAAAGGCTTTCTCCCACCCGGCCTCCACCTCCATCCACCCATCTGCCCACACTGCCCCAAATAGGTAACCATTCTTCCTATATTTTAGATTGTGTGTGTAAAGTGTGAGAAACAAACGAATATAGATTTTTATCTTTCCTGCTTTTTGTAGAAAAGGTAATATACTATATGTACTGTTCTGTACCTTGCTTTTTTCGTTTCAGTTTTTGGACATTTTTTCATGTTAGTACACAGAGAGTATCATATGTATATATTTTTTGAGTATCATATTTTTTTAAAGATTTTATTTATTTATTTGACAGAGAGAGAGATCACAAGCAGGCAGAGAGGCAGGCAGAGAGACAGGAGGAAGCAGGCTCCCTGCTGAGCAGAGAGCCCCATGCAGGGCTCGATCCCAGGACCCTGAGATCATGACCTGAGCCGAAGGCAGAGGCTTAACCCACTGAGTCACCCAGGCGCCCCTTGAGTATCATATTTTTAATGGCTGCATCGTATTCCATACTTTGGCCGTACCATAAACTGTTTAACTAATCTCTTGAGAAACATTGGATTATTTCCAATCTTTCTCTGGTATAAACAAAACTGCAGTGAATAATCTCACATACCTGTCATTTTGTGCCTGTGCAAGTATATCATAAGATAAACTCCAACAAGTAGGTTCGATGGGTTGTAGGTCAAAGTCAATCTTCTGGTGCTTTTGCTAGCTATGGCCAAGTTGCCCTCCCTAGAGCTTGTACCAGTGCGCTCTCCCACCAGCACCTCTGAGATGCAGACTTGATCCAGTCATTCATTTCTTAATTAACTTTGACCGTGGTCTTCATTGTGACAGGCATGGAGCTGATCCTCATAGAAGCCTCACCCTCCTGGCCCCCTCCTTGTCCATTGGCATTCAGAGATAACCATTTTGGTCTTATGGATGAAAGTCCCCCCTGCGGGAGTGGGGTACAGAGCCTACAAAATGTGTGCTGGCAAGAATCACCCAAGTCAAAGGAGTTTACTCCACACCTCCCCCAGCTGAGCCCTTGCAGCAGCTTCTTGTCTATTTTTTGGCCCTGATAATTTTGACCCTGAGCCAATCCATGCTGCTTTAGGTCTCCTGGTAAATGTTCCAACTATTGTGTCAGTGCTTAGCCATGATCTCTGCTTCTCTTTAGGGGAGGGACACAGTCAACTTTTAAGTCTGGGTGTCTCAGGTAGGTGGGAATTGAGAAAACAGTCTGAACAGCACAAGGAGTAAGTAAGCAGAGTAAGTTTCCTGGCTGCCTGGGTTCTCGGAGCTGCCTCATGCCTGCCTGGGCTTGCCCTCCAAAACTTAGCTTGACCACTAGAGTTGGGGTCCTGACCTCAACTGCATATAGAGCCATCCAGATAAGGTACACGAATGCCCTTGGCTGGGGGTATCTGGGGAGGAGCAGAGAGCGTTCTAGCACATTGCCTCCCTGCAGGCATCCTGGCCTCAGGAAGCAGAACATTTGATATTTTCAAGAAAAGCCAGAAACCTAGATTTTTGTGTGAAATTCAACCATACTAAAATGTTGGCAACTGACTCATATGAAAATAACACCAGCACCTGTGATAACAGCTCTGGGGATTCCAAAGAGCATATCCAAGTGTTGGATTTGGTCTGTGGTCTACCAGTTTGCACCTCCACCTTAGCTCAGGGTGTCCCAGGGGGTATCCCAGCCTTTCCATTTCCTGAGATTTGGACCCACTATGAGCCTGGATGTGAGGTGCTTGGCTTCTGTTCAGATCTGCTGTCCCAAAGGCTCCGCTTGCTGATTCTGCCTCACGGCAACTCTTCTTGGACAATTTTCTCTTTTATAAAATCTCGACCAATTTTCAAGTCATCAAATTACCACAAACATTTTATGAGGCCCAGAAGTGTTTATGTGGGAAAGCCAGTGCTCCCAACAGCCTTCCCATGTCTGAGTGCATTAGGACTTGTGTCCTACTCCGGGGAGAGGAAGGGTTTCTTCCCCTTTTTTGCATTCGTGAAAATCCAAGACGTGTTTTCACAGGCAAGTTCAACACTGCCTTACATGTGTCTGGCCATCTTCATGATTTTTTCAGAGCTTTTGTCTCATCTTGAGTCACACCAACCTCAGCGACCTTGCCTCTTTCTAGAATGGTCCTCTGAGCAACCCTTTGTTCTTACCTCTCTTAGTTCCTCCCTGAAGCTGAGTCCCATTTTCTTTGGGGAGGCAGAGCTCGAGAATGGAAAGAATATTTTGATTCTGCAGGCTGTGTTATCTCTCCAAGCCTCAGTTTCATTAGCTGTAAAACGGGGTCAATAACAGGGCCCTCTCGACATCACTGGGAAGTAGTAAGAATCCCATTGCTGTAGGCGAAAAGGCTCTGTGACTGCCAAGTGTTGCCAAGTGCATATCAGGGTTTTTTTCTTCCTTGTTGCTATTATTGCATAAGAACATTACAGCCATAAAAAAGGAAGCACTGAAGATGTAAAACAGGGACTTGCCATCTCATGATGCTAACCCATGCAGTTATTATTTTCCGGTATTTTGTATTCTCTTCCAGTTCTTACCCATATAAAAACAATCAGAGGGTGATCCTGAGCTGAATCACTTTCCCTCCAGGCTGCTCCCTGCCCTTCTGTTCTCCAGCACCTGGGAGGGGAACAGAACCAACCCCCTTGGAGGATGCCGGGTGAATGATTTATCACCGAGTATCTTTAAAGAGATCAGACATTTTATGCAGCATGATCAGGCTAATGCAGAATTCACCTAACACCGAAACGCCTAGAAAACAGATGAAGAAATAAACACTCAAAAAAAACCACTGCTTCACAGTGATGCCTTCTTTTTCAGAGCTGTTAGAGGGTTTTCATAGGTAGTGTCTCTTCCTATTCCTTTAATGGTGTTGAGAGGTGGGTAGGACAGAGCAGACATATTTATTGCTATTTTACAGCTGAGGACAAGAAGCCCGGAGAAGCTAAGTGGTTTGTTCAAGGTTATGATTAGTTTGTGCTCAGGCTTGGCTTGGAATGCAGGTTTGACAGACACTTTGCTTGTTAGGTTTCTGTCAGTTTTTTTTTTTTTTCTTCATCATAATCTTTGGGTTCAGTGACCATAAGTAGCACATCTTCTCTGTGAATCCATCTACAACGTCTCTCACGTCATGCTCCAAAAATACTGTTATTTTATTAATAAAATATGCTCAGAAACTACATGTATAGTTATCTGAATATTATAACAACTGCAAGATATAACTTACTGTCACTCTTTCTAATGAACCCCAGGGAGCTGCAAATCTTGTTGCTTTGCCGTTGCTTGGAAGAAGTGGGTCACCATCAGAAATCTAATCGTCAGTGGTTATTATATTAGCATTCTGCCTTGTATGTTATTGAAACTGCTTGTAACAATGACTTTCTTTACAATAGCTGTTTTACTTAGTGAACGTAGTTTTTGTGTAACTACTTACACATCTATTATTGTCCCTATGGTCCTCGCCGCATCTCTATGAAGTGGTCAGGACAGCTATGAAACCCGAGAGCGTCTGGGTCCTCCAGCCTTTTGGGGTCACCTTCCATCTGGAATATCCAAATAAGAGGGCTCAAGTGTCCCTTCTGTCTGGTGCCAGCAGGCCCACCCAATGGTTCCATGAATTTCCTGGGGAGGCAAGCTTGAGGCTAGAGATGGAGAGATGATGCGTTCCCTCTGGGGCCCTAGTGAGGGAGGTTCACAGCCCCTGGTCAGCCTACGCTGCTGCTATCTGCCTCAGGATGCTGTGTGATCCGTGAGACTGCCGGGCCTCCCTCCCTGCTGCCCTTCCACAGCCTTTCTTCATCCTGACAATTCACTGCTCATTCCAGATGGTTGTGTGTGGCAGACTTTATTCAAGTTTTGGGGAAATGGAAGGTAATTACACCACAGGCAGAAAACCATTTCAAATTCCATTCAGATGTTCTTGTTCACACAAATCTACTGAGCACTTTTCACCACAGGGAATTTCTTATTCACCTGCTGCCATATTGTAGGAGCTGTCTTGCTGCCATATACAGACTCCATCTTTCCTTTCTCTTACTTCCGATGACTCTCTGCCCCTTCGCTCTGGGCTTAAATTTTCTCTCACTTTGATTTTTTCTTTTTTAAACCATTTTTCTTTTTCAGACCAGGCTCAAGAGGGTTCTGGCTTTTATTCTCAAAGAAGCTTATTAAGGCATTTTCCTAGATAAAAAGCTATCTTCCCAGATTTGAATTCCCAATTTTATAAAAGTGGCCTCAGCTGGTTCTTACGTTAGTATTCATTTTTCCTTTCCTTTTCATGAATAATTATTTCCATTTTGCAAACAAGGAAGCTGAGGCTCTGAGTCTTTAAATGGCTTGTATGAGCATGAGAGCTAGCAAGGAGTGGTGCTAAGACCTTGTTCTAAGGTTTTTCACTCTATCCTTCTATTTTTCAAGAGACTTTAATGCTAATAGTGTTTCTTGTAATGATATCAAGCCACATCTTAATTTACTTTTCTCCATTATAAGTGATTACCTCAAAGAACACTTTGCATCGACTTTCCACTGCTCAGAATTCAAGGAGCAAACTCTTGATGCTAAAGGACCAACAAATGTCATGGCTGCTGTTAACACAGCCAAGTCAGGCTGTTTATATTCCTTGTAAAAATAATTGTCTCATTAATCTTCACCTCAACCACCTAGTCCTGTTGCCAAGGTCAAGCTAAAGATGTGGGTGAATTGCAAATATGTCACCATGCTCACAAAACACCATCTCCATGTCAGTGCCGTTTGAAGTGGCAATGAGTGTTGAGGGGTCAGAAGCTGGAGATGAGAGAGATAGAGAGAGGTCCACCCTCCACGAACGTGCACAAATGGACCCACTCCCAGGGACACCAGAAACATGTCATGCATGTTAACCAGGAACAGAAAAGGTCTTCCCAGCAAGGGAGGGAAAATTTCGTATGGAATTCCATTACACCAAATCAACTCACTGGTGAATTAAATGGTAAACTTTTACTCCCCTTGTAGGCAAACATTTCTCTTGTAGTGAATATCCTGCTATAAAGGCAGTGACTTAAACACAGGAGAATCTATACAGACAACAGTTTTTGCTTCGATGCACACATGACATCACTGGATAGTAACTGGAAAAGAATGTATCATGGCAGGTCATTGATTGATGAGCTTAGCTTAGGAGAAAGAAATGAAGGAAAGGATCCTTAGAGGTTGATAATACATTTTTAGGAGAGAGGAACCTCGTCTGTCTTTAATTTGCTTTTCTCATTTACTGGGCAAGGACAGTGCTAGATACAGGAGAAACGAGAGTAAACAAGGCACCAAGTCTGTTTTTAGGAGCTGAGAGTAAATGGGTGAGGACATTAGGATGGCCACGATGGGATAGGTGCTGTGAGACCCCAGAGAAGCAGTCTCGTGGTCAGGGAGAGTTTGCCTGAGGAAGTAAGCTGGTACCTGAAGGATGAGAAGGAGGGCTCCAGGCAGAGAGAGGTGGAAGTGGTTAGACCAAGCAAATGGAAGTTCAGAGTTGGAAGTTGGAAGGAGAGAGGTTGGCGCCAGCAGCTAAGTGTGGTGTGGTAGAGAAGGGAGGGGAGCAAATGTGGCTTACACTTCAAACCCTGTTGAGATTGTGTGGTGGTGTTGGAGCATCTGAGCAGAGATGTGCAGGAGGAAAACAGAGCAGCTTAGAGGTGAAACTGTAGGCAGGAGAGTCCTCGGTGCTCAGCCTGGGAAGCAAGCACCTAGCTTGTGTTGTGTAGACTGGGATGGGGAGCACCCGGAGAAATCTCAATAGTGATGCGATGGACAGAAGTGCAGCCCCAAGGAAGCCTGAGCAAGCAGGTCACAGAGGTGGGAAGGAATGTGGCATGATGCTAGCCTGTTTATTTCATTTGGGGGAATGAGTGGCGCATTGTCATAGTAAAGACCTTCAGGCTGGCTAACCCAGGACGTGCCACCCACACCACTCATGGGCCAGGCAGACCAGGGGAAGGCTGGGGACACAGCGCCAGCCACAGACACTGTGTCTGCTGGTCAGATTCAGTGTCAGGCCTGCCAGTTTGAGACCCTTTAACTAAATCAATTAGATTTAGTTAGTAGAAGAAACCTATAAAGCCCTCTTTGGTATCTTGGCTGATGACTTACCATTGGTTAGTGTCTAATTGAAGGGAAAACAATCCAGTCCAGGACTTTTTCCCATATACCATACTACTTCAGTTTTGAGCAGACATGTGTAACCTGCAAATTCTGTGTTAGGTATAGTGGGGGGAGTACCAGATGTTCATTTATCTGTAAGGATAAAGTCATTAAAACTCTCCATGCTGTACCTAAGAAATGAGAGTTTTCATGCACCCCCTTTCATTTCTTTTGTAAACAGAGGATGGTGTGTTTGCTCATCCTCCAGTTGCTCTAGATGGTATCTTCATTTCCCAGATTCAGAAAACAATGAGGCAGAACATTCCAGAGACTACCAGAAACCACAGCTGGAATCCTTTGATAACAAAGGGCCTTAAAAGTAGAAAGAGAGTAATATTCCAACCAAGTCCACCAGTACCTTACCTGCTATGAGCCTAGCACTGGGCAAAAAGTGTTTTTAGTTTGTGTTTTCCATTTCTTTTCGTATAAATTCTAGAGGTAGAAGTTGACTAGGTGCTCAATACTAGGGCAGGAACATCATTATCTTTCACATGCCGAGGAACACCTTAAAACTTTCTTTAGAAACCACCGCAGCTTTGGAGGAAAGAACGTTTCTGTCAAAGCTGGTTGAGCGTAGCTGGGCCCTGTGGACCCTTTGAGGGAGGGGTAGCAACCAGAGCCTCGGCCACCTAGAGAAACATGAATGGATGTAGTCAATTCCTTCACTCTCTCATGCCTTGGATCACAAAGATTTCACTGTTTGGAGTTGGTAACCCTGGTTCCATGACAAAAATCCTTCATTAGCTGGATTTCCCTTTAGCTTCAGCCAGTGCAAGGTCATTCCTCACCTCAAGCTGCCCTGGCTGGGTACAGAAAGCAAGGGACATTTATCCTTCCTTGTGTTCTCTCTTCCTCTCTGAGTTCTGTCTGGTTCTCATGAGGTCGGGCTTGGGCCAAGAGGAACGGTGAGCTGCGGAGAACCCTCATCTAGAACTGAGTTCGTGCATGGTGGCCATCACTGACTTTTCTTCTGTGTGTCTGAAAACAGCTTTTCTTCCTCCTTCTCTTCCTCCCTCCCCCGTACTTCCCTTTTTCTCACTTCCTGTTCTCGCTTCCCTATTATCGCTTCCATTTTCTTGCCTTCCTTCCTTCCCAAGTTTTCTTGCTTTTCTCTTTGTTCTTGCCCTTTCTTGCTAAACTTCTCTGCTTTCTTCCTTCCTTTCCTCCCCCATTTTCTCTTTCCTTCCCTTTTCCTTTGATCTTTCTTTCTTCTCCATTTCCCCTCTTTTTCCCTGCATTTTCATTGATTTTCTGTCTTTTCCTTTTCTTGCTGTTTTTCTTTTATTGTCATCTCTTTTCTTTCTTTCCTTCCTTTCTTTTCCTTATTTGTTTCTTTCCTTCTCTCTCTCCCTTCCCTCCCCCATCCTCTTTTTCCTTCTCCTCCTCTTCCTTCGCTCCTTCTTCATCTTTGTCTTTTTCAGTTGATGAGTTTGATAATTCTGGGATTCCTAGCTACTGAAAGAGCATCCAATTCCCAGGAAGCAAGACCAGCACTCGCCTCCTGTCTCTGCCCCCTTTAACCATGTGAGTCTGGAGAGATCACTCACTCCATCCTTCTGAGCACAGTGTCCTCATCTTTTTATAATCTAGTTGCCACTTGAGTGACTCCGTGTAGGAGTGCTGACGACACTGACTCCAGCTCTGGCTCTCCATCTTGTGCATGCCCATGCGATGATCTCCCTCGGGGCTACGTGTTCCAGGTCCCCCGGAGGTTAATGTATGCCTTGAATGGAATGCAGGGAGGCTTGTTCTGTTCTTCATTAATGTGGCGCATACAGGGTCCCACTTTACATAACTAGGAGGGATGACTGGCGTACAGAAGGCCCCACTTTAAGTGACTACTCTGTGACCCCACCGCCCCACTCTGTAGACGCTGTGAGGTAAGGTCCAGGCAGGATGGAGAATGGCCGCATGGCAGCTGGATCGTAGTCTGCCTGATTCCCCCACTGTCAGTAAGTTCCCTTGAATAAAGCTGTGTAAATGGTATGCAGTGGCTTGTTTCATTTCTTGGTCTTCAAGTGCCTTCTCAGTTTGGAGGACACTTTACTGACCCACTTCTGCTTTCTAATACTCTGTGTCCCAATCAAATTGGCTTGAACCTAATCTGCCGTGCAGTGGGGGGGACCACATCCCTCCAGATTTTAGGTGAGAGAATTGCTTTAGCTTTCCCAGTGGATTCTGAGCTCCTGTGCCTGCTATCTTATTCAAGAGATGATTCTTCTTACAGTCCTACACTTTCTTTTTATCCTGCAATGTTTCTTCTTCTGCTTTCTTCTGGCAAACATCTCTTGCACACAGTGTTTGTTTGTAGCAGATTGTACTGATGGATTGTGGCCAAGGAGGGTTTTTACATCTCTGTGTTGCTGTTTGCATTTCCTCTCTCTCTGAAATGGAGGTGGCAAACTTGTGGCCAACAGGCTAAATCTGGCCAGAAGACAAAGGCAATCTATAGAAGTTCTGTTTAGCTGGCTCAGTGTTATACATAAACCTTTTCATTTGTTGCTAGCATTTGAAATCAGGGGATTTCATGTCAAGATTCAGCTTTCTGGCTGTTCTTGAAAAATGGAATATCAGGTCATGCTGGGTCCTCATTTCTGCATGATTGGGTGCAATGGAATATCATTTGGTCTCTTAGAGGAGCCTAGCTATCCAGTTCCCCTCCCGCCACTGGCCTCTTCACTCAGGATCTTACTTGCCTGGAGCCTGGAGGCATTGCAGGGAGAGGGGCTATTCTCCTTAATAATGTTTCTCCAAAATGTCTTGTTTACATTCAAATCCTCTAAGATTGACTAAATACTTCCTTTCTGACACATTACTGCCATTGCTGCAATGAACCCAAAACTGCTATATCTCCTTAAATGGAGAGGAGGGAATGAGTTTATCAGGACAACAAAATTATTAGGAAAAAAAACATTTTACCCTTGTAAAATGGTAAGGACAAAGTGCTGATTTGCGTGGGATACAAAGTCAGGTAAATAAAGTTCTTGAAGTACCTAAAGTTTGTTTTGTTTTTGTTTTTGTTTTGTTTTGTTTTTATTTTTTTGTTAAAATGTTTGACTTTGCCAATTTTGATATTCTTTTGGTTCCCTCTAAAGACAAAGGCATGTTAAATCCTTGCTTGCTGCTTTCAACCAGTTAATCAAAAATTTTCTCTCAGGGAATTTCCTCACAGTTTTTGAATTTGGGATTTTCCTTTTTTCCTGTATAGCCTGATGGTCATATCCTACACAAAGACAACCAGTCCTTCCTTGGCCATGCTATATCGGATTGAATCCCTGGGCCTCTCTGTTCCCTTCTCCTTCACCTTTGTTCCCTTCTCTATAGCACTTGCTATATATCTTTCATTCTCTCTCTCCCTCCATTGGATGCAGAACCTATGAATGCAGAATGTTTTGCTGTTTAGTTCACCATCCCATCCTGATGTGGTCCTAAGTAGGCTTTCAGTAAGGATTTGTGGAATTGTTGAATCCTGGGCCAGGAAGGGAGTTGGCCTCTCCCTGTCTCTGCCCTAGAAGAAGACCCAGCTCTGTCAAGCTGGGTCCCGGCAGGTCCTAACCTCAGGCAGGTGATGTGTGAAAAGTTTAAATGAAGGGGGAATGTGGGCAAGGCTGAAGGGCATTAATAAGGTGTAATATGAAATTAACAACAGCTGTAGCACCCTTATACTTGGAGGGATCAGGAGTGAGGAATCACTCCCAGAATCCTAAAGGATAGCTACTTGCAGTCATTTGCTTGACAGGAGTGTGACCTTTGGACAAGGGACCCAGACAACCTGATAAAAGGCTCTGGTCTCCTGTTCTTCCTGCGAAATTGATTAAACCCAATGGAATCTTGAGACAAAAGAGCCCACTGATGTGGTCCATTAAGTCAGCCCCTGGGGCACAGAGTCTGGTGCAGAGTGTGAAGGGTAAGTCTGAAATGACCAGTGGAAACTATCCAGCATAAAAAGCTCTCCTGCTGTGCTCCCAGGAGAATCATCTTTATCAAGCAAAGCTGTACTTAGCACCTAGCAGAGGAAATTGTTGGGATGCGGGAAGGGGGACCCCTGGTTCTAGGTGGCAGAGTGCATAGCTACATGGCTGTCCAAAGTCTATGTAAATAGCAAAATTGGGGGGCAGTCTCTAGAAGCCTAGGGATAGGAGTAAGAGAGGGTCCTAGAACCTGGGAGCCATTAACAGCCTGGGATTCACAGGGCATGGGACTCCACAGGTTTTTCTGTCCACAGGCCTGCCCACGAGCTGATGGCCAGGCAGCTTTGGTGACCATTGTCTTGCTTTTACCTGATGCTTTCCATCCTCGTTAGCAGATGTTCTGATGTGTTGCAGCTAAACGGTGGAGCTGTCAACATGAAGGTGGGTGGGGCAGGCAAATATTTCCCACTGGAAATCTGTTGAGATAAAAGGATGTTCTCTTTTGTGGAAAGGAGGTTGAGAATTCGCATGAAAAGACACTCATTTGATGAGGAAGTGAGTTTGGTTCTCTTGGTCCACTGTGCCTACCTTGTTAACTCTTAAGTCACTTTTTCTCTTAACATTCTCAGACCTGTGCCTATTTCCTCTTCTCAAGATTAAATCAACTGTTCCTTCATCTCTGATGCCTTTGTTCTTGGCATATTCTTATCTTAGGGCATTTTTCATATTGTAATAGAATTGGTGGTTAGTTGATTTGCTTCCTCTCCTACATAGTCACCATGTGCCTGTTTACACACACACACACACACACACACACACACACACCACACCACACCACACATACATGCCATACCTTCTCTGAGGGCTTTGTTCATCTCCATATGTCCATACATTGTACCTTAAACATGGTAAGAAGCCAAAAGATGTTTGTGGTGTGAATAAATGACTAAAGGAAAGTTGGCCTACCTAGGATTGCCACCCTCTGTGTCCACCATGTTCCAGGTCTTACCTGTCTCTTGCCTGTGTGAAAGCTTATCTGCATGTTTCATTGTTTCTTCAAGGTCCTACTAGCTGGCTGGCTAATTTGACATTCCAAATCACAACAATGCAAGAGTGTGTACAACTGGGTTATATGTTACCTTGTGCTGGAAATTTTGTAGACAAGTGTCTTCATTCCTTGATCCAAATGGAATGATTTCTATGTGTGCACCCTTCATCAATCCAGTTGTTGGGTAGTGTTTTTGGTCAAGGGCACTGTTGGTGGTCTCGTAAGTGGCATGACACAGTTAACTGCCTACCTTTTGTGATTATGGTGTATTCTTGATTTTACTCCCCACCCCCCATCTGTCCTTCTTCCCTTTCTTTTCACCTTTCTTATCACTGCAACTTCTCCCAAACCACAGCAGGTGCCTGGGATATGGTAGTTTTATACTGAGTTTCTCTTCTTGTGGTTGGGTGAATAGAGGCTGCAGTTTCAATGCTCCTGCAAACACTGGGAAGGGACTTCTGGCATCTCTGAAAGCGGTGTGGGAGAGCTCAATGTGTATTCGTGCATGTGTATTAAGCATAAGCTAATACCTGTGTTCTAAAATTTTGAATGTGACCAGAGGAGTGACCTCAGTATATGGAGAGCAAAATACATGAAGTTAATGGTTTCCTTTCTAAAATGTTATCAACTTCAGAGTCCATCTGAATCAGATTCATTTTGCAGATGTTTGTGCTCATCCAATTAACCAGAATTCCACTACCTGACAGCTGATACTTAGGAATTTGCTGATTCAGAGACAACTTATGGCTACGGACATTTTAACCCACTCACTGTGTCTACCTGGCAGCTCCTGTGCTCACGTACAATCCCTCACAGGAGCCATCAGCCCTACAAGTGCTATATTTTTGACAAGCCATTTTTGCACATATAGGATTAAATTATTTCACAGGGGAAAGAAGGGAACTAAAGATGGGAACATGGAAGGCTGCAGGAAAGGGGAAAACGAGGTCATAGCCACCACTTTTTCTCTCCAGGACATTACGAGAATCCCTATAAGTTTGCTGGTTTAGAAAAATGACTCTCATGTATCAGATCATTTTCCTAAAACTGCCTTGTTCAAAGATCACAAGTCTAAAGGTTTGGGCCACAAGGATAGCAATATAATATCTGGCCTTGGGAAAATTCTGAGAGAGTTGAAATCCTCCTCTGGTGCTCACAACACGTGATTTGCTGAAGAACCTAGCCTTTTTATTTCTTGTTTCAGTTGTCAGTTGTATCCTCTCAATGCCAGGTTTCTTGATGATAGTGATTTGCTTTCCTTCATTACTGTGATTAACTGCGGTTAACTGTGTCTGCTATGTAGCAGGTACTCAGCGTCCTGAGCTATGAGCGCAGTGATGAAATGTGTAGGTCCGGGTACTGACATACTAGCATTTTTAAGATGTTCTTCTAATACAAAGAAAAGAGGAATAAAAGACACAGTGCCTACACAGAGGAGAAAAACAGCACAAGAGAAGGGGAATGTGGCTGCCTAAGTGTTTACACGTGATGGAACTGGAGCTTGGCTGAGGCCAGTAGACACTGGCAGGGCATGCTGGGGTGGTGTCATGCTTTTTTTTTTTTTAATTTAATTTTTTATTTAATTTAATTTTTTAAAAATTTTATTTCATTTTTTCGGTGTTCCAAGATTCATTGTTTATGCACCACACCCAGTGCTCCATGCAATACGTGCCCTCGTTAATACCCACCACCAGGCTCACCTAACCCCCCCCCCCCCTCTGCTCCAAAACCCTTAGTTTGTTTCTCAGAGTCCACAGTCTCTCATGGTTCGTCTCCCCCTCTGATTTCCCCCAATTCACTTTTCCTTTCTTTCTCCTAATATCCTCCATGTTTTTCCTTATGTTCCACAAGTAAGTGAAACTATATGATAACTGACTTTCTCTGCTTGACTTACTTCACTTAGCATAATCTCCAGCCCCATCCATGTTGATACAAAAGTTGGGGATTCATCCTTTCTGATGGACGCATAATATTCCGTTGTATGTATGGACTATATCTTCTTTATCCATTCGTCTGTTGAAGGGCATCTTGGCTCTTCCCACAGTTTGGCTATTGAGGCCATTGCTGCTATGAACGTTGGGGTACATATGGCCCTTCTTTTCACTACATCTGTATCTTTGGGGTAAATACCCAGGGTGTCATGCTTTAAAAACTTGCTGGGCATGGGTGGAGACACTAGAACAAGCTGTAACCCTAACCTAAGCTGAGAGTATCATTCCGGTGTATAGAATATGGTCGGTGCTCAAAAGCATCATCAAGGCAAATCTGATCTGTGTGGGGCCAGTGTTCATTCTGTGACTGTATTCAAGATGGTGGTGGTGGTGGTGGGCAAAGGGAAACTTATAGCTATCTCAGTGCTTGGCATTGAAGGTCACATGGACCCCTTGGGTCTGAAAAAGTCTCCAGAATCTCAAAGAATCATAGTAAATGTTGTTATTAAGAAGGAGTGTCTGGACTTCCTATAGGTAAGAACAGATTGGTGCTCCAATGATTAACTAGAAAAAACAAACAAAAAAGCTTTTTTGTCTCCACTTTATGTATCCAGACATAAAATTTGATACATAAAGTCTGAAGTATCTATGAAACATGAAGGGGGAAGTTCCAGAAGGCAGATAGAAATATGGGCCTAAAATATGAGGAGAGGTTGGGGATGGAAATACAAGTATGGAAAGTGTCAGTATATAGAGAAGACTATCTTATATTCAGCTTAATGTTCTAGTACCCATATATTGGGGGTGAAAATTAGTATTTGTTGAATGAACAAACTGATAAGTGGGTGAATGAGTCAAGTTCTAACTACAAAATAGCATTATTAATCTTGGGATTGAAAGGTACGAACCTCCACTTATAAAATAGTCACAGAGATAAAAAGTATAGCATAGGAAATATAGTCAATATGGTGACGACACTTATGGTGTTGAGCACTGAGTACTGTAGAGAATTGTTGAATCACTGTATTGTATACCTGAAACTAATAGAACATTGTATGGGAACTATACTTCAGTTCAAAAGGGGCGCAGGGGCACCTGAGTGGCTCAGTCAGTTGAGAAGCTGCCTTTAGCTCAGGTCATGATCCTAAGGTCCTGGGATGGAGCCCTGCATTGGGCTCCCTTGCTCAGCAGGGAGTCTGCTTCTCCCTTTCCTTCTACCTGACACTTCCCCTGCTTATACTCTTTCTCTCTGTGTCAAATAAATAAATAAAATCTTAAAAAAAAAAAAAAAGAAAGCAAGCAAATATGCTGGGATGTTCACATCCAGAATTTTGTCTACTTCAAAGTAATCACCTTGGATTTATTCCCATAAAATCTTTATTTCCCAGGGCAGTTTCAAGCTCGTGTAGGAATTAATTATATTCAGAGCACACACTTTTACTTATCTTCAGTGCTGGTGACTTCTTACATTTTGAGAGTGAGTGTGAATTCTGTCAACAACAGAAGGTAGTTCATAGTCACATTTGGTGAATGATATGTGGAATAGGAGATATAACACAGTTTAAATTTAACAGTTTTAAATCTTAAAGTAATAAAACTTAGCTTCTAGTTCTGAAGTCAGTTTTACGATAAAAGCCCTAAAATGTTTGAGCCTCGAATCAGAGCCACCTCACATAATAGTGATTATGTTGAAGCCCAGTGCTGTAGTACAAAATCCTAAAACCAATATATATATATATATATATATTTATAATGTATGTAAATATTATATGTTATATAATATTTGTGTATTTTAAAATTATTTTTAAATATAAAGTTTATGTCTTCCGTGTGGGCTGGAAGTATTTCTTCTTAATTTCTTGTTCTTCCTCATTGGAATTCACTTTTTTCTCTCTTTTTCCTCCTAATCCATTTAGCATTCTTTGGGTCATATCAGCTGTGGTGTTTCAGATGTCTTATGAGTAGAGACAAGTACTACTAACAATAGGCCAACTCTGAGAAGTAAAAAGAAGTAAGAAATGGCAGGAGATGTGGTTCATACCTCACCAAACTTTGATTCTTCCATCACACATTGTTTTTAAAAAAGATTCATTTATTTATTTGAGAGAGAGAGAGAGAGATGGGGGAAGGGCAAAGGGAGAGCGAGAGTCTTAAGAAGACTGCCTGCTGAGCACAGAGTCTGAGGCAGGGCTCGATCTCACAACCCTGAGATCATGACCTGAGCCAAAACCAAGAGTCAGTTGCTTAACTGACTACAATACCCAGGTGCCCCATGTGCTATTAAATTTTTATTGAGAGGATCAAACTCCAATACTGGGGGATAGTAGGAAAAAAAACAGGGTTAGTGGTATACTCTGGACACCCGAGTTTGAGTTCTGCCAATAATAATAATGATACCACTATTACTACTACTATTACTAGTGGTGTTGTTATTATTATTACTTTTATATTTTAGATTTGCACAGAAATTTTTATGTATTTTGTCTCAATTAATCTTCACAACAGCCCTGTGAGATAGGAAGACATCAATGAACCCAATTCTAGGTAAATAAATTGAGCCTGAACTAAACTTTCAAGTATTCAATCAAGAATGACATTCAGCAAGTCACTTTAGGTCTTGGGGCGGGAGTCTTTAAGATTCACTTACATTATAAATTTTATGCTTTGTTGTTTTAATAGGGTGCAATAGATGATTATGCATCAGAGTGTACTTTTGCATTTCATGAGTTCCCCAGAAATGGGGGATGATGGGGAAATATTCCTCATGGTCAGAGTTCTAATATGTGTATCAAGCAAGTTACATAAATACTTAAAGAAAAAAATAGTCATGAAAGTGTTTATTTTGAGCATATTTTAGTCTTAGCAATTTTCCCTGTAGCCTGGGTAGAACTATTACTCTTATCTGAGAAGTTGCTATGGAAACCAATTTGTACTGTTCTCCCTTTGCCATAGTATTTTTCTCAGGCACACTCTATCTCTCAAAAATCTTAACAGCAGTGAAACAGACATTAAACCCCAGAGGATTAAAAAATAGGATTTGTATTTCTTCTCTGTACCTTCACCTTCCTCCCTTCAAAGGCATTGCTATTGACAAATTGGTAGCTCACAAATTCCACCAACAATGGTCTATTTTCCACACAGACAGACGCTGACAGACGGGCTGCCCTGCTGATGATGGGAGGGCTGTGGTTGCCAGTCTGCACATCTCCTGCTGACTACAGTTCCACCTGCAGCGGATGCAGGTGCTCTGTCCTGGTTTGAAGGATGAGAGCCACTCATCGCACTTGGAGGAACATAAGAAACAGATTTATTGTTCATCAACATCAAAATGATCAAGCAGGTGACAGAAATGGGGAAGAGAAAGAGGTTTATTTTATTTTTAAGGTTCTGAATCCATTGACCAATTAGGCATTGGGGAAATATGGGAAGAATCTGGAAGCCCTGTATTTATGAGGTTCTTAATCTTGTAGGTGAATTTTCATTATGGTTTGATGAGAGCACTGTCGCATCAAGTCTGTCCATCATAGGCTGATGGGGTATTCTACACAAGTGTTCTTGTTACTATTCTTGTCTGAAAATTATCTAAAACCTTAGTTATCTAAGATTGTAATCATTTATTTTGCTCACCAAATTGTGCATCAGAAATTTAAGGTATATTACTGACTTAGAAGTTCTCACTAGGGATCTTTGATGTGGTTGTAGTCAGAGGTTGTCTGGGGCTGCTGTCATCTGAAGGCTTACCTGGGTTAAATGTCCAAGAGGGCATTTAATGGTTATCCAGCCACAACTGTTGATGGAAGACCTACATGTGACTTCTCCAGAATGGTGGTTTTAGGAAAGTTGGATTTCTTGCATGATGGCCACCTTCTACCAGAGAAATCATCTCATGCGTGAGAAGAAGGTGAAAGCTACACTGCCTTTAGCGACCCAGCCTGAGAAGTCTTAGAGCATCATACTCCATTTACTGAAGCAATTATAAGTCTGTAAAGACACAAGGAAAGAGGGGCATAGAGCCCAACTCTTTTTTTTTCTTCGAGATTTTATTTATTTATTTGAGAGAGAGAGAGAGCATGAGCAAGGAGAGGGGCAGAGGGAGAAGGATCCCAATGTGGGGCTCAATCTCAGGACCCTGAGATCATGACCTGAGCTGAAGTCAGACACTTAACTGACTGAGCCATCCAGATGCCCTGACCCTAACTCTTGATGCGAAGGCTATCAAAGAGTTTGTGGTCATTTAAAAAAACCTTTCAAGTAAATGAGTTTTTGTTTTTTGTTTGTTTGTTTTGTTTTTGTTTTTGTTTTTTGGAAAACAGATGAAGACTTCAAGTGCCAAACATTTTAAGCTTAACTCTTTCTTGATATCTCAGGATCTTCATTAAGCGCATCCATTAATGTGTGACAATAAGTCTTATCTCCAAGGCATATTGAATAAAATAAGATTTAAAAAACCACTAATTTTTGCTCTGTTCCAAGTGTTTTATATATTTTACCTCAGTTAATTTCTACAATAATTCAATGGTAGGCATTAGCTGCATTTTAAAGGCAAGGAAACTGAGGCTCTGAGACAAATGGCCCAAAGACACATGCCTAATGAACTTCAGAAGCAGGTGACAAATTCTGCTGTGGTAGATCGCAACACCCAGATTTTTCTGTGAGAGAGTGGGGTGTCATTTTCAAATTCTTTTTGAAGGAAATAGGGACACTTTCAGGCCCAGCCCCCTCTTCCTATGCTCCTTTTCTACCCAAAGAACAGCCACTTTCCTCCCTTTAGTGACAAAGGCACCACTTCTCCTGTGCTTTGGAATTCTTTTCCCTGAAAAACTGGTTACCAGAGATCTCTGACTTCTTTATTTTCCCTCCACCTTTTACTGATGCTTCAAAGACAGACTCAGAAACTTCTTTTTGAGTTTACTGCCAATCATAGAAAAGATGGGCAAAAGACAACAACAGTTTCACTGAGGAAATCACAAACCTAACAGTCCACATAGTTTTGGTCTCTGACCTATAGCTCCTGACCACTTTGTTGCCATAACTGGTCAGTCTGAGACTCCCTGCCCTGCTTATAAACAAGGCTACATCTCTACTCATACCCAGATGGAAACTGGCTTCCACCCTGCATCTTCCCAGACTATTACCAAAAATCCTTGCTGGTGTTGTCTCATGGGACCTTTGGAATAGGTCACTGCTGCCTTTTGCCCTCTACTCCAGCCTCCTCATCGTGCTGCTCAGCTTCTGCTGCCACCACCAATCCTGCCTCAGAAAGGGGGCAGTGGGGCAGAGAGAGGCTAATGCTTTCCCTGTTACCACCATTTTCTAAGCAAGGGACAGGACTTTCTCTGGATTCTCCACTGCACAGCCAAGGCCAGGCTACTTTTGATAACAATATGTTGGAGGTTTAGGTATACTAGAAGGGTCACATACCTCGATAATAAGTAGGAGCTCTTACAAGATGAGAGCCTTCTCAGAGGATCCATAAACAGAAACTGCCTTTCCCACTAAGATGCTCCTTCCCTTGACCTTGCTGCTAGCCTAACTGCTAGCCTACCTCCCATGCCCAGAGCCAGCTACCTCTTCACTGGGAGTGTTCTGTGGTGTCTGCATCTTAAAGCTCTGGTCCCAACAGCCCTGCAAAGCATGTGGGACTGTGCTTTCTTCCTTTTCTCCCTAGCCCAGGACAATGCAGAAGTGGTCAAAAATCTCTCCTAGTGAGTAAGGAAGAAGGTTTTGGGGGAGAATAGTTAACTTCTCACCAAGTCTCCCCTCTGTACTGGTGGCTTCTAAGTCTGGAGCAGGGGGCAAGACAAATTCGGGAGGCAAGAAGTTCTGAACAGAATAAAAATTGAAAATTTAAAATTACGCTAAAGAAAAAGTTTTAAAAATGATACTGAAGTGAACATTTTTAATACCAGAAAGAATGAAACTAGTTATTTTCTGGCTGTGTCTTAAAAAGCTATGAAAATCTCAAATCCAACAATGTACAAAAAGAGTTATATACTGCAACCAAGTAAGATTTATTTCAGATGTGCAAGACTAGCTCAATATTTGAAATTGAATATCAATTATTATAATCTAATACATCAACAAACTATAGAGAAAAAATATCAATTAATGCAGAAGAAGTGTTTGACAAAATCCAGCACCCATTCATCATAAAAACTTATAGCAAACTAGGAATACAGGGGAACTTTTTCAACTAGATTAAAGTCTCAGCTAACATCATGCTTGATTAAGTGATAAACTGGATGCTTTCTCCCTAAAATTGGGAAAAAGATAACAATGTTCCTTCTCACCACTCCTATTCAATATCCTACTGGAAGCCATGGTTGGTGAAGCAAGACAAGAGATAGAAATAAAAGGCATGAAGATTGGGAAGAAAGAAATCAAACTACATGGCTCACAGTTGACATGATCGTCTATGTAGAAAATCCCAAGGAGTCAACAAAATCTCCAGGAACTAATAAACAATTACATCAAGAGCGAGAGAATACAAAGTGAATATACAAAGGTCAATTGGCTTCCCTATATGTCAGCAATGAACCATTGGAATTCAAATTAAAAAAACACAACACAATTTGGATTTGTGTCAAAAAAGGAAATATTTAGGTATAAATTTGAAAAAATATGTTCAAAATATGCAGAAAACAAAACTCTGATCTGTGCTCATGGACTGGAAGATTCATTATTAAGGTATTGATTCTTCTCAAATTTATCTACAGATTCAATACAATTTCAGTCAAAAATCCCAGAAAGATATTTTGTGAATATTGACAAACTGATTCTAAAATTTATATGGAAAGGTAAAAGATCCAAAATAGTCAACACAATACTAATGAACAAAATTGGAGGACTGACACTATGTGACTGCAATATTTATTATAAAACTATAATAATCAAGAAAGCATAGTATTAGAGAAAGAATAGATGTATAGATCAATGGAAAAGAATAGAAAGCTCTGAGAAGACGCATACAAGTATAGTCAGCTGATGTTTGATAAAAGAGCAAAAGGAATTCAATGGAGAAAGGTAAGTCTTTTTTGAGAAATAATGCTAGAAAAATTAGACAACCATGTGTCCAATAAATAAATACATGTAGACATAGACCTCATACCTTTCTTGAGAATATCTGGGTGACCCTGGGTTTGGCAATAAATTTTTAGATAGGATATCAAAAGCATGATCCATGAAAGAAAAAAAAAATGTTATCTATTTTAAAAGGCAACTTTTGTTCTGAGACATTGTTAAGAGAATGAAGAAGCAAATCACAAACTGGGAGAAAATGTTTGCAAAATATTTATTGGAGAATGGACTTGTATCTTAAGTATACAAAGAACTCCTCTGCTCAATATAATTTGTTATTAGGAAAGTGTGAATTAAAATAATGAGATGCTACCACACAACTATTAAATTGATTAAAATCCAGAAAACCAACGATACCATATGCTGGTGAAGATGTAGCACAATAAGAACTCTTATTCATTCCTCATGGGAATGTCAAATGGCACATACACTTTGGAAGATAGTTTGGCAACTTCTTACAAAGCTAAACATAGTTTTACTATATGATCTAGCAATCACGCCCCTAGGTATTGATGCAATTGAGTTGAAAACTGCATGCAAGTATTTATGGCATCTTTATTTGCAGTTTACAAAAACTGAAAGCTACAAAGAGGTCCTTCAACAGTCGAATGGAGAATGTGGGACATCCCTAAAATGCAATATTATTCAGCGATAAGAAATGAGCTATCAAGTGACAAAAAGATGTAGGGAAATCTTCAATGAATATTGCTAAGTGAAAGAAGCCAGTCTGAAAAGGCTACAAACTGTATGCTTCCAACTATATGAAACTCTGGAAAAGGCAAAATTATAGAGATGGTAAAAAGATCAGTTATTGGGGCGCCTGGGTGGCTCAGTGGGTTAAAGCCTCTGCCTTCGGCTCAGGTCATGGTCTCAGGGTCCTGGGATCAAGCCCTGCATTGGGCTGTCTGCTCAGCAGGGAACCTTCTTCCCTCTCTCTCTCTGCCTGCCTCTCTGACTACTTGTGATCTCTCTCTGTCAAATAAATAAATAAATAAAATCTTAAAAAAAAAAAAAAAGATCAGTTATTGCCAGAAGGAAGTGGGGGAGGTGAAGTATAGGGGATTTTTAGAGGAGTTGAAATATTCTGTATGATTCTGTAATTTTGGACATGACATTATGCATGTGTCAAAACCCATAGAAATTTATAGCACAAAGAATGAACCTAGTGCACATCTATTAAAAACTAGTTTAGAAAGTCAGCAGATTCTAGTAAGGAATGTATACTGTAATAAAAGAATATATTTGCATTGGAAATGTACAAAACAACCCAATGAAAGGGATGAGGGAAAAGGTACTGACCTAAATAACTAGAAATTAATGGAATCTGTAGATCAAAGGCAAAGAACTGTACACAAGAGATGTAATGTAGTTGATAAAGTTATTTTCCACAAGGGAACAGGTGGACATTCTGGTACTGTTATACAACTATACTGGAATCCAACAAGTAAGCAAATGGATGGTGGCTAGTGGGATCAAAATTTCTCACTGTTGGAGTAGAAATTTATAGATAAGCAAGGGCAAGAGGTTAAAATGATCCATGTGTGTTGATCAAAAGGTACAAACTTCTAGTTATAAAATAAATAAGTCCATGTGGCACCTGGGTGGCCCAGTCAATTGAGCGTCTGACTCTTGAATTCAGCTCAGGTCATGATCTCGGTGTCATGAAATCTAGCCCCACGTAGGACTCTGTGCTGGGTGTGGAGCCTGCCTAAGATTGTCTCTCTCCCTCTCTCTCTGCCCCTCACACTTTTAAAAAAATAAAATATAAAATACGATAAATAACTACTGGAATGTGATGTTCACTGTGGTGACTGTAGTTAATAATACTGTATTATGTATTTGAAAGTTGCTAAGAGAGTAGATCATAAAAGTTCTCATCACAAGAGGAAAAAAATGCAACTGTGTGTGGTAATAGATGCTAACCGGATTTATTGTGGTAACCATTTCACAATATATGCAAAAATTGAATCATTGGGGCGCCTGGGTGGCTCAGTGGGTTAAAGCCTCTGCCTTCGGCTCAGGTCATGATCTCAAGGTCCTGGGATTGAGCCCCGCATCGGGCTCTCTGCTCAGCAGGGAGCCTGGTTCCCCCTCTCTCTCTGCCTGCCTCTCTGCCTACTTGTGATCTCTCTCTCTCTGTCAAATAAATAAATAAATCTTTAAAAAAAATTTGAATCATTATATTGTACACACGAAACTACAATAATGTTAAATGTCAACCATGTCTCAATAAAAAAATTTAAAAGAATAATCCATGTAGACTAGAATTGAAGATGTCAGTGAACTAATGTTTAACTTAATATAAATGTAAGTGGCTATGTATAGAAAAGTTTATAGATAGTAGTATACACACATATATTTCTTTGCTCTGTCCACTGAGAAGGTCTAGAAGTAATGACACTGCAGTAACAATGAGCACACCTAGTACCAAAATCCTGGTTTCTAATATCATTCTCCAATGAGAGGTGCCAAGACTCCTTGGAGAAATGACTGATTTGAGGACTGGACAGAAAATATATAAGATGAACATGGAGCATCTTGTTCAGAAAGTAAGGAAGTGCACAAACAAAAATAAAACAAAATGATCGCTCACTTGTGGGGTATGTCAAGGGACATGGAAGTGAACTGAAAATGCTCCCAATAGCCAAAGCTGGAAAAATTTGCATAACAAAATAAAGTAATATTGGATTATAACCTAAAGTATTATATATATTTATACATATATAAATTATTATCATTATATATAAATATATATTATATATAAATATATTTACATTTATAATTATGAATTATAAATATATAATTATATAATTATAAAATATATTATAAATATATATTATTTATAAATTATCATTATATATGAATATATATATATATATATATGTGTGTATGCCCAAAGATCACTGAGTGCATTAATAAATTGGGGGAAGAAACCATTCTCCTATGCAGAATTCCAAATACATTATGTAGCTATTCTAGCCTCTAGGAGCATAACTCCCTACTTCTTAAATGCGAGCTATGCATAGTGAGCTCCTTCCAAAGACTGCAGTATGGAAAGAGAAAAAAAGGAGTAACTTTACAATGTAGAAACCTGACAAACACTACCCCAGCCAGGTGAACAGGGTCAACATCAACAGTCATAAATCATGTTGAGAGTATATACCCTTGATGTGTTGAAAATGGCACTTTACTTCCTCCCCCAAATCCATAACCTCAATCTAATCATGAGAAAACATCAGACAGATTCCAATAGAGGGACAGCCTGCAAAATCTCTGACTATATTTCAAAACTGTCGAAGTCATCAAAAAAAGGAAAGTCTGAAAAACTCTAATAGGCAAAAGGAGCCTAAGGAGATATGACTGCTAAATGTAATGTGGAATCCTGGGTGGGATCCAGGAATAGAAAGAGAACATTGGGTAAAACTAAAGAAATTTGAAAAAAAAAAAAAAAAGAAATTTGAGTCGAGGATGCTCTTTATTCATCATCATTATTTCATTAGTTGTACCAAGTATTAATAATATGGGAAATTGAGTACAGGATATCTACGGGAACTCTGTACTCTCTGCTCAATTTCTCTGTAAATCTACAACTGTTCTAAAAAGTAGTCTAATCCTACTGTGGGAAAGAACAAGTCACCATATCTTTAAGTTAGAAGACCCATGTTCAAGGCCTTCCTTGTCATTAACTCTCGAGTGCCTTTATGGTGGTCACTAAATCTCTCTAGAGCTTAGTTTATGTATTTATAAAGTTGTGGTAATACTATTATATCCATTAGGGTTCTTCAGAGAAAGACAACCAATAGGATATATGATATATAGGTCATATATATTATATTATATAATATTATAGTATATATATAGTGCATATATATAATACATTCTATTGGTTGTATATATATATATATATATATATATATATATATATATATATGTTGTATAATATGTTATAAGGAATTGGGTCACATGATTATGGAGACTGGCAATTCTCAAGGTCTTCAGGGTAAGGTGGCAAGCTGGAGATCCAGGAAAGCTGATAGTATAGTTCCATTCTAAAGGCTAACAGGCTCAAGATCCAGGAAGAACCAATGTTCTTCAATCAGACAGTAAAAGGCATGTATTGGTTTTGAATGATTGTTTAGAATAATGGACAACTACTTAATTCATAATCCCAAACCTTTTCCATTGAGGTGTTTAAGAGATTTTAGATATTCCTATATAATCACCTTTTTTTCTTTTTTTTGTTGCCATCTCATATTATCTTCCCATAATCTGTAGGTAAATGAACCCATAATGAGCCTATAAATGAACCCTCCCTGCCCTGTGTGATTACCTCAGTATCTCCTGTCCATGAAATTCATGGACTTGGTTCCTAGTCACTCTCTGGTTCCCCTTGTTCCCTGTCCATTTCAGATTTATTTCCTGTGGGACAATCTCTAATGGGTGCCCTCCCAGCCAATATTTTGGCAGTCTCCTCATGTGCCGAATACCCATATTCGCACTTTTTAGTTTGGCAGATCTATTCTGTCCTTTTCCTCTAGATTTTTCAAATCTTTGCAAAGAAAGAAGGGAAAAAGGAAGAAAAGGGAACCTCTGATCACTTGACTTCCCAGTAATGACACTGCAGTGATGCCCTCAGCTCTTTGAGACCCCCGACCCCTTCGGACATAGGACTCATGCCGAGGTCACGGCTGGACACACAAGTGAGGGAGCCGCCCTGCTTCCAAGTCAGAAGTCTGCACATATCCGATATCATTACAAAATAATTTCCTTTCCACTGGCTGCTCTGGTTTTCAAGTAGGAAAAGTTGTCCCCCGAAACAACTGACATTCGTGACTCTTCCTCGACGACTGCATCCTTGAGAATGTTCCCACTCTAACTTCATTTGGGTCTCAGCAGGATCCTGGAACTAATGGTCTGACACCAAAGACTAACAGCATAACTAACATTGGCGTCTAATCAGTGGCCAGCTTCCTTCCCCTGTAGCTGTGCCTCCATGTCACTACTTTAAGCTTGGGAGTCAGGCTCGCTTTAGACCTCGGCTGGCTGCTCACATCCCTCCCAGCAGCTGCTAAGCGTGCAAATGAGACTCTTTCACGAAAATAGTTCTATGGCTATTATAGGTCCCTCCTCTTATCGCAGAGAGGAAATGCTTATCTCTGAGTCTTATATAATTCAAATAAGAGAGTTGCATAATGTGGCTCTCTCCTTTAAATTACAGGGAATCAGTGGTCTGCCCTTCAGAAAGGTCCTCTCCCTCTGCCTTTGAATGAAAATGATTCAAAGTGGGGAATGTCTACCGATGCTTGTCACTAACAGGACTCTCAGCTCCTTACCAGGCAGGGAGGCTAGCAGGAGCCTCAGACATTTCAGAGATTTTTTGCCCCTTGAGGTCCCCTTGAGGTTCCTACATTAATTAGTCTATTCCTAACATTCACACCAGACAAATATCAAGGAGAAACACTTTGGTAAAAGGAGGGCTTTGGAACCGTCTTCAATGAATGAGACTATTAGACCGAAATGCCCACCTGTTATCATTTGCAGGTGAACCAGACTCTATGCAAAGAATGTGACAAGAATGGCTGCTTTTCTGCAGTATTTCTCAGCCTGAAGGCTGGATATCAATTTGCAGGGATTTGAAAAATCTCTGTGGCTGGTTTGCTGGTTTGTTTTTCTTCTGCTGTGTCTTCCGGAAGGATCACGACTTGGCTATACTTGTAAAACAGTTGTCACAAGTTCCATATTACTCCAAGTGTTTTATGTCTGAATGTTGGTTAAAAAGCCAGTTACTAGTTATGTTTGGGTGTGGGGAGAGGGGAATACCAGATTTTATTAATTTTTGAGTCACTACTGCAAGTCCGTGTATAGAATGTCACTGTTGGTGACTACCCATTTCTAGGAGTGCCATCATGGAGAGGAACTCTGATACAAGTTAAGGATAACCCATGCTTGGGGATGTATATGAGGCTCTCTCACTAGGGGAAGAGCTTTGGAGACGAGGAGGAAAAATGCAAATTTATATGAAACCATGAGGGGCAAATGCTTTTTTTAAAAAAAAAAGAGATATAATTGATATATACTTGTTTCAGGTGTACATCATAATGATTGGATATTTATATGTTGTGAAATGATCACCACAATAAGTCTAATTAACATCCATTACCACACATAGTTACACATTTTTATTTCCTTGTGACAAACAGAGGACAAAATATGACTGGCTGACAGATTTGACCACTCAAAATTTATGATCTCTCACACTAGCTACCAAATAGATCTGCACATACATACAAGAATTATACAGCAAATGACAAACTTGGCTTAAACATTTGTAATTATTTGGTTGAAAGAATGCAATCAAAAAGAAGAAAGAAAATGATTCAGCAAGAGCAACACAAAAACAAAAACAAGAATAAGAATGCTCAGACCCCAGTATACAATGCAAATAACTTGCACAGTTTGGGATAGAGAAAGTAAATGGCTAATAAACCCCAAAATAAATTCTGCCTCCAGGTAATGAAATAAGTGCAAACTAAAGCCCTTTAGCATGTACCTGAATGTGTTGTAAATAAACTTTTTAATGAAAAAAAAAAGAAATCATATGATTAAAAAAAAAGAACTTTTAAGATATACTTAAGCAAATGCTTTCTTGGAGTTCTCTTCTCAGGGTGCATTCTGGTGTCTTTGGTAATATGATCTTGCTCTTGGAAAGGGGAATAAGAGTGGGTATGGGGTCCGGGCAAGCAGGCACTGGGTAGGATACTGAGGCTGGCTTCTGCCTCTAGTCTTGGTGAACAGACCCCTCCTCATGCCTCCCATCCTGAGGCAGCTTACCAGATAGATATCATGCTAAGCTTTGTCCCCAAAGCCCTGGCTAGTGTTTACAGAGCAGGGATTTGCCTGGATGCTTTAGGTTTTTAGAGACAAGTTGTCCCTGGCCATGGCAGGTGAACAAATAAAAGTTTAGAAATAACAGGATTGTGGGCCTCAACCAGTAACTATTAAACGTCTCCTGTTAAAGTGCCATATATTTACCAAGCTTTGGGATAAGGTTTTGATGTTGTTGTATAAAGTGTGGGTTGAAATTCACATTGGCTGGTTCCCACTTTGCCATGTGGCTCTCAGACTTGTGCCCTTTTCCGAATATTTACGTAACCATTTGAAACTTATAGTAGATAGAAATATTTGGTCTATATACCTCAACATGTTGATGGAAATAGCTTTCATATTTAAAACTCATGGGAAATTACTCACTCTGTCTAAGTGCCATGTTTAGGAGCTCAGCTATTTCAAATGAAGGGTATTCTTAGTTGCAAGCTGAAACTCATAGTCTCCCCTGTGGAATGGCTACAAGTACTTAATGTTGTAGTGGGTTCCACTAGTAGATTAAGTACCCTACGTGATTAATCTAATTCCAAATTTCGTCTGAGTAAGGAAGTGAGATAGGGAAACAAATCTATGGATCTAATTGTTCAAAGGGTACACATGTTGAAAACAATTTACCAAAAATAGAAAACTGCAAAAAGTTTTGAAGATAGTACATAGAAATCTTAGATGATTGACCCACAGTATCATGGAAGGACAGTTAGAAGGAAAGGTTATAAATAGGGCATCCGCCATGTTGCTTCACAACGTTCCATGAATCCTTTCTTGGGCAGAATGGACCATGGGTCTGACCACTTCATTTTGTATTTTGAGTCCTAATGACATACCCAGTGATTTAAGAACATATATTAGTAAGAGAAAGTGTGCATGGGACATTCTCAAAGTCCATTTTGGACAAAGGTACCAGTTCTCTTCCGGTGGGTCTCACAAACAATCTGGTGATTAATTTGGGTTTTGTTCTTTTCCTTGTCCTCTGTAGTAGGTGCTGATAACAAGTGTGACTCCCTAGAAGAGCAGCATAAGAGGGGAGGAAAAGGAAGAACCAGATACAGTAGTCCCCACTTACCAGCAGTTCTGCTTTACTTGGGGTCAACCATGGTCTGGAAGCAGATGATTCCCCTTCTGACCTATCATCAGGTCAGTAGCAGTCTAACACTACGCCACAGTGCCTATATTATTCACCTCATTATAGAGGCATTTTGTCCTCTCACAGGATCACAAGAAGAAAAAGAAGAGTGAGCACAGTACGTTAAGACATTTTGAAAAAGAGACACCACATTCACATAACTTTCATTACAGTATATTGTTATAACTGTTCTATTTTATTATTATTTATTGTTATTAGTTTCTTACTGAGCCTAATTTATAAATTAAACTTTATCACAGGCATGTATGTATAGGGAAAAAAGTATATATGGGTTCAGTACTATCCACAGTTTAAGGCATCCCATGGGGGTCTTGGAATGTATCCTCTGCAGATAAGGGAAGGAGGGCTACTATATTGGATGATCCACTTTTGGATCCTTTGAAATATTGGCAGTGTGTTAATCCATGCCCTTTTTCAATACAGAAATGAATCTTACTTCATGTAGGTGAAGCTTCATAAACCTTCCTTAGGCTCAGGCAGTCATCCTGAAGAAGTTGTGTTCTGCTATATAATTCAAATGAGAGCCTTTGAAGACTCCTCGCAGCCAGGGCAAGGAGATCAAGGAGATACCAGTTTCTTCTCTTACTTCTAAAATCTGTGGATACTTTGACCCCATTTGGTCCTATTATTTTTTGAGCTCACATTTGATCAGAACACCTGCTATCTGGCTATCTGCCAGGGCTATTCTTGGTGTTACTTCTCCTGACATCTGGACAACTTTTGCCCCTACAGCTGTATGTGGTCACAGACCCGGACTGGCTAAGAAGGCTACTCTAGAAATCAGCTGCAGGCTGGTTATTGCAGGGTTACTCGGCTTTAAATGGGGTCATTTTCCAGTACTCTATTCCCAGAGATTTAACTGGCATGAAAACATGGTAGATTTGGAAGACTTGGTTGCTCTAGAATTTCAATTTCCACTTTTTAATGAAGTGGCACAGCTGTGGGGTTAGATTAGCTGTTGGAATTTTATGGCATGTCAATGGGAAAAGAGGAAGAAACAAAATGACAATCATTCTCTTAACTGTCCTCAGCAGGTGTGTAAAGTTAAGATTGGCAACTACACTAAGTGTGGCTGGAACTAGATTCCAGTCCAGCTGTCGTGCCTGCCTTGACTCGTGCTCCCAGCAGGTCCCTCACACTCTCTGGGCCTCAGTTTCATTTTCTATCGATGGAGACTTTAAGATGAACCTTATGATTTTACCTTGAGAAACCATTGTCTAGGAGCCTGCTGAAGCCACTCAAATTGGATATATCTTTTTGGGTGGAGAGTGTCCAAAATTTTCATTCAACTCTAAAGGATCTGTGGCCAGAACAATCTCATGAACCTCTGTATAGGGTAGTCTCTGTGACTCATTCCAACTTAGATGTTCCAGGTTTCTAGAACATTGTATAACAAGGACGAATGGATGTTGCATTCAGTTCATGCCCACTGCCTGTGATGGAGCTTCATCTAATTACTTCTGTCTACACTGACTTTCGCCTCCACTAATTTCCTGTATGCTTTAGTTAAATCATTCAATCATTCATTAATTTACTCATTCATCAAGTATTTACTAGAAAGCCAATTAGCACATACTGACTAAGTACCTACTATGTGTCAGACATTGTCAGAATGAAGCCAAACACTCAAAACAGCCTCACTCAATGAGCCAAGAGGCACTCTTGGAATCTCTACTATACTTTAGTATCACGTGGACTACTGCGTTTTAACTTTGGCTGAATATCGGGTATCATTACAGCTCTTATGTTGGGCTTCAGCCTAGACCTGTTAAATCAGAATTCTTGGGGATTAGGACCCAGGAAGGAGGATTTTTTTTTTTTTTAACTTTCCCTCTTGCCCCAGCTGATTCTAAAATTTAACCAAGGTTGAGAATTATTAATTGGGATGGTGATCTCTGCCCCAGAAATAACACAACTGGGTTAAGAAAGCACAAGGGTTAATCAGGGAAACCATATATGATTGTTTATAATTGGAAAATTGTGTACATGTTTCCCAGTGCATTTGTAATAAAATCCAAACCATAGCTACAAGTTCTCAGATGATCTATCCCCTATCCACACCTATTTATTCATTCAACAGTACTCATTGCACGTCCAATATGTGCCAGCTAATGACCTAGGCAATAAGAATAGAATGATGATAAGTCAGACAAATTCTTTGCCCTTGGAGCTTATATTACAATGAAAAAGACAAACTGTTAATGTGTAAGCACACATACCAGTAAGAGGGTCTCAAGTAATGATAAGGCTTATGTAGGAAACAAATCAGCATAGTTGACCTGAGAGTGATAAGGTGGCTAATTTAGGTTGACTGGTCAGAGCGGGTCTCTCTGAAGAGATCAATTTGCAAGTGAGACTTTAATGCCTAAAGCCAGCCTTTTGAAGATCTGGGGGGAGAGGATGCTAAGCAGAGAATAGCATGTGCAAAGGTCCTAGTGCTAGAGGGATGGAAATGAGATCTGAAGGTGGGAATAAGATAGATGATTTAAGGCCTTGGAGGCATGGTTTAGATTTCATTTTAAATGCCCTGAGAATTTGCACTAAGGCCCCATTCCACAATGGAATATTTGTTTTTAATCCATTATTATCATTAATTATAGGCAGTCCTCACTTTGCCCAGTACTGCATGATCAAATTGCAGTCACCATAGAATCTTGCCAAGCAGGGACATGGTCCTGTGTGCATGAATTTCACTTAACATGATACCATGCAAAGTGATGGTCTGTATTTCCCAGGGTTCTTTAATTCTTTTTGTTGTTGTTGTTTATTAATTTTAATTTTTAATTTTTTAATTAACATATAATGAATTATTTGCCCCAGGGGTACAGGTCTGTGAATCATCAGGCTTACACATTTCACAGTACTCACCATAGCATGTACCCTCCCCAATGTCCATAACCCAGCCACCCTATCCTACCTCCCCTACCCCCCAGCCACCCTCAGTTTGTTTCGTGAGTTTAGGAGTCTTATGGTTTATCTCCTTCTGAATCCCATCTTGTTTCATTTCCCCCCTCAAACCCTATGACCCCCCAACCCTGCTCTCAAATTCCTCATATTAGAGAGATCATATGATAATTGTCTTTCTCTGGTTGACTTATTTTGCTTAGCATAATACCCTCTAGTTCCATTCACGTCATTGCAAATGACAAGATTATGGTTTTTTTGATGGCTGCATAGTATTCCATAGCATATATATACCACAACTTCTTTATCCATTCATCTGTTGATGGACATCTAGGCTCTTTCTATAGTTTGG
>CM052883.1:86957930-87041932 GCA_028534135.1 Potos flavus | reverse complement strand
ATTGACTCCTTAATTTCTCTTTCTTCTGTCTTGCTGTTGGTGTATAGAAATGCAACTGATTTGTGTGCATTGATTTTTATATCCTGACACTTTACTGAATTCCTGTATGAGTTCTAGCAGTTTTGGGGTGGAGTCTTTTGGGTTTTCCAAATAAAGTATCATATCATCTGTGAAGAATGAGAGTTTGGCTTCTTTGCCGATTCGGAGGCCTTTTATTTCTTTTTGTTTTCTGACTGCTGAGGCTAGGACTTCTAGCACTACGTTGAGTAGCAGTGGTGATAGTGGACATCCCTGCCATGTTCCTGACCTTAGGGAAAAAACTTTCAGTTTTTCCCTGTTGAGAATCATCTTCACTGTGGGTTTTTCATAGATGACTTTGATGATACAGAGGTATGTACCCTCTATCCCTTCACTGTGAAGAGTTTTGATCAAGAAAGGATGCTGTAGTTTGCCAAATGCTTTTTCAGCATCTACTGAGAGTATTATATGGTTCTTGTTCTTTCTTTTATTAATGTATTGTATCACATTGATTGATTTGTGGATGTTGAACGAAACTTGCAGCCCAGTTAAATCCCACTTTGTCATGGTGAATAATCCTTTTAATGTACTGTTGGATCCTATTGGCTAGTATTTTGGTGAGAATTTTTGCATCCATGTTCATCAAGGATATCGGTCTCCTTTATCCTTTATGATGGGGTCTTTGTTTTTGGGATGAAGGTAATGCTGGCCTCGTAAAAAGAGTGGAAGTTTTCCTTCCATTTCCATTTTTTGGAACAGTTTCAGGAGAATAGGTATTAATTCTTCTTTAAATGTTTGGTAGAATTCCCCTGGGAAGCCATCTGGCCCTGAGCACTTATTTGTTGGGAGATTTTCGATGACTGCTTCAATATCCTTACTAGTTATGGGTCTGTTCAAGTTTCTATTTCTTCCTGGTTCAGTTTTGATGGTTTATATGTCTCTAGGAATGCATCCATTTCTTCCAGATTGTCAAATTTGCTGGTGTATAGTTGCTCATAATATGTTCTTATAATTGTATTTCTTTGGTGTTGGTTGTGATCTCTCCTCTTTCATTCATGATTTTATTAATTTGGGTCCTTTCTCTTTTCTTTTTGATAAGTCTAGCCAGGGATTTATCAATCTTATTAATTCTTTCAAAGAACCAGCTCCTCATTTCGTTGATTTGTTCTACTGTTCTTTTGGTTTCTATTTCATTGATTTCTGCTCTGATCTTTATTATTTCTCTTCTCCTGCTGGGTTTAGGCTTTCTTTGCTGTTCTTTCTCCAGCTGCTTTAAGTGTAGGGTTAGGTTCTGTACCTGAGACCTTTCTTGTTTCTTGAGAAAGGCTTATATTGCTATATCCTTCCTCTCAGTGCCACCTTTGCTGTGTTCCGAAGATTTGGAACTGTTATGTTTTCATTTTCATTTGTTTCCATGAATTTTTTAAATTCTTCTTTAATTTCCTGGTTGGCCCATTTATTCTTTAGTAGGATGCTCCCAAATATCCTCCATGTATCTTCCATATTATTTATCCCCCATGTATTTGAGTTCTTTCCAACTCTCCTCTTGTGATTGAGTTCTAGTTTCAAAGCATTGTCGTCTGAAAATATGTAGGGAATGAATGATCACAATATTTTGGTACTGGTTGAGACCTGATTTGTGACCCCGGATATGATCTATTCTGGAGAATGTTCCATGTGCATTAGAGAAGAATGTGTATTCTGTTGTTTTGGGATGGAATGTTCTAAATATATCTGTGATGTCCATCTGGTCCAGTGTGTCATTTAAAGCCTTTATTTCCTTATTAATCTTTTGCTTAGATGATCTGTCCATTTCAATGAGGGGGGTGTTAAAGTCCTCTACTCTTATTGTATTATTGTTGATGTGTTTCTTTGATTTTGTTATTAATTGGTTTATATAATTGGCTGCTGCCATGTTAGGGACATAGATATTTAAAATTGTTAGACGTTCTTGTTGGACAGACCCTTTAAGTATGATATAGTGTGTGATATAGTGTCATTCCTCATCTCTTATTATAGTATTTGGCTTAAAATCTAATTTATCTGATATAAGGATTGCCACCCCAGCTTTCTTTTGATGTCCATTTGCATGGTAGATTGTTTTCCACCCAGTCACTTTAAATCTGCAGGTGTCTTTGGGTCTGAAATGAGTTTCTTGTAGACAGCATATCAACAGGTCTTGTTTTTGTTTTTTTTTTTTTAATCCATTCTGATACCCTATGTCTTTTGATTGGGGTATTTAGCCCATTTACATTCAGGGTAACTATTGACAGATATGAATTTAGTGCCATTGCATTGCCTGCAAGGTGACTGTTACTGTATATTGTCTCTGTTCCTTTCTGGTCTGTTATTTTTAGGTTCTCTCTTTGCTTAGAGGACCTTTTTCAATATTTTATGTAGGGCTGGTTTGGTGTTTGCAAACTCTTTTTGTTTTTGTTTGTCCTGGAAGTTTTTTATCTCTCCTTCTATTTTCAATGACAGCCTAGCTGGATATAGTATCTTTGGTTGCATATTTTTCTCATTTAGTGCTCTGAATATATCATGCCAGTCCTTCCTGGCCTGCCAGGTCTCTGTGGTTAGGTCTGCTGCCAATCTACTATTTCTGCCTTTGTGTGTTACAGACTTCTTGTCCCAAGCTGCTTCCAGGATTTTCTCTTTGTCACTAAGACTTGTAAATTTTAGTATTAGATGACAGGGTGTGGACCTATTTTTAGGGATTTTGAGAGGGGTTCTCTGTGCCTCCTGGATTTTGATGCTTGTTCCCTTTGCCAAATTAGGGAAATTCTTTGCTATAATTTGCTCCAATATACCTTCTGCCCCTCTCTCTCTTTCTTCTTCTTCTGGGATCCCAATTATTCTAACGTTGTTTCATCTTATGCTATCACTTATCTCTTGAATTCTCCCCTCATGGTCCAGTAGTTGTTTGTCTCTCTTTTGCTCAGCTTCTTTATTCTCCATCATTTGGTCTTCTATATTACTAATTATCTCTTCTGCCTCATTTATTCTAGCAGTAAGAGCCTCCATTTTTGATTGCACCTCATTAATAGCTTTTGTTATTTCAACTTGGTTAGATTTTAGTTCTTTTATTTCTCCAGAAAGGGATTTTATTTCTCTAGAAAGGGATTCTCTAGTATCTTCCATGCTTTTTTTGAGCCCAGCTAGCACCTTGATAATCGTCATTCTGAACTCTAGTTCTGACATATTACTAATGTCCATATTGATTGGGTCCCTAGCTGTTGGTACTGGCTCTTTTTCTTTTTTTTTGTGGTGAGTTTTTCCATCTTGTCATTTTATCCAGATAAGAATAGATGAATGAGAGAACAAAATACTAAAAGGGTAGCAATGACCCCCAGGAAAATATACACTAACCATATCAGAAGAGACCTGAAACCCAGGGGAGAAGAAAGGGGGAAAAAAAGAAAAAAAAAAAATATATATATATATTTGAATATATATTTTATATTAGACTGGTGAATAGAACAGAGCCCCACACTTGATTTTGGGTGTATTTTGGTCTGTTAGAAGAAACTACCTCCCAAAATTTTAAAGAAAGAAAAACTTACATATATACAAAAATAAGGTTAAACACAATGAAGGGATGGAATATGACTGTAAAGATGAAAATTAAAAAAGTTTCTAAAAATGGAATTGACAAGATAAGAAGTTGGTTGAAAAAAGAAAAAAAAAAAAGGAGAGAATGTGATCAGGCTGGAGACTAGAATAAAGCCATGCACTAGATTTAGGGTACATTTTGATCTATTAGAAGAAACTGTATCCCAAAATTTTAAAGAAAAAACCTATATGTATACAAAAAATAAGAAGGGATAAAACATGACTATATGAATATAACAATGAAAATTTAAAAAGATTTTTAAAAAGATATTGATAAGATAAAACAGTTAAATAACAGAAATAGTTCAAAAACATTAAAATAGGAAAGAGGAAAAATTTTAAAAATAGATTACAAAAAAATAAAATTAAAAAAATTAACTTTGAAAGACTAAAGGATAATAGGAAAAAAGCCATGAATTCTATGTGTTGCTTTTCCCTAGCTCCGTAGTTCTGCACTTCTCTTGATAGGTGAACTTGGTCTTGGCTGGATGTTCTTTGCTGATCTTCTGGGGGAGGGGCCTGTTGCAGTGATTCTAAAGTGTCTTTGCCGGAGGCAGAATTGCACCGCCCTTGCCAGGGGCCTGGCTAAGGAATCTGCGAGGTTTTGCTATCGGTAGCTTTTGTTCCCTGAACGCTTTCCGTACAGCTTTGGAGAAGGAGAATGAAGATGGCGGCCTCCTAGTCTCCGGCCGTAGGAGCTGAGAGCTTGGGGCCCCAGTCCTCATTGCACCCTCAGAGAAAAGCAGTCAGTCCCTCCCGTCTCCCTGGTCTCCGGATGCACTCTGAGCTCACCTGGCCTGTGACCAAGTGTTTCTATCTCTGGCGTACGGCCCTGTTTGGAGTCTCCAAACCCAGCCGATTTCTGCAGCGCGCTCCCACACCGCTCCTCCCAAAGGAGGAAGGAGGGGGTCTCTCCAGAATTGCCCCTTGTGGGGTACCTGCTTGAAGCGCAGTGGTCCGACTGTGACTTAGACCCAGTTTAAGGTAAGCCCGAGCTGAGAGTCCACTTCTCAGCTCCGTCTCTGCAGTTGGCTTCCCCACTCTGATACCTGGGAGCTCTGCCACCCTCAGACACCCCTGGTCTTTTTGTGACCCCCCGCAGGTCCTGAGACCACACTGTCCCTCGAGGGCTCCACCGCCCGCTTAGCCTCTGGAGTGACGTCCCTCAGTGGAGCAGACTTCTAAAAGTTCTGATTTTGTGCTCTGCTGCTCTACCCCTTGCCGGGAGCCAGCCTCTCCCCCCGCGGTCTATCTTCCCATATGTTGCCTCAGATTCAGTTCTCCGCCCTTCCTACCTTCTGGTAAGTGGTCGATTTTCTGTTCCTAGAATTGCTGCTCTTCTTCTCTTCTATCTCCTGTGGAGTTTGTAGGTGTTCAGAATGCTTTGATAACTATCTGGCTGAACTCCTGGGACCTGATGATATCTCATCTCCTACTCCTCCACCATCTTGCTCCTCTCTCTTTAATTCTTTGTATACTAGTCTTGCTTTCTTAATTTACTGGTGAAATCACCTGGGCAGGGCGAAGAGCTCTTGAGCTATTGGATTATTGTTTTTGACCATTCACTTCCTCTATGTGACTAGCCTATGCCACCCATGGGAAAAGTAGACAACCTCACCTAACTGACGTTGGGCTTGGCCATGTGATTTGCTTAGGCCAGTGGGATGTAAGCAGACTGGATGTTTGCTATGTTCAAGCAGAGGCTGTAAATGTGGGCTCTGCTTAACTTTTCTCTACTGCTCTTGAATTCCTGCCTCCTCTATGTCCCAGAGAGGAGCTCCTCCTTCACCCTGGTTCTGCAATGTAAAGACACACATCGTTGAGCACAGTGGAGCCAAGCTAAGCCAGGAAGAACTGATCAGAGTCATAGTAACCTACAGCCCTTATGTAATGTGGGCAAGAGATTAAAACATTGATTGTAGTAAGCTGCTAGGAAATGGAGGTTATCTGTTACAATAGCAAAAACTGACCAGTACACTCTAGTGAAAACACAGTATTGTGAAATAGTCATGAAATATTTGCCATCTGATTAAATGTGGAGAAGAGCATGGACTCTGGAGCCAGACTGCTAGGGTTTAAATCCCAGCTCTGACTCTCATGATCTGTGAGTACATGATAAAATTACTCAGTCTTTCTATGTCTTGAGTTTCTTCATTTGTGGAATGGGGATAATAGTAGTACCTACCTCTAGAGATTGTGTGAGGATTAAATTGGTATATATATATATATAAGTTTACATATGCTAATACATATCATGCTTTATATATATTTTTTTAATTTAAAGATTTTATTTATTTATTTAATTGATAGAGAGGGAGAATAAGAGCAAGAGAGAGGGAACACAAGCAGAGGGAGTGGGAGAGGGAAAGGAGGCTTCCCACGAGCAGAGAGCCTGATGTGGGGCTCGATCCCGGGACCCTGGGAGCATGACCTGAGCCCAAGGCAGATGCTTAACCAGTGAACCACCCAGGTGCCCCTATATATATATCTTTATATATAGTGTTTAGAATTATGCCATGGCACACAGTATTTGTTGTTATTAGTCAATCTTTGTTTCATTTTGACAATATAGTAATATTTATTACACATTTTTAAAAAGTTTTTCTTCATTCCGTGTACTACTTAAAGTGACTTCTTACCAACCACAGTTTTTTCTGCCAGATCAGTTTTGTCTTGTGTATTTAAGAGCTCCCCACACTGCCCTGAGTATACCCCCACCTTCAGTGGACATGTTTTTTGTTCTTATCTTCAAGTCAGAGATGAACGTGTTCAGCCAGACCATGTTTTTGCTGTACATATCTGGTACTTCATCAAGAGGCAAAGTACTTTTATTAAGTGGAAAGTAATTAATTAAAAAAAAACCCCACAGAGTGAAATAAAGTGTCAAGCAGTTGAGGACATGCCAATATTGGAAGTTGGGAATATATGATGGAGGAAGAGATGCTCAGAGTTAATAAAAGTGACGGACCCTGCCTAAAACCAACAAGCAAAACAAAGATCAAATACCTATTTTCATCTTGGAGAAAAATTAAAAGCTCTGTTAAGTCAGTAAATCTGTCACTCCAGGAAGTTCCTTTCATTTCTCTTTCTCACTCGTCGGTGATGCCTATTCATTTAAGCTTGTATTATATAATATACACCTTTTTGTATGGCTCACTGTGTATCAATTAAGCTTTAGCAGCTCACCATAAAGCCTAATGTGCACTGAAGGTTTTCCTTTTATTCCTTTATCTTTACTGGGCACCAACCTAAGCTATCTATCAGTGTTTTATACTCAGTTCCTGAATAGACATTTGTTACCTAGAACGTCTTCCTCAGTCTCCCAGAGTTTTCAAAACATTCACTGCCCCTTGAAATACTTTTAAATCCAAAAATATAGACCTTTCAGCAGAACTGATATTGCCACAGTGCAACTACTGACCGCCTGGGTTTTTATTTCTGAAATATCATCAGACGATGGATTTGAACAGAAATGGGAAATTCATCCAACTTACCAGATTTAGCTCCGTGATGTGTTGTTATTTAATACGTATGTTTAGCAGCATGGAATCAGAGGGCATTGGAAGCCCTGAGACCAGAGGGAGAGTCATCGCTGAGATTTTATTGCTATAGATCATCTTTGGGTGAGCTGATAATAGAAAAATAATAATAAAACCAGAAATAAAACTTGCAGCTCTTTAGAGCCAGGATAATAGAGGGGGAGACATGGATTTGAGGAGCAGGTTATCAGTGCTCTGGTCCCATGTCTTTATGTAAATAATCCAGGTCTCATTTTCCTTTTCTGTAAGAGTCCCAAGTGTCTGTCAGCAAACAGAAAGGAAAAAAAAAAGTTTTTCTCAGATAGGATCCAGCTCAGGATAACCCTTTTCATTTTGTTGTTAACTTTCTTTGGTCTCATTTAACATGAAATTGTTAATTCAGTCCTTCCATCTTTCCTTGACTTTGATGGTCTCAACAGTTTGAACAGTACAGGGAAATTTTTTTTTTTTTTAAATTTTATTTATTATTTATTTGTCAGAGAGAGAGAGAGAGAGAGAGCGCGAGAGAGCGAGTGAGCATAAGCAGGGGGAACAGCAGGCAGAGGGAGAAGCAGGCTCCCTGCTGAGCAAAAGCCCAATGTGGGACTCGATCCTGGGACCCTGGGATCATGACCCCAGCCAGAGGCAGACGCTTAACTGGCTGAGCCACCTGGGAGTCCCGGGAGTACAGGGAATTTGTTTTACAGAATATCTTTCAATTTGTTTCTCATGTTTCCTCCTTAGACTCGAGTTTCACTCTATTGGGCGGGGCTGCCCTGAGAGTGGTGCTGGGTCTTTCCCAAGGCATCACATCAGGAGGCACTCAGTGTCCACATCTTGACAGTATGACACTGACTTGGGTTGCTTGGATCAGGTGGTGACATCCAGGTTTTCCTGCTGTAAAATGATGATTTTCCCCTATTCAGTTAGTAAGTAAATAATAAGGACACCACTCCGCCATTTTGTCAATATTCTATCATAGTTTTACTCAATAGTTTAAGCATCTGTGTGCATTTTGTAGAGATGCTGTTGACCCTAAGACTCCTTGATTTCACTTTAATCCTGTCAAAGATCTGTCAAAGATATCTCACATTTGTACTCCCTCATCCCACCCTATTTTGTCACCAGCAGCCCACAGATGTAAGCTGAGGGCTGGGACCTTGTCTATTTTGTTCACCTCTGTTTTCAGTGCTCATATAGTACCTGGCATGAAGAAGGCACTCTGGTTGATTCAAGTAAGGGGATATATATATATATATATATATATATATATATATATATAAAGATTTTATTTATTTGACACAGAGAGAGAGACCACAAGTAGGCAGAGAGGCAGGCAGAGAGAGAGAGGGGGAAGAAGGCTCCCCGCTGAGCAGAGAGCCTGATGCGGGGCTCGATCCCAGAACCCTGAGACCATGACCTGAACCGAAGGCAGAGGATTTAACCACTGAGCCACCCAGGCGCCCCTGGTAAGGGGATATTTTTGTACTGATGCAGTGATCTCATAGGAGTTCAAGTTCAGAGCTGGCCGGGCTTCATGGAGGTGAAACTCCATAACTGAGGAACCAAGACTGCCCTGGGGAGCAGTCCCTGTCTCTTTCAGCGTGGCTATGCCTTTCTGCGCATTCGCTATTTTCTCTCATTCTGCTCATAGCTGCCTCCTAACATTCCTTTGCACATGATCCTGAATATTTCCACATGTCTGCCTCATGACTTATGGAAGTTAGTTATCACAGCGGTCGCTCTGTTGTCTCTGTCTCTCAGGCCTCCATTCCTAGGAGAAGAATCTGATTGGCTGAGCTCCTCTGTTGGGATAGTAGGTAATTGGCCAGCCTGCTATGAAATGTTCTGTCTGATGACCTCACCTGGTCCACTCAGCTGTGGCTGAGGTGGGCAGATGACTCACACAGTGCAAGGCATGGCTTACGGGGATTGGGGCTTTAGACAGAGCAGTTTCCCCTGGAGGAGTATATGAGCCAATGAGCAGACATGTAATGGCTGTCCTGTTTGTCAGGGCCCCAGAAAGCCAAAATGGCGCCTGTTGAGAAGAGTCTCATGAAGGGATTATTTGAAAGGCGTGAACGGGGTGTAGGGACACCATGAGGAGGAGGAGCCCCTGGGGCTGGAAATGCTGAAGGAGTGAGGAGTGAGCAGTTCCCACAACTCAGAGACAGTGAGGGCTCCCAGAACTGTTATCTCTGCAGGTGGAGGGAGGAATCTGCCTGCATTGACTCTGTTGGGCAAGGACAGAGGGATACATAGATACCCTGGTCTTTCTTTCCTTCTCTCCTCTGCCCTTCTGTCATGGCTCCCATTAGTCAAACACAGCTGGGGCGAGGAAACCATTGGTTTTCCATATAGTTAGTCTACCAGGGCAGGGAAGAAGCTGGAGACATGGCATGTGACTATTGCAGGCAAATCGGCATATCTAGCACAGAGGGCATCTGCAGTTGGAGAGGATAGTAGAAGGTAAGGATGCTGAGGCAAAGGATTTTCACAGTTACCCAGAGGTAGGACCCACACCAGAACTCAAGTCTCTTATTATGCAGGAACTTTTTGAAAAGTGTAGGAGTGTTTTGTTGAAAATAGGTCTGTGATATATGTGTCTGTTAATAATTTACCCTCAGTTCAATTACGGTAGATATAGCTGGAGTGTCCTTAAGTATATATAGCCAAATGTGAAATCGGTTTTCAAAGTCTACTCTGTCTCCAACAGTGTGCTCTAAATACCTGGAGTTGTTACCATTATAGTCACACTTTTGATTTAAGGCAAAAAAAATTCTTTCATAAAAGAATGTGTGTGTGTACATAGATGTGTGTTTGCATATATATGAAAAAATATGGAATTATATATGTGGGTTTGTGTATATATGTGGATTTGTGTATAGGTACATGTATACATATATAGATTAGCCATGGACACTTTAGTAAGAGTTAATTTGACATTGCTATTATATGCAAAGGCCTCAAGAAAGTTGACCACGAGCCTGGGCAAGCAGAGCTGTGGTGGAGAGATATAATGGGAGTCATCTGAGGCACTGCACATGGAGAGAAGACCTAGCAGAGAAGAAGAGAGTCTACCAGAGAGAAAAGGGGGCGGGGGCACTGACAACACGGGGCTCCCTTAGCGTTTTGCTTGGGGCTTATTCTTGGAGGAACCTTTCCATAATCAGCTGGATACCAAACTATGCCCAGCAGTGCACCTTCAGTTAGACTGTCCTTCTCACCTAACAATGGTTTCTTTTTCCTTTACTTGTCCAAAGTCCACCCACCCGTGGACATAGCTCAAACCCCTGCCAGGGACCCCCACCACACCAGCTCCCTCAGATTCTTGTAAATCCTCCTGTATTCTCAACAGGGACCATGCCTCACTGGGCAGTGACTCCATGCCACGGACCATGCTGAATACATGAATAATTATTGCCTTTCGACCTCATAACCCTCCTATGAGGAAGGGAGTCATAGTTCTGTGTCCCAAATAAGGCAAGTGAGGCCAGCCCCAGCTAGCTGGCAGTGGAGTGAGACACAGTCCTGGGCTTTGTGGTTCTGTTCCTGTTTCCCTACTCCATGCTCCCTGACTTATTAGTGTTCATTGACGATAAATCCTCCCTACTATTGTCTGGGGATAAGAATGACTTATTCTTCTCTTGGGAGCCTCTCACAGCATGTGTCAGGTTGCTAAATGCAGACCAGGTGCCACGTAAAGGTGGGCTGACCGAAGGGCTCTCCACCCATTGCCACTCTTGCCACCATCTGCCTCTTACTATCTCTTTGGTCCTGGGAGAATGACTTAGCCACTCTCTGCCTCCGTATTTTCATCAGAGAAATGAGTTTCACAGGGTTGTTGGGTGGATTTAATAAGTTATTACAGGTACTTAGGGTGTGACACCTGAGAAAGATTTGATAAATGTTAGCTATCCCCATCACCATCATCACTTTAAATCCATGTTTACTGAGGTCTGAGCAGAATCAGCATTGCGTTTTGTTCATGAACTGACCATACCTTATTGAGAGGGCCTGGTTTCTCCTTCCTCCCTTCTTAATTGCCTCTTCCTGAGCAACTCCTTACCTATACCATTAGGACTTGCCTCCATAATTAAAGAGAAAGTCTTACTTTCTAGGAAGGTTGGAGAGACTCCTGTCATTAAAAATTTGCTGCTTGGGGCGCCTGGGTGGCTCAGTAGGTTAAATGTTGGACTCTTCATTTTGGCTCAGGTCATCATCTCATGGTTGTGAAATTGAGCCCCATGACAGGCTCCATGCTGGGCTTGGAGCCTGCTTGAGATTCTCTCTCTCCCTCTGCCTCTGCCCTTGCCCCCTTCTCTAAAGAGAAAAAAAAAGTGTTGGCTGCCCATTAGATGCCCTAATAATAGTGTATCTCAATGGAAGGGAACAGTTAAGTTTTCTGCGCTGAGCTGCAGGCTGATGGGTCTCAAGAGTCTTTTGGGAGCCGCCTAATTCAAGGCTCCTGACCTACCCATTCTGACCACTAGATAGCGCTGTGCCCACAGTTTTAGATTCTTCATCATCGGTTTAAAAGAAGGAAAGCAGCGCATAAAATATACAAAGAGGTTTCTCAACAGGATTACTTGGTGTGAAAGGCACCTCCCAGGATTAAATTAAGAGCTTTTAAAAACAGTTGGTGGATGGAACAGTTTAAACCCTTTTTCGTGTTTTCTTAATTCCCAATAAGATAATTAGCCAGCAAGCAAAAAATTGTTGAAATTCCTGCAGTAGTTCTCTTGATGAAACAGCAATCATTTCTTCACCCACCCTTCCTCCCCCTTTAATTACTGAAATATAATCTTCCTACTGGGCAAATGGAACTTTGAACTTATTTTTTAAAATAGCTCTTAAGTGATACCAACAAAATGGTGTGGATTAGATTAATACCTAAAGAGCTGAAATGAATTAAGCAATTAAAGATACTTTCCTTCCTGATTTCCCTTTTGGATACAAGAATTTTAATCAGAAAGAGCACCTGGAATTTGCAAACGAGGAGATCATATACGTGAGAGTAATTTGTAAAATATAAAGTGTAGTTAAACTATTACTGCTATTTTTAATTACATTTGTCTCATCGAACAAGTGGGGATTGTTTATTGAATTGTGATTTTGATAAATGCCAGACAAAATTATGGTTAGGTGAGAAAATAAACCACGATGAAAGAGCAGAAAGAGGGTGAAGGAGAGAGAATAAAGAATCAGTGATAGACCTCTAGATGAATGAGACATTTTGGAGCAGGCAACTGAGAAAGCAGACACAAAGAAAGGTTGAGTCTCTGATTTCTGCTCTTGAGAATTTAGAGGGTAAGGGGAGAAATAAAAAATCAGAAGTAATTTGGTAAAATCTACAGAAGCAAATGTCAATTAATTTAGGGGAAAGTAGAGCATGTACCTAATGCTAGTAGGCTGCATATTGACCTGATTAAAGGGAAACAGGCTTAATAATGGAAAGGTTCACAATAGGAATGGATTTCAAGTTTTGTAAAATGGAAGAGAGAGCCATGGTTTGGCGAAGCCTAGGAGCATGAAGTTTGGGGGGGATTTGTGTGTTGGGGAGAAACATGGAACCTCTGAAGAAGATTGAGCAATGAAAGGAAGACATATGAGAAGGGATGTCCTGCTGATTTCTGGAGTCCCCACTGTAGATGCTAATGTTAGGGTGAAACTTTCTTTGAGCATACCAATTTACCTTTAGAACTAGGAGTACTGCTAACCTCTGAGATCTCAGCAAGATTTTGGTTTTCAGCTCTCAACCCTCCTATCTAACGTTCTCTTCTTAAAAGCACGATGCCTTGCATGTGGGCACACCCACTTAAGACCTAGTCATTTGTTGAGTGCTCAGTGGCTCTTTAGGAATGAGATTCAGGGTGATTTTGCTTTTTTGTTTTCCCTCTCTTTCTTTCTTCCTTCCTTCCTTCCTGCCTGCCTGCCTGCCTGCCTTCCTTCCTTCCTTCCTCCCTCCCTCCCTTCCTCCCTCTCTCCCTCCTTCCCTCTCTCCCTCCCTCCCTTCCTTCCTTCTGTCCTTTTCTTTAAAATTCTTTCCTCTCCAGGTTATTCCCATTTAGGAAATCAGAATGAAGCAGGTTTACACAATTGAGAACCAGGGGCTGAGGCACAATTAAATACTTAAGTATGGGAGGGGAGCCATCAGAGTCCGGCGGTCTGTTTCAGCCAGTTACAAGACGGTGACGCATCGTCTCCTCTAGGCCTTCGTTTGTTCATCCGTGAATGCCAATAATATTACTGGAATTTGCTGACCACATGGTTGTGGAGTGGTGAAGGGAAGTGCAGACTCTCTGAGATGTGAAGATGATGCACAACAAAGGTGAGTAGTGTATTTATAAAAGGCTGTGATAGGTGTTAACAATGTCTCCCTTTAAATGCCTCTAACAAGGGCGCTTCAGTGGCTCCATCAGTTGAGCCTCAGGGACTCTTGGTTTCAGCTCAGGGTCGTGATCTTGATGTCGTGAGGCTGAGCCCCGAGTCATGCTCCCCGCACATGCTTTCTCTCTGTCGCAAATAAATAAGTCCTCTAAAAGATAAATAAATAAATAAATGCCTCCTAACAACTTCTATAGGAAAATACTCCTTCTAGCATTGGATCAAGTATTCTTGCGTTTTTATGTCCTACAGATCCATAATGTTATAAAACTTGGATTTATTGAGCACTTATTATGTATAAAGCCCCTTTTCTTTTACCAAAGGGCAAAATAGATGCAAGCTTATTCAATATTTTGATTATTACACAATCACTTTGATTGCCCACTGCTCCTCTTTTTGGGGCTGGAGAAATAGAAAAAAAATGGTTGTAAGAATGGCATGATTGTAAAATTTTTTTAAAAGTGTATTTGGGTGCTCATTAAAGGTATCGAATTACATCACTGCCCTGAATGCGTCAGCTCCTAATTGCAGCTATTTTCCTACAGCATCTTAAAGCTGCATATGGTCCTTTATTGGCCTCCTGGGTGCTGTCTGGGGCCTATCTCTTTCGGCTGGCAGTGCCTGGGAGAGTGGGCCGAGGCAGGGGCTGTGGGGACTGCTGCTTTATATTTGGCTGCTCTTTTGTGAATATGGCTATTGGTGGATTTTCAGGTTCTAATTAATTTCACTTTTTCATCATGTACTTTTCATGGTTTCTGAAATGAAAGATGCTAATTGTGGAAAAGAAAAATCCACCACTATCTGTTCAAGTCTGTGTGGTTTTATCCTTGAATGAGATGCACACTGGTTTTAGGAGGGAAAGGATCTTGTTCCTCACTTCTTTTTTTTTAAATTTTATTTCTTTATTTGAGAGAGAGAGAGAGAGAGCATGCATGTACCCACACAAGCAGGGAGAGTGGGAGAGGGAGAAGCAGACTCCTCATTGAGCCAGAAGCCCGACACAGGGCTGGATCCCAGGACCCTGAGATCATGACCCAAGCTGATCAAATGCTTAACCAACTGAGCCCCCCGGGGACCCCTGATCCCTCACTTCTGAGCCACAGTGGGGAGGGTATTGAATTCGTGGTACAGTCCAAGGTCAAGGACAAAAGGCTGAGTAATCAAACACACAAGCAATGCGGAAACAGGGCTTGGGGGTATGAACATCGGAATTGGTCATTCCGTGGAAACAGCCCAAATGGCAAAAAGTGGGGTCAAGGCTTCTGAAAGTCAGCACCCAGACCACGGAGGGAAACTCACAAACTTAAGGACTGGAGAAGTGTGAGTACCGTGAATCAGATCAGCTGACAGAGAGTCTCTGTGTGCCTCCAATATCTGCTCGACCTGGTCCCCTTGGTTGGGAGGTCAAGTCTTGCTTTTGCCTTCTTGTCTCCCTGCCATCCCCAGGACCTATTCTTCATGGAGGTGGAGGCTCACAGAGGTAGAGGAGGCTAAAAGCAATAGCTGCTTCCTGATGCCTGAGGCTTGATGAGGATGTGCTCTGCCTGGGACACCGTGCTCCTCCCATGCTTGTCCCATGCTGACAAATGCTCCTGGACTCCATTTCCACACTCCCTTTCCCAGACAGCGTCCCTGGCAGGTCCCTTGCCCACCTGCATTTACAATGGCCATAACATATTCTTTTGCAATGCCTAGTCTCGCTTCACTACCCTTAGCCTGTGAACTCCCCAAGGGCAAGTACTCCTAGACCCGGCATGGTGCTTGGAGGCAAGGAGGTGCTTGGCATTTCTGCAAACATGACCCAGCTCTAAATCAGGGTTTTCAAAACTGCCATTATTTCAATGTCCCCTTTACAATTTTTGCCATGTCTGCAGACCCCTCATCATAGTGATCTTAAATCAAATCCCTTTTTAAAAACCCAGCTTTGTTATAAGCACTAATATCTATGAAATGCCAGGCCAGCTATGCTGGCAATAATTTTTCTAATCTACATTAAGACGAATGCATAAAAATGAAAGCAGAATGTTCCACCTGTAAACTCCTCTTGTGCACCACTTCGGCAGGCTGGGCTAGCTGCTCCACGTGCTCATGCTAGTCCCACATGACCAAATTCCTTGCTACTGTGCCTCTCGACAGCATCACCGTCACTCTGCCCCTGCCACAAATGACACGGACTCTGTCAGCTACTACCACGCACCTGCTTGGTCTTGATGCCCTCAGACCCACTGCCCTGCCTGCCTCTCTCTTTCTAGCCAGCCTTCTATTCCCACATGGCCTTGCTCTCTGCATGGCCACACTTTTATGTGTGAATGGTGGATTTTTTTTTTCCATTTTCATTTTGAATGGTGGATTTTAATCTGTGTCAAGGCATTAAAGGTTAATAAGGGGATACAAATGAGTGCCAAGCACAGGGCTCCAGGAAATGGAATTTTTAGGTGCATGCAGCAGATTCTTACAGGAAGAAATTTGCAGTGGAAGGACCTCTTGATGTGTCTCATTACTTCTGCACAATCAACCCGAGGTACATCTTGACTCTTTGAAAATTATTGATGACCGTAAACTTTCAGTATTAAACCATCCTAGCTTCCTCAACTTTGTACTCCACTAGGTATTTCGTATTCTTTTTCTTCCCGAAGTCCCTTTCTTTTCCTTCCAGAGTTTGCTTGGTAAATGGAGGTAGCAAATGGATCAGTGACTCTTCTACAAGGAAGTAGAGGACTCCGTGCGTGGGTTTACACACGTAGTGGTGTGTGTTTCCCATTCACAGGTCTCTGGGTGCCAGAAACATGCTCAGCGGTTTTATGAGCCTTCATCTGCAAAGGCTAAAGGGATGAATGTTTCCCCTGGGCTTTCTCTTGGAGTGCAGGTCCAAATCCTGCCTCTGTGAATTCTCGCTCTGTTACTTTGTATAAAGCAGCGATCTTCTCTTCTTAGCTTCGCCTTTGTAGCACAGGCATAGTGATATTTCTCCATAGCCTATTCTCCTAGGGTGATGGTGAGCAGCGAGGCAGTGCACGCCGTCAGCACCTCCCAGCATGGTCTCAGAGGGCTTGACACGGCGCCGCTGCCTGGCTGTGCTGTAAATACTGGCTGACCCGGCCAAGGGGAACTAGTGTCTCTTCTCTTAATGCTGGTGTCCACCTTACAGTAAGGGTGCTTTTGTGGTTGCTTCAGATGCTGTGTGAAACCCAGGGGGAAGATGCAAAGATTCTGAAATGCTACAGACCTTTAGAATCATTGTACCTTACGTGTAGATGCAATGCCATTCATGCGGACAGTAACATTTTCCTTCTTCAGATGGGATGAGCAGAACCTGCGATGCTGAGCCATTGCATTCTGTGGTCTCCTTGTGTTGATTCCATTGCTGTACAAAGTCTGCAGAGCCGGCCCTGGGCCAGATTGTGGGCAGTGTTTGCCAGGATTGTCTGAAAGCCAAGCATGAGCCTCCTGGGCCAACAGTGGTTTTTGGCTCAGGGAGGCCACAACACCTCGTATCCAGCAGGGAGGGGAACCCGCTGCCCATAAAACTCAGTGGAAAAGAACAAAAAGAGACATTGAAGTCAGTGTAACTCAAAGGGAGTTTCAATGTAATCTGGCAGATAGAGAAAGGCTCAGATGCTGGAATCTTAAGTCAGGCTGTTACCTCCAATCACAGAGGTGACCCTCCCAGATACTTAGTGACCTCAGTTTGCTCTGGAGAGACATGATAGGTATCCCAAGACTCCTCTCTGACCAGGTCTGAATGGTAGCTTCTGTTTAAAGACAGATGTCTGGCAGGACCAGCCGGGATGATGTAGGGTGTCAAGGAAGCCCTGACAAGACGGGATGGGAGGAGGGGCACTCAAACAGGGCCTCTCTGTGAGCTGGCTGGAACCAGGGTGCGAGGTCTGGAGGCTTCATATTCGCCCACCCCACCGCAAAGCAAAATGATGTAATTGTGATAAATAACCGCAGTGAGCGTCCTGGCCTGTGTAAATCTATCCTTGTTATTTGTGCTTCGTTTGAAACCTTTGTCATCACAGATCACGCCTAATCCAAATACATGCCTAAACGTGGTTCTCGACCAGCAATGCTCTTAGTGAATTATGTTGGTTTGAGCGGAGGGTAATATATTGTTAGCAGGCTACTCAGCTGAAGGAGGGAGCTCTGGGTGTTTCCAGAGGACCTGAATGAAAGCACGATGTCCGGCATTTCAGCAAGTGCCCCCCTTCCAGAACCAGCCCCAAGCCCCAGCCATTAGGGTTGCTACTGGAATCTTGGCGCATTCTTTCTCCCTCATTGCTGGGAATCATTTGTAAAGTGATGTTGTGGCAGTGTACTCGAATGATACTAATCATGTCCAGCTCTGTTATTTCTTTCACAGGAGGGACTGTGTCTTAGTAACCAACTCAGAGCCCATCACAAAAATCAATTTATTTTTCTCTGGGACTTTAGGATGGAATTTCATCTTTAAAAAAATCACATGTTTGGATTACAGCTGACCCTTTTCTGGTCTACAGATAAACTCAGACCAGAAACCATCAGTCCAAGAGATATTTCTAGGAAGGTTTCTTGACTTGAGGTTTTCTGTATGGAAAGAAATGAATGAGTAGGGAATGTAGAATGAATGTGTTTTGGAGCAACATTCAATCTGACTTTATGGCAAGTGGTTTAATTCTATGAAATGATTATTGTCTTTTTCTAATTAAAAATGGGGGGGGACTAGATAACTCTTGAATGTTGTAAAAACTACAAATAGTACCAAGAAATATACAAAGTGACAGTGAAACTCACACTCCTGATGCTCAGCCCTAAAGTGCACATTTCTCCGGGGCAGCAATTGTTACTGTTTCTCTGTTGTCATCCCAGCGATAGTCTATGGCTGACAATGTGCATTAGAATGTCAGTTTGATGTCCTACATTTTGTCATGTTCACCACTGAATCCTCAGCTTCTAGAATAGTGCTGGGTACATAGGAGGAGCTCAACCAATATTTTTTGAATGACTTAATGAATAAGCAGAAATGCAAGCGCACACACACGCCTACGTACAATTGGTGTATACTATTTATATTTCTCTGCGTTTTTTTCCATTTCATTTCATATATTTTATAGCTATACCTATAGAGTTGGCTCATTCTATTAACAGTTGCCTAATGTTTCACTATAGGAATGTACATAATCTATTTCTACCATTCCACTGATAATGAGCATTTAGGCTGTGTTCCCTCTTTCCTCTATTGAAAAAGAAAGTTGCAATAATATCTGTGTATTGTTTAGGCTCTGAGGTATTTGTGAAGGACAATTCTGAGAATTACTTGATCAAAGGGTATGCATACGAAATGCCTAATTTCTAAGTAAGTAGCCAGCGCAAACTCTAAGGGGACTTTGCCATTTTCATTGGTAATGCAAAACATTCTCTGCTATTCCCTTTGCCTGGAATCACCTTCTCATGCTCTTTAATTGGAGGACCCCATGTTAACTTTTCTGAATCACTCAAATGTCTCCCCTTCCATGGAAATCTTCACATCACATTAAATTATTATTTATTCATGCACCAGTCTCTCTCACTAGACTGAAAATTCCTTGAGGACCAGGGCTGTGTCTTTTTTCATCTCTATGTCCTCAACGACTGGCATCATGCCCGCCATATTGTAGGTGCTAATGAAGATTTGTTTAATGGTGAATGGGACATTGCTTGATATTTTATGGCTTTTGGGGCAATTATAAATGGGATGGATTCCTTGATTTCTCTTTCTACTGCTTCATTATTGGTGTAGAGATATGCAACAGATTTCTGTACATTGTCCTAGCTGAGGCTAGGATTTCCAGTACTATGTTGAATAACAGTGGTGAGAGTGGACATCCCTGTCTCGTTCCTGACTGTAGAAGCTGAGACGTTGGTGATGGTGGGAAGAGATGACCTACCTGAAGTCAGCACTGGGAGACTCACAGAAGACTAGAAGGCCAAGGGAACACCTAGATGGCCAGTTAGCATGTCAGTGGGTCAAAGTTGGGCAACTGGCTTGGAACCACATGGATGCAGATACAAGAAGAGAACAAGATTTGTCCTAACCCAGGCAGTTATTTTAGTAGAGCAGATAGAATCAAGGTGAGTTGTTGAAGCTCCAGGGAGAGTTGTCTCTAAGGATTGAGTGCAGTGGCTTGGGTTCATGTCTGGTCCTTTCAACCTGAAGAAACAAAGTCATATTCAAACCATTTCAAGCAAGTAGGTGCCTTTTGGAAGGAAGCTTATAGGGCAATACATAGAGCAGAGATCTCCTAGGAGCTACAAAAGTCTATTAGTTATCTATTGGTACATTACAAATTACCCTAAAACTTAGTAGTTTAAAACAACAAACATTTATATCTCACAGTTTCTGTGGGTCAGAAATTCAAAAGCTGCCTAATGGGGTGGTTCTGGCTCGAGGTCTCTTATAAAGTTGCTGTCCAGCAGTCCTCTTAAGGTTGGATTTGCTTCCGAGCTGACTCACGTGGTTGTTGACAGGCCTTACCTCACTGGCTGTTGGCTGACAATCTCTGTTCTTCCAGGCATGCCTCTCCATGGGCTGTCTGAGTGTCCTCATGACATGGCAGCTGGCCTTCCTCAGAGTGAGTGATCCAAAAGAGGAAAGTCAAGACAGAAGCCACAGTCTTTTATAACCTAATTCTAGTCTTAAGACCTTTTTTTTTATAAAGGCCTTTTATAATCTAATCCCAGAAGGGATGCACCATCATTTCTGCCATGTTTTATTATCATATATATCAACCCTGTGGGAGATGGCTCTTCAAGGGTATGAATACCAGGAGGTGGGGATCACTGGGTGCCATCTTGAAGTCTGGTTTCTGGAGAAATGAACACAATATCCAGAAATGCACAATATCCAGACCCCACTTTAACAGGAACAGGAAGACCATAAGGTACCAAATCTACTTTTTTTTATTGACTCCTTTAGGAGCTGTTGGGTCTTTTCCTTATTGTTCATAGCATTGCTGCTACTTTCTGTATGTCTGTCCCATCCACCACCACCATCATTGACTTCCTTTCATTCCATCAGTTGGCTTACATACAGTCATACAAGGGCTCTATGGTCCAGTCCTACTCATGCTCATATATAACTATTTTTTTTTTTCTAACTGCTTAGTGCCTTGGTTACCCATTTTTAAATTTCCATAAGATAAATATGATTGTTCCAGCTTATTTTTTTTACATCAAATCATAGGTTGGGAGTCAGCCTCTAATAGGACAACACTTAGGTTAAATGCTCAGTTCCCAGCCATCAGCCATTGGTAGGAGCCTGGATTAGGTGGTTAGTCCCGACAGGGACTCTGAGACATGAATATCCAAGGTTAGCATCAAGTCTCCTAGAAGTCTTGTGGACAGGGCAAACACTGACCAACATCTTTAGTGATTAAGAGCACAGATTCTGGAGCCTCCCGAAGATGGGCCTAAATCTTAGTCCCCAATTTACTAGTCGGGCTTCCTTAGGTAAGGCACATGTGCCATCTCTGTAAAATGGATGTAATAATAATAGCATAGTACTGGATAGCATTGTCATGAAAATTAAATGAGATTATACATTTAATATGCTTGGCACAGAGCTGGGAACATAAGCTTCAAAAAATGCTAGCTGTCATTTCTGTTGATATAGCTTATTTTTGGTGATGTTTTTGGAGGCCAATGGATGGAGGAAAAGGCAATGTCACTATCAATTCCATTCATTAGTTCATTAATTCAGAAAATATTTACTGATGGGGCACCTGGGTAGCTCAGTCAGTTGAGCGTCTTCGGCTCAGGTCATGATGCCAGGGTCCTGGGATCGAGTCCCATGTCGGGCTCCTTGCTCGGCGGGGGGCCTGCTTCTCCTTCTGCATGCCGCTCCCCCTGCCTGTGCTCATTCTCTTCCTTTCTCTGACAAATAAATAAAATACTTAAAAATATATATTTACTGATAACTCTTCCTTTAGAATTTGCTTTTTGGTTATAGCCTATGGGTTGAAATTGTACCTATTGTTGACTCATTATCACACTATGCACAAAAGCTCTTTTGGGATTTTTTCTTTTTAAAAATTCTCTCCAGGAGCTCAGTTCCCCTGGAACTTTCTCTCTCTCTTTTTGTAGGTAACATCTTGTCTCCTTTATTGAGAGGAGGTAACAGTGGGTAATGGAAAGAATGCTGAACTTGGCACAGGAAGATGTCGATTTGACTCTTGGCTCTGCCTCTGACCAGTTGGCATATTCCTCATCTTCACTGAACCTAGTTTTCATCTTTATATGATGGTTCTAATAATACTTATCTCACCTCACATCAGAGATCATAGGGCATGATTGAAGAACGCAGACTCTAGAGCCAGAGCAGCAGGTTCAAGGTCCAGATCTCTTGCACAAGCTGACCTTGCACAGGTTACTTAACCTCACGGTGCCTTTGTTTCGTCTCCTGTGAGAAGGGATGATAATACCCGCGCCATCTCCATCAGAAGGGACCAGGAGGGCTCAGTGAGCCGGATGTCAGTAAAACACTTTGAACAGACCAGCAACGGTAACTGATGCATAAATACCATCTTTTGCTTAGTCTTGTATAGTTTTGCTTACGGCTCTAAGAGCTAGTAATAATAACATTTTGCTATCTCCATCACACAGAGGAGTAAAACAAAGAACAGACATTCAGAAGTTGGAAGTCAGAAGTGCCTCATTCCCTCATGTCTCTCCCAGGAGTGTTTTGTGTCATAACCTTTCTTTCTTATAACATTAAAAAATATGTCATATGCTGCTACTACTTATTTCTGTCTCTTTATCACTGGCTTCATGAAAAGAGAGCCACAGTTACACTTCCTTTTCAACCACTTCTGCTTCCATTGACCTTGAAGTCTGACCTCTAGCCTCTGCCTACCTTTACTTGCTCTTTGCTGGAGCCACGTGCTTGTGGTACACTGAGGGCCCCATATAGATCAGGCATAGCTCAGACTTCCACAGCACTCTGTCTTTCCAAGGATCCATCTAGAAATCTTTTCTACACCATACCTCCTTCTAAAAGAATTGCATCACGCTCTTCTTTTCTCTTTTTTTTTAACATGCTTTCCTTTGTTACATCCTCCAAGTCCCCAAGTCTGTCCTCAACAGCCATCTCATGGAATGTTCCTCTTGCATTGCAGGTCTCTCCTCTCCTATGGCTTCAGTGCTCATCTCTGTCGAAGGGGCTACCAATCTGTAGTTCCGGCTCCAACTTTACTTTCTGAGATCAAGTCCTTTGAGTTTTAGACTGAACAAGTGTGAAGCAAAATGCATCATCCATCTTTCAATCAACTTCCCATGTCTCCTTACTTCTGTGACTGGCATCACACTTGCCATGGTCACCCCAAGTTCAGAGTCATCCGTTCATTGTTTGTCCAACTATTTCAATGTCTGCTGTGTGACAAGCATTTCACTAGGCATGGAGAATGTAAGTGTGCATTTGATACAGTTCTTGGGCTAGAGAGAGGTGTGGTGGTGGAAAACTTTAGCAAGCGTGCACAGGGGAGGAGGAGAATGAGGGCATGCCTGATATGCCTGGGGAGGGGTGGCAGTCAGTAAATGCTGCAAGAAAGAGGTGAAGTTCGATCAGATTGTTGCAGGTGAGAAGGCACTCAAAAAGAGGTAGGAAAATGCAAACAAAGGAGAATTTCAGCCAAGACAAGAGCAGAAGAACATCCAAGAATTGTCAGGACCTGAGCAGCTGCCCAGCCAGGCACTCTGCCAGGGGCTGCGTTTCCCTGTAGGCCTACACGGATGTGTCTCTGGCCCTTTATCTCTCTTTCCTTGACTCCTTATTCAATCCTTCTCTGCTTTCTTACTGTTTTGATTTTACTACTAATCTTTCATTATGGAACATTTAAAACACATACAAAAGTAAATTTTTAAGAAACATAACCAGAGGGGCGTCTGGGTGGCTCAGTCATTAAGTGTCTGCCTTTGGCTCAAGTCATGATCCCAGGGTCCTGAGATCCAGCCTGGCATAGGGCTCCCTGCTCAGCAGGAAGCCTGCTTCTCCCTCTCCCACTCCCCCTCCTTGTGTTCCCTCTCTCACTGTGTCTCTCTCTGTCAAATAAATAAATAAAATCTTAAAAAAAAAATAACCACGACATATTATTTACAGCTGAAGCAAGAAATTAACAATAGTTTCTTAATATGTTATGTACTTAAATCTCATAAATGGTTTTATCTTTCACAGTCTGTTTCTACCAGGATTCATTTAAAGTCCACATTTGTGAATGGTCGATAGCACTTTTACATGTCTTTGAAGCTATAGGTTCTCCATTCATCTCTCCTTTTCTTTCTCTTGCAATCTATTTGTTGAAGAAACCAGGTCTTTTATCTTTAGATTTTTTCCCATGGTCTGAATCTAGCTAATTGTACCCTGTGATATCGTTAGACATGTTCCTTGGGGCCTTTTTTTCCCATAAATTGATTGGTCAATCTACAGATTCAATTTACAGATAATTTTTTTTGGCAAGAGTACTACAGAATGGCATAGAATGCATGTAACCTCTGCTTGTCTCTCCTGAAACAGTCACTGATGCTTAGAACCTTCATTCATAAGAAGTGGCAAAATGGTGATATTCTAAATTTTATTATTCCTTATGTGTTTATCAGCATAAGAAGATAAACTTCCTTTCATTGAACATGTGGGTTCCCAGTGGTACATTTCATGTAGGAAAGACAAGATAAGTCATGATCCTTTCCCTTACTTAACGGTTTTCCAGCATTTTCCAATAGTAACCAATTAATGCTTTTCTTTTAAATATGAGACTATAGATTTAATATATGTGATATGTCAATTTCTTTCAGTTGTGCTCCAGATGTGGTACTTTAATAGCTCTATGTTTGGCCTGTGGTAGCTTCTCCAAGTAGGTTTCAAGTTCTTCTTACACAACCCAATAGTCTTTGATAAATTCTTTGTTATCTGACATAACAAGATGCTCCAGACCCATCTTGTCTATCTCCTGTCCCAGACTGAGAGGCAGCTCTATGTTCAGGGACTTCTGGTTTCTTGTGAGAAATGTATGGGTACTAGGGTTCTCCATTATTTTTAATGTCAGTTGCAACAGCAAACTTGATCCACTAGTTTTGATTCTTACAATCTTGACAACTGCTGCATTTTTGCTACCAGATCTTCCTGAAGCCTAGAACTAATCGTGTCTTATTTTCATGCAGCCATTTCACTCGCCTCCCTGATCCATCAAGTCCATCAGCTGGGCATTCAAAATGTGTTTCCCAGCCTGGTCCAACCTGAGTTCCTAGCTAGGATCCCACTGCTCCCCTGTGTGCCCTGCCATGGACCAGCCCAGCTGACCTGCCAGCTGTTTCATGAGCCTGCCTCCTACTTTCCCACCTCTGTGCTGTTGTCCAAGATCTGCACTCACCTGGGCTGCTCTTTCTCTAGACCTCTGTTTTTAGATGTCCTTGGAGACATGGCTGATTCCAAGTCTGGGATAGGAAATACACAAGCTCTCCCTTACATGTCACTTCTGTTTTGGGGGCTGGTCTAATCACCTCATAATGAACGTTCTCCTCTCTGAATTCTTGTGACTCTGTCTTATGGAACCAGACATATATGATATATGTATCCTCAATGGGACTATGAATTCCTAGAAGGCCGGGATCTTGACTTATTAATTCTTTAGATCCCCAGTGCTAAGCATTTTGCCCTGACACATAATAGATAGTCCAATACATGTCCATAGAATGAAAGAAGGCTCAGATGACTGAATTAATTACTTACGTTCTGCTTGATGTTGTGGGTATTAGGTTGCAATCCTTTTCTCATCCCCTTTCAGTCTTAACAGACTTTAATCTCCTTGAAGGCAGGGATGACACTTCTCCACCTTGGTCTCCTAATGCGATGACTAGCTTATCTTGGAAGAGCTGTTCATTGCATATTAGTTGAGTTGAATTTATGGAAAAAAAAATTTAAAAAAGAGGAATTTAAATCTAAAGACTCATTCTCTTCTCTCAGCCAACAAATATTTGAACTTTTGACCTATTCTTTTCTGCCTTACAGGCATGGGGTTTCAGAGCCAAAAGAAGGCACAATTCCATTTGCCCAGTTGTGCCATTACATAGTTTGGGATAGCCTGGCTTAATATTAATATTGCAATTCTTTAATTTTTTTTTTCCTTCTTGCTTTTCTTTTCTTACTCTCTGAGATGTCCTGTGTGATTGAGGCTCTTCTAAGCTCACTGCAGAGACTCAGAATGGCAATAAAAAGGCTTCCGAGAAAACACTCCCAAGAACAAACAACCAGTGACCCCGGGGATGATAGCACAAAAATGCTATTGACAAAAGATGGGCGAGAGCGGTTGCCTTTATTTGGACAGAGTGAGGAAAAGAACTTGAAGTAACTCTGTTAGCCAAGTGCACCCTGGGCGTTCTATTATTCTTTTGGGGAGAGCTGCATGCCTGTAGTATCTGGAGTTAGGAGAGAGCTCTCAGCAGCTGCCCAGTGGCTTCTGATGGCAGATGTGGAGGTAGGTGATATTACCTGGACTCAGTCCCTCAGCCTGGGGGCTGTAGTTGGGGCTTGGACTCCATAGGCAGAATTTTTAGGCCCATGTTCTTTGCACCATATCAATCTTCCCTTTCTTTCTCTTCTGTGAAGAAGCTGGAAGCCAGGGTCACCTTCTCTTCTTCTTCCTCTTCTTCCACTTCCTCCTTCCTCTTCCTTTTCCTCTTCCTTTTCTTCTTCCTTTTCCTCCTCTTCCTCCTCTTCCTCTTCTCCTTCTTCTTCCTTCTTTTTCTTTCTTCTTCCTCCTTCTTCCTTCTTCTTCCTTTTTCTTCCTCTTCTTTTTTTTTGGCCAGGGGAATTACAGAAGCCAGCTGGGTATCCTGTTATAGAGCCTGAGTGTCTTGAGATCTGCTTTTTAATTCCTATTCTTCTACAAACTGTTGCAAGACACTAGTCCTCTGGCCATTCTTTTCCCCAGTCTCTTTATATACTTAATACCTGCCCTCAGTTATCCTGAAAGTCCTTTCTAGTTCTGAATACTTTTTGTTAACTTCCTAACTTTGCCTGATTCATTTTAAAGGGTCCTTTAGAATGTTGCAGCTGATGATTTTATTTTCTTTAAAATCATCAGCTCTGGAATTCTCAGTTCTTATTTCCAGGCGTATTCTTAAAATGTGGAGTTTATAACACAAAGGGAGGGTTTCCCAAATAACAGTACATGGCCTGTGCCTAGTTCTCTTGACCAACCTATAAAAGATCAGCCTTTTTAGCTTCCCCGTGTTCTCCCAGACATAGAGAACACCCACTCCTGCTCAGGGTATTCCAGGCACTGGAATCGGGAGAAGGGTGTCTGGCCACCTGGGGCTCCAATGAACAATGAAGTTGTTCCCTGACCTGCTTGAGTACTCAGCTCAGCTGCCTGGGGCTGCTCTTGCAGAGAGAATGCTGGGAATATGTTTCCTAAACGTGTTCTCTATGCTAGGCATGGGACTACATGCTTTATGTAGAGTCTGAAATTTAATTCCCACAATTCTGAGAAGTGGTTTTTATCTTCCTCAATTTACTCATGAGTCTAGTAGAGAGAAGGTGTTCACCAAAATGTTGTTGTGAAGAAGAGGAAAAGTGAGCAGCGGGGGAAGGAGGAACAGGCTTCAAGAAAAGTCGTTTGCTCAAAACCACATAGAATAACATGCTCTGACACCAGGTTTGTCCAATTCCAAATCTAGTGTTTTATTTCCTCCTAATTGTTATGTTCAGAAAGGCCTGCAAATACCTCTCTTCTTCTATTTAGCATTTTCTGGGTTAGGTCACGGAAGGGCTGTGTGAAAATGCAAATGTTTCCTTTCAGAGGAATGAGATGGGCAGCCTCTGTCTGTCTTTCTGGCCTCTGGAGGATTCCTTGACCAGTTTCACTTTCCAGGTTCTGAGGCAAAGGCTTCATTTGAGAATGGATCAGAGGGAAGGCAAGTAGCTCAAGTACTGGAGAAGCATCCAGGAAGGGGATCATGGGGATCCCGGTCTGAAAAGAGGCATAATGGGTCCCAAGACATTTCTGTTTGGCTGCGGGTGATGTGTTATATCTCAGTCCTGTGCTGTTAATATACTGAGTGTGGCTCTTCTCCATTAAATGATAAAACTGAACTACTAATTAGAACACGATGCTTTCGATTTACACAGCTGGGCATTGTTTTAGGAATCTTCTCTGTTTGCTGCTGACATAAACAGTCTGATTTTTATCAGTGCCTAGGTCTCCCCCTTAGAATAGGTAGACACAGTCATCATATTTTAGATCTTGGAGTCAGGGGCTGCTTTCAAATAGCCACCTTCAGGCGTTGTTGCTCAGTGCTGTGGGCCAGCATTTGTGGGCTCACTTGTAGTGTGAACTGGACAGCATTGTTTTCATGACTCTGGGCTACCCTTTCAACCTCAACCAGCCAGCGTGCAACACCATGAGGTGTGTATGGGGCCAGAATGCAAATGACTCAAGGCAACTCTTTGTCTCTAGGGGTGAAGTCATTTATTTCACACGCTCTCCTGACAGAGACTCTCCACCCCACATTCCTCCCACCCTGGGAAAGAAATGCTTTCTTTCTGAAAGGGAGAACTGAGCTGGCCTCGGGTAGCACTGGAAGCAGTTGAGGAGCTGCCTCTACTCTTCTTCCTTACCTTCCCCCACTTGGTACCAACCCAGTACCAGCGCCTTATCAGCTTCGTCTTGGGCATGGCTGGGAGGTGGCGCTACTTCCTGTTGAATGCTTTGGCCCAAGCATGGACAAAGCTCCCTTTACTTCAAACCTTGTCATGAAACTGAAACAAGATTTTTGTTCCTTTGACTAGAAGGCCAAGGACAGCTGAAGACCATGTCCTGCTCAGTCCAGTTTGTTCCTTGCTGTACCGCATACTCAAGGACCCCCATGCGGTTGTAGATGAGGCCAATGGAAGGAGCTCTGTTTCAGAAGCTTTGCCTTAGTCTGAACTCAGGTCAGCTCTCTGACCTTGCTGCCACCATGTCCCTGGGGTTGGTTTTCTAATAAGGATATCCAATGTTTTGGGGTTTTATCTGCCCTAGACAACCTCTCAGAAGCAGACTTCCAGCCCAATTTTACTGATGTCCTTTGAAACTGCACCAGCCCTCAGCTCTGGCCCTGATGTGACTTTCTAGAATTGGGTTCACTTATGGTTTCATATTTTCACTCATCCCCATGCTCCTATATTTCAACTTCTGGTAACTGATTTTCCCACCCCTCCAATTTCTACAGTGGAGACCTGGTGGTGCTGGCCTGGCTGGCCCAGATCTTTCAGGGTTACATTGGAAAGCAAGAGGACCACTACCCACAACTGCACCATGAAGATCAGAACCAGGATTAGAAAAACAAGGAGAACTGATACAAATTTCAGAAGTTCCTGGGTCTTATCAGGTTGGGTTAGTGTCTCAGAGGAAAGAACATGAAAATGAAAACCAAAGAGCAGGAATGAACAAATGGCGCAGCCCCTAAAGCAATGCACGTTCCCTCAGCCTTGGATTTTGCACATTTTCATCAGAGTTTGTGTGTATGGGGTAGATCCATTCACAAAGATGGAGCAAGTTGTGCCTCTAGCGGATAAACTCACAATTCTGGGTTGAGTCATTGCTGAAGTTGGATTTGACACTGTGGTTTAATAATGAGAAGAGTGAAATCATAATGAAAGCATAGGCAACCACATATAGAATCTGTTTTCTTATTCTGGGGACCTCAGAGAAATGGATGGGAAGAATATCTTTTCTTCCTTTTCTAGATGCCAAAAGTCTGGCTCTAGTTTTCTTTAGCAGTTGACTTTGTCAAGCTTACTCCAATAGAATAGCCTTTTGTGTATTTTTTTTCTGCCAAATCCTCTTGGCCTCTGAACTAAAGCAAACTCCACTGAATGTTATTGCTGAATAGCTCACGGCATGTTTATGATGTGTGTGACTTTATCTGGCTGACCTCACTGAAGGGGGCTTTTGCTTAGCCAGGGACCCATTTAGAGTGGCAGGGGATGAGAAATTATAGACCATCCAGCCTAACCTCAGAGGTAGGCAGATCTGAGAGACATTAAGAAGGAATGAGATCACAAAACATCTGGAGAAATATGAACTGACAAAAAACTAGCCATTGTGGTTTTGTAAAGGGTAAATCTCGTTTGACAAGTGTGGTGGGTAAAAAAAGAGAGAGAAAGAGAATGAAGGAGATCATGTGGAAAGCAGAGGGTTATAAGACAGTGGACTTAGACTATTAAGATTTCCAAAAGACTTTGCACAAGATGTTGCTAAATAGGCTCACGCATTGGGTGGCACCTTTAGGCTTCCCAAAGCAGTATACTTCAAACATGGCAATAAAGAGCTCAAGTCAAGGTGTAATTATCCTCTTTCTTTTCCTAAGGGTACTATCCTAAATCCTCAGTTATTATACACTGGGGTATTGAGACTAGAGCCAAGTAGGACTGTGTAGTTTAAGACCTCCAATGTCCCCTCCAAGGTTATTAGAAAAATAGGTTGGCTTTGGTCTGTCTACGGGAGCTACTCTGGAAAGATGGCTGGGCCTCTTGAGTAGGACCATCCAGACATCAGTGAAATAGATTTCTAGATCAGCGGTTTTCCGTCTACAGCCCACAGGCCACATCCACCTGTGTTTTTAAATAAGGTTTTATTAGAACACAGCTATATCCATTCATTTACATATTATCTAAGGCTGCTTTCATGCTGCAATGGCAGAGCTGAGTACAGACGGTCCCCGACTTAAAATCGTTTGACTTATGATTTTTCTGACTCTATGATGGTGCAAAATCGATTTGCGTTCAGTAGAAACCCTACTTCAAATTTGGAAGTTTGATCTTTTCCTGGGCTAGTGATATGCTATATGACATTCTCTTGTGATGCTAGGCAGTGGCAACAAGCCACAGCTCCCAGTCAGTCACACAATCACAAGGATAAATAATAGATACACTTACAATCATTCTGTACCCACACAGCCATTCCGTTTGTCACTTTCAATACAGTATTCAGCAAGTTATATGAGATCATCAACACTTTATTATAAATTAGGCTTTGTGTTAGATGATTTTACCCAACTGTAGGCTAATGTAAGTGTTCTGAGCACATTCAAGAAAGGCTAGGCTAAGCTATGATGGTCAGTAGTAGAGGTGTATTAAATGCATTTTGACTTATGATATTTTCAACTTAGGATGAGTTTATCAGGATGATAACCCTATCGCTGGGTCAAAGTTTTGTAGTTGCAATTATATGGTCCCCAAAGCTTAAAATACTTTCTGTCTGGCAATTTACAGAGAAAGTTACTGTTCCCTATTCTAGTTTATCTGCTACCCTCTCCAATCAGCCATTTTAGGTAGCCCTATGGTGGCTCTCTATCATTTTATTCTGTTTCATTTTCATCTTCTTTTTTTTTATTGTAAATTTATATAAATTTATAAATTTGTGTGGGACATGGAGGCCTGGAAAGGTCAAGAAAAAGTTCTGGAGTATTCTGTTTCATTTTCTTTCAAGTATGTGGCACTATCTATCTTGTTGAGTAATTTACTTATATTTTGACTATTTTCTCCAACCAGAAAGAAAACTTGAAAGTAGACATCTTGCTCATTCTGTTCCTAACAGTATATCCCCAGGTCCTGACATATAGAAGTTGTTCAATCACTAGTTATGGCATAAATGAATGAGTGAATAAATGGATGAGTGAGTGAATGCTTGTGGGTGAGAAAAAAATGGTGAGGGAAGGGGAGTTGAAAATGAAACAATGAAGATGCTTAGTGACTGATAGGAAACAGAATGGTCATATAGAGGTGCATCTCATTTTATTGTGCTTCACTCATTGAGCAAATCTATTGACACCTCTTTTTCCAACAGCGTGTGCTCCATGTCTCTGTGTCACGTTTTGGTAATTCTCTAAATATTTAAAACTGTTTTATTATTATTATATTATGATAACCTGTGATCAGGATCTTTGATGTTATTATTGTAATTGTTTTGGGGTGCTGTGAACCACACCTATATAAGATAACAAATTTAATAGATAAATGCTCTGTGTGATCTGACCAGCCAGTCCCTTGTCTCTCTCCCTTTCCTTGGGCGTCCCTAATTCCTGAGATACAGCAATATTGACATTAGGCCAGGTCACAACCCTACAAAGTATTTAAGTGAAAGGAAGAGTCCCACGTTTCTCACTTTAATCAATATCTAAAAATGATTAAGTTTAGTGAGGAAGAATGTTGAAAGCTGAGATAGGCCAAAAGCTAGGCCTCTTGTGCCAAATAGTTAGCCAAGTTGTGAATGCAAAGGAAACATTCTTAAAAGAAATTAAAAGTGGTACTGTAGTGAACACACAAATGATAAGAAAGTGAAACAGCCTTATTGCTGATAAGGAGAAAGTTTGAGTGTTCTGGATGGAAGATCAAACCAGCCACAATATTCCAAATCCTAATCCAAAGAAAGGCCCTCACTCCCTTCAATTCTATGAAAGCTGAGAAAGGCAAGGAAGCTGCAGGAGAAGAGCTGGAAGCTAGCAGAGGTAGGCTCATGAAGTTTAAGGAAAGAAGCTATCTCTATAACATAAAAGTGCAAAGGGGAAGCCACACGTGCTGATGGAGAAGCTTAAGCAAGTTATGCAGAAGATCTAGATCTAGATCTAAGAGCCTTAATGAAGATGGCCACAATAAACGACAGATTTTCAGTGTGGATGAAATAGCCTTCCGTTGGCAGAAGATGCCATCTCAGACTTCCATAGCTAGAGAGGAGAAGTTAATGGCTGGCTTCAAAGCTTCAAAGCACAGGGTGACTCTCATGTTAGGGGTGAATGCGGCTGGTGACTTTAAGTTGAAGCCAATGCTCATTTACCATTTTGAAAGTCCTAGGGCCTTTAAGAATTATGCTAAATCAAAAAAAAAAAAAAAAAGAATTATGCTAAATCTACTCTGCCTGTGTTCTATAAATGGAACAACAAAGCCTGGAAAACAGCACATTTGCTTACAATATGGTTTACTGAACATTTTAAGCCCACTGTTGAGACCTATTGCTCAAAAAATTCTTTCAAAACATTGCTCATTGACAGTGCATCTGGTTACCCAAGAGCTCTGATGAAGATGTACAACAAGATTAATATTTTTTTCAGGCTTGTTAACACAAGATCCATTCTGAAGTCCATGGATCAAGGAGATATTTCGACTTTAAGAAATGCATTTCATAAAGCTATAGCTGCCATAGATAGGGTCTGGGCAAAGTAAATTTAAAACCTTCTGGAAAGTATTCATTATTCTAGATGCCATTAAGAACATTCATGATTCATGAGAAGGGGTCAAAATTCAACATTAACAGGAGTTTAGAAGAAATTCCAACCCTCGTGGATGACTTTGAGGGGTTCAGGACTTCAGTGGAGGAAGTAACTGCAGATGTGGTAGAAATAGCAAGAGAATTAGAAGTGGAGCCTGAAGGTATGATGAATTGCAGCAATCTCATGATAACATTAGAATGGATGAGGAGTTGCTCCTTATGGATGAGCAAAGAAAGTGTTTTTTTGAGATATAATCTACTCCTATGCTGTGAAGATTGTTGAAATGGCAACAAAGGATATAATGTATATATAATTATGTATATATATATATATTTTTTTTTTTAAATAATATGTAAACTTAGTTGATAAAGCAGCAGCAGGATTTGAGAAGACTGACTTCAATTTTGAAAGAAGTCCTCCTACTGTGGGTAAAATACTATCAAACAGCATCATAGAAAAATTGTTTGTGAGAGGAAGAGTCAATTGATATGGCAAACTTCATTGTTGTCTTATTTTAAGAAACTGCCACAGCCACCCAGCCTTCAACAACTACCATCCTGATCAGTCAGCAGCCATCAACACCGAGGCAAGACTCTCCATGAGCAAAAAGGTAATGACACATTGCAATCTCAGATGATGGTTAGCATTTTTGAGCAATAAAGTTTTTTTGAGGGGGAGAGGAGGGGAGGGGTAGGGTGAAATTTTTAAGCAGGTTCCACACCCAGTGTGAAGCCCAACATGTGGCTTGATCTCACAACCCTGAGATCATGACCTGAGCAGAAATCAGGAATTGGATGCTTAACCTACTGAGCCATTCAGGTATCCTAGCAATAAAGTATTTTTGATTAAAGTATATACTTTTTCAGAGACAATGGTGTTACATACTTAATAGACTACAGTATAGTGTAAACATAATTTTACTATGTACTAGGAAACCAAAAAATTAATTTGACATGCTTTATTGTGATATTTACTTTATTATGGTAGTCTGGAACCTAACATGCGGTATCTCCAAGGTATGCCTGTATTTGTGCTTTCTGCTTAACTGATCAGACAACATTAGTCCCATATTAGTTGGAAGAAACATTTAAATCGATCTATCCACTCTGTTTTGTTTTTTTGTTTTTAATTTGAGAGAGAGAGAGAGAGAGAGCACAGCAGGTGGTGGGGCAGAGGGAGAGGGAGAAACAGACTCCCCACTGAACAGGGAGCCAGACATGGAGCTCCATCCCAGGACCCTGGGACCATAACCTGGGCCAAAAGCAGATGCTTAGTTGACTGAGCCACCCAGGTGTCCCTACCCACTCTGTTACTATAAATTATAACCTACCCTAAGTAATCCAAAGCAAATTTTCTCTCCATGGTTTGTAAATATTTTTGGGAATGAATATTACACACTTAGCAGTAGTGGCCTCGTGACTTCCTTGTCCTTTTGTGGCTCTCCCATTGCTGAGCTTTTGATGTCTGGGCCATTCCCACAGGATGGGATTATAGCCCACTGCTAGATGGAAGGACATAAAGAGAAGTCAAGCCCTTGGGATCATCTTGACTAATCCCACTTGCCATTTAGAACTTGGGCGTTATCTACATTATATTTATTTTTACTTCCAGAAGGAACCATTGACTGTTGCAATTATATACTCTTGCAAACTAATTACCTAGTCAAATGTAGCTTTGTAGTCTCAAGAAAACAATAACGTAAGCCTCATCACTAATAAAATACCCTAGTATTTCCTGAGTGCTTGACAAAAATCTGCAAGGTAAAAGGACATGGCTCTAGCCCCTGGCTTCCAGTCTTTTTCCTGTAGCATTTCTCAAGGAAATCTCTGAACCAAGTATAGTTCAGTGGGTAGCATGACATTTTGTTAGATATGTTGCCATCTGGGAGAGAAGAGAGGTGCTTATTTGCATGAAAGTTCTCTTTATTCTGTGGCTGTTTTAATTTGTCTTAACGTAAATGTCATGGGCTACTAGGATCATAACAAAAGGACTGAAGAGCCAACTTTAACCAGACTCCACTGGTCAAAGATGAAACAATTTGAGGATCAAATAAGGACATTAACTTGAATGGATTGATATTCATCAAATATAATTAAATCCATGAATTCAAAATGACATTGGGGAGGAAAAATCCTAATCACTCACCACTGATGAATGCCAGGGAACTAATTCATTATCATAAACACTAAAGGGAAAGAATCAAATACTAATTTTGTCTTTCTTATACAAACTGTACCAATGAGTAACCAAATAGCGAATAATGGGAAATTTATATTTATAGACGTACCCAGCTAATAAGTGAAGAAGGGATGCTGCCATTGGATGAACACCATGATAGAACCACTAATGAATGAGTGGATCTTAGTATTGAGAATGAGTGGCTGATAACATCACAAAGAGAGGCAACGATGTGCTTCCTGACCAAAGAACACAGCACCATCTTTGAGATTGTCTTGCCAATGGATGAACCTTGAATCTCAACAAGCCTCTAGATGCAACTACCAATTTATAGGAAATGCAGAGGATGGAGGATCACATCAGGAGACACCACTTAAATGGAGATGGCAAAATCCAGACTAGAAAGTTCTACCAGATAAATGAGATTGTTTTTTCAACAAATGCATTATAAAAAGGAGAAGAGGAGGAAGAGGGGAACCTATGAATTGAAAAAAAGTTAAGAAATTTATCAACCAGCCATAATGTATAGATTTCATCCGCATTCTGATTCCATAAACAAACTATAATAAATGATTAACATTTGTGTCAATTAGAAATTTGAACACTGATGAAATATTTGATATTAAAGAATTATTAAGATTTTAGGTGTGATTTGACATATTTTAAAAAGAACCCTTTAGAGATACTTAAATATTTATAAATGATATGTCTGAGATTTGCTTTAAAGTGATACAGGGAAGAGTTAGCTGAGGACAGAGGTAAAATAGGCCTGTTTCTGAGCTGAACATTGAAGCGTGATAAGTTCATGGGGTGTATTATATTGTTCTCTCTCTACTTCTGTGTTGACTGATAGCTATTAGAAAAAAATTTAAAATGACTCTCTTGGCAAAAAGAAGAGTGGTGGTTCAACTAATTCTTTCAATGGCAGATAGAGGTGACTTATGACTATATCATTCATTGTGAAGCTTATTCATATGAACGTATACCTATATGTGTGCTTTATGTATAATGTAATGTTTTTTATAACATTGGATTGTATATAATGTCATTAATTTTATATATTTACTCATATATTATTATATATAATACATATCATACAGGTATTATCTAGTCAGTCACCGAGTTATCTCGGTGATTTAAAATATTTAAATAATCAGTTAAAAGTCTTTGCGTAATGCAGTACCTGTAACTATTTCTTCACCGGATAACACATGATAAGGGTAGTTCCAATTGTGGAAAACACAAATTTCATTCATTAGTTTGTTCTTTCCAAAAACATTTCTCAAGAGTCCACCATGTGCCAGCACTAGGTTGATCTCTAAGAATAAAAATCAGTTAAGTCATAGTCTGGTCCTGGAGAGACTCATTTTCTAGAGGGGGAGACAGACCAGTAAACCCCACAGAGCAGCAGAAAAGCAGCCATGTGAAGCACGACTTATAATGCCAAGGGCATGCAGTCAGTTGGTCCTGGAGAGAGGGGGTACCCTGGCTGGCAGGCTGATCCTGAGCGGGGGAAAAAAAGGCAGGGGGAGGAGATAAGGTGGGAGGGCAGTAATGATAGCAAGGTGCTCCGGGAGGACATTTACTTGGCTTTTGCTCAATATAGCTGGACTGTTGGGGATGAGGGAAGAGTGAGGAGAACAGACGCTGGTTGGGGAACATTTAGTGCTGGATATTTCAGAGGATGTGGAGAAGCAAAAGGGACAAGGTCTTTTAAGGTCCTTAACATCTCACCCCACAGAGTTCCTGTCCTACTCTTGACCATGACAGCTGATGTGAAACAAAGCCTCTCTCCCTCTCAGATGCTGCTCCTCAGAATTCCATTTGCACACTCCCTTCGTGCCAAGTTTTCTCCTCTGCAGCTTTCCTTGTTGACCTTCTGGTCTATTCTCTGTCCTAGCCCAGGCTTCTTTTTCTTTCTCCTCAGTCTAAATCTCAGAAGGGCAAAAGCTCTGTCATTCTCTGCACTGTGTTTGGCCACAACTGGACACAATCTGCATTACTATTCATCAGTGACGTTCATGACGTTTGTCCAGTTGAGTTCATCAACTAGAAAGGACTTTGGGAATTAAACAGTTAATTTTTTTTTAATTCGAAGAATGATCTCAATGTGGTAGCATGTATTATTATATGATCACTTATCTCTATAGCTTTCCTTTAACTTACCCCTTTAGAAAAAAACACAAAAACTTAAATAGTCCAATGAGGGCAGTTCCTTGTCATTTATTGAGAGCTTTTTCTTGGTCAAAGCAAAACATTGGCATTCTTAGCTGTTCACTTATTTATACTACAGGAAACCAACAGTTATGCAAAGCCACTGCCAACATAATCACGAGCTGCTGTGTGGAGTCTTAAGTACCTCATGGAAAAATAACTCTGAATTGGAATTCTTCCCAAAAGCCAGCTTCGTTAATGCTTTGACAACTGAGGTAGGCAAAAAAAAAAAAAAAAAAAAAAAAAAAAAATCCGGAAAGCAGTTATAAATGTGAATGGCTGTTAAACCTTTCAGCAGGGTGATTTAGTGTAAAACATGTAAGATATTAGCACAAATGCTCTTGCAATAGAACCATGGCTGTGTCATGCCTTTAATTTACCTAGAATTAATTGTAGGTTTAAAATGCTTTATAGTTTAATGAACACACGGAACACAGCTTTAAGCACGTTTTATTAACCTGGCTGTGCCTTGCGTTTCAAAATAGTCTTTGAAAATGTGGGAGACAAGCTCTGTGTCTATGTGTGTGTATACGGGAATGTATGTGTGTGTCTGTGCAAATATGTGTGTGTCACCACACAAAGCAGCACAGAGCAGAATGGACATGGGACAGAGGTTGTAGTCTATTGACACCGTCATTCTCAAAGCTACCATTTCATTATGGCAATTAAATCTTGGACAGGCACTTTCCGGGCCCTTGCCTTTAAAAGGAGTTTCTGGTATTTTTCGTTTGTTCTTCAAAAAGATCTTTTTAAATGGATTTTGCCATGAGTACTTCCTAAATACATATTCTTTGCTTGGAAGTGAAAGGCAGGAGCTATGAACGGAGAGCAAGAGCTTTGGAAACAAGAAGGGGTTAGAAGGTTATTGGGAGCATTTCATCCTTGCTGAGTAAACAGGAGAGTGATGGTAGACACTATCTTTTTGAACAGAACTGTTTGCATATTCTGAGGGCTGATAGACACAGATTGGACTTCCAGAACTTAAATGCCTATAGCATTTCAAGAGGTGTTCCTAGAGGGCTTTTCATATTTTTCATCAGTAGTTACTTGGCCATAGTCTCTCATTTATAGTCACACCCCCTATTTAATGTGCCAAGTTAGTTCTTCTGGTCGCTGGGCTGCTACAGATGACTTGATCAACTTGCCAAATTGCAAGGGGGAGGGGGTGATGAGAGTTCACTGTGTCAGTGATGACCATGGTGGCCAACAATGGTTGAGTCCAACACTGCACCAAGCTTTGCCTGAAGCACTTGCCTCAGACCTTATTCATTACCACAAGCCTCTGGGGGAGGACCAATCATTATTGCTTTTATGCAGCTGAGGAAACCAAAGCTTAGCGTGGCCAAGTCAAGACCCGAGGACAAAGACACATGTGTGGCAGAGCTGGGCTTGCAGTGCAGGCGGCTGACTGCATTGTCACTCTTGGCCGGTGTGTTTTTTCTTGACTGTTGCAAGTCTCCTAAACTGGAGGACTCTACTCAGCCTGTCTTTGCCAGGAGACTGGTGATTTCCCTCCAGATTACTAGATAGATATATGCAAAGTTTCCAAGCTGTCTGTGAATCACACTGAACCTTTTCTTATTTAAAATAAAAAAATATTTCTAAACCCATTAGAGAAAATCATATAGAACATGTTTTTTTTCAGCTTTTATTTTTAGTATAAGCGTGATAATGCTTATTATAAAGTTTAAACATTATAAAATTGTAGTATGTGAAAATTTTCTCTATTTCTTGTTGTTGTTGTTTAACTCTATTGTCACATTGCTCTTCATCCAACCACTTGCGCTAAGCCTAAATATACTTCCTAGATGTAGCCAAGGTTAAAAATTTGGAATCTATCTCTTTATGTCTCTGTCTCTGTCTATCTATATCTTCCCCAAAGCCCTCCAAAACACCACTTGGTATTGTTAGGTGGGAAGACTCTGAGGATTCCAATCCTGATTCTGCCATTTATTAGCTAAGTGATTTTGTGCTAGTATTTTCTCCATGCTTCAGTGCCCTTATCTGTAAATGGAAATAATAACAGTACCTGTATCATAGGTTTATGTGAAGATGACATGTGATACTACATAAAGCAGTTAGAACAGAGATGGGCACAAGGTAAACCCTCAATAAGTGGGCTCTCTAGATCTATATCTCTGTGTGTATACATGTCCATGGAAGTGATAATATATAAATTATTATGCATCTTGTGTTTTTGACTTAACAATATATTATTTTAGTCATATAAAACTGCTTTAAAGAAACTAATAATACAACATTCTATCGCATACATGTAACCTGTTGGTAGACTTTTAGACGTGTCTATTTTTCACTCTTATAAGCAATGGTCTAATAAACTTGTAGATACATAAATCTCTGTGCATTTATTTGAGTACTGCTGTAGGATAAATTTCTAGGAATGGAATTGCTGATAAAGATAGATGCCTATTTAAAATTTTGCTTGAGACTGCCAAAGTGCCCTCCCCGAAGGCCATGTCAATTTACAATTCAGAATGTCAAGATTGGATGTGCCTATTTCCCCACAATCCTGCCAGTGCTGATTATGAGAATATTTTTTAATCTTTATCAGACTGGTTGGTGAAAATATCTTTTTGTTGTTTTGATTGCATTTCTTTGATTAGTAGTAAGGTTAAGCTTTTATAATGAATAAAACAACTTTTTGGTGTTTTTATTTTGTTCATTTTTTATTGGTGCATTTTTCAAATTGATTTAAAAAATTTTTATTTATTAAGGATCTTAATCTCTTACTAGTCCCATATGTTAAAAGTAACCACATGTTTGTTGGTCTTTTCCTTTTTAAATGATTTTTACCTCAGAAATTTGAAATGTATAATAGACAAATCTGTGAATGTCCTCCCTGAATATTTTCTTTTTGTAGCTTTTTAAAAAATATTGAAATGTATGCCAAATAGGATAGGATAGCTGTATAAGTATATGGTGTGAGGTAGGGAATTTAACTTCATTTACCCCTAAATAAATAAGCAATTTTTAGGGAAGTTGGTGAAAGACAAGAAAAAAATATATGTATTTGGAAGAACCATAGTACACGTTCATTCATTTACTTACCCAAATAGTTAACACATATTTCCTGAATGTTTATCATATGATATGTACTGTACAGGTCAACACTGTCCAATAAAATTTTGTGCAATGATGGAAATATTCCGTATAGGCACTGTTAAGTGTAGTAGCAACTAGCCACAAAGAACTGAATTTTAAATTTTCTTTAATTTTAATTAAATTTAAAATAAAGAGCTACCTGTGTCTATTGGCTACCATACAGGACAGTGCAGTTACAGATGATGGTGAAATGGCAGAGGGGTGTGTGTGTGAGAGACAGAGAGGGAGAGAGAATGCCTGTGAGAATGCAAAGGGCATAGCCAAATGCTTTCCATTTGAAATAGTGAAATTGTAGTAAAAGTACGATTTTGTTTCTCATAATGATTTAAGAATGGGAAAAGAAAGTAAGTTTGGACAAAAAAGGATGCATTTTTGGCCTTGGGATTCCTGGATCCCCAAATGGGAAAGTATGAGTCTGCTGGTCAATAGTGCTTCTTCTGCAAGCTTTTAAGCTGCATTCTTGCCTCAGTTCTGTGGACCCCACCTTTTTTCTGCATACTACATATCTCTTTTTCAGGAAGGCTATAGCAAACTCGGGAACCCAGTGACCTACCTTTATATTCATTTCTCTTTTGTGGGGAATACAATGCACTTTATTTTGAAAAATGAGCCTAGAAGATACCAATGTGGAACATTCTTGAAATGGATTCTGACATTTATCTAATCTTTTTTGGAGCGTTCCATTTGTGTTTCAAGAGTTTGGGGTTATGGCGTTAGCTCGCTTAATACTGAATTGTTCAGGGAGCCCCAAGGAATAGTCATTTAGTGCTATTAACATGTGGATGTACACCAGTGGTAGAAAGCCTTGCCGATTCTAGGCAAGGAGCTCTTTATTTTTATTTTCAAAAGAAAATAGGCCTGTTTCTCTGCTGTGTAACATGTGAACCCATGCCAGTCAGAATCCTAGCAAAGTTGTTCTGATGGGTCTGGAAGCACATGGTTGTATGCGGAGGAGGTTGTAGACTGGGCGTGTGTGGTAGGAGGATGGAGAAATGCCCGCCTGGGTCCAGCAGCATGTGTGTGCAGGTGACTGGAGCCATGGGCAGGCTGTCAGGCATCCAGCCACCAGATTCATGACCGAGGTAAAAGGCATATATTATGTGCAGAGCCAGCTGGTCACCTGTCAGGTGGGGAGCTTAGGCTGAAAGCCAGCTGCTTAACACTGAGGAGATAACAGCCTTATGAGGAATCTGCAGTGGGGGCATCTAAAGGAAAACACCCTATCCTGCAAGGTGCACCTGTGTGCTTTTTCCGTGATAAAACCGGAGGACGAGAAGACAAAAGCAAGTGCTGTCGAAGTATTAGACCTCGAGGTTTAGCAAGTGTTTGATGTGGCACCTCATGAAACTTTAATCATGAAATTCATTCCAATTCATTGAGATGTGGGGGATGATAGGAACTGACAAGTGGCAGAAGCCCTCCCAGCTCAGGGTGGTGATTTATGGGGAGGCAGAGAGCAGGGGGCTCTGGCTTCCCCTCCAGTCTCACTTAACAGCTTCATTAATAACCCAGATAAACAAGCCAGCTAGTTCATGAATAGCATCTGATATTAAATTGAGAGGTGTTGGGAATAAAAAAGAAATCCTAAACAGACAGTGGGCCCACGTGGGGAGAAATTGAGAATACTGATCAAAAGTAAGTAGAATTGGGGCACCTGGGTGGCTCAGTGGGTTAAAGCCTCTGCCTTTGGCTCAGGTCATGATCTCAGTGTCCTGGGATCAAGCCCCGTGTCAGGCTCTCTGCTGAGCAGGGAGCCTGCTTCCCCCTCTCTCTCTGCCTGCCTCTCTGCCTACTTGCGATCTCTCTCTCTCTCTGTCAAATAAATAAATCTTTAAAAAAAATAAGTAGAATTGTATTAGGGCATGGAAGAGTTGGAATTTTTTTCTGATCGTCTCCATACACATTTGAAGAAAGAATGAAAATCCTCCAAGTAATAACTAGTAATTATTGAATACCTATTTCAAATGCTCTTGTTTAATCCTTATAGCAATATTATGATGTGGACTTTATTATTATTTTTTTATTTTTTTTACAAATGCAGCAAGCCGAAGATCAGGAAGCACGAGTAATTCACCAAGAGCCATGCAGATAGTTAATTGTTACAAGGCGGGGTTTGATATCCAGGTCTCTAGCCTTTGAAAGCCTCTTTCTTCTGTATTCTTGATACTCAAAGTATGATCCACAGGCCAGCAGCGTTGGCATCACTGGGGGAACTTAGTAGAAATGTAGAATCTCAACGCTTTCCCTGATCCCACTGAAAAAGAATCTGCATTTTTAGCAGGATTTCCAGATGGTTCAAATGCACAGGATAGTTTGAGAGGCCCTAGTCTACACTCAGTGGATGGAAAAGCAAGATCCTCATGTAGACAACTATCTGTAATCTTCTCACTTCTGCCCCAGGGTCATTGGAGGGCCATCAGCCTCCCAGTTAAGGTAATTGTCAGCCTCACACAGCCCGTGGTGCCCAGAACCTCAGCTGCGGCACTGCCTATTCAGGAAGTAAAGACAAGTTTCCAGAGCAAATGAACTCTGACCGTTGCTACATTCACACCCTGTGTTTACTGCTAACACAGCACTGACCTACAGACTTGGAGTTGTTAATTTAATTGATCTTAATTTCCTACTAGGCTCTGAAGTCTTGGGAGGGGAAAAGGGTTTGTCGGTTACCCATCACTGTTTGCCTGGCAGCTAGCACATGGCCTCATGTGGCCCAGAGAAGATGCTCAGTAAATGTTTGTTGAGAGACTATGTGAATGAACACTGGCCAAGTCTCCTATTCTACCTGGGCTATGTCTCATTGATGATTTTCCCTGGACACTTAAACATCAGGGGTTTGTGGAAAACATCTGGAAAGCTCTTGAATTTCTGACCCACCCTTAACCACAGGTATATTTTCCTTCTAGGCCAAAGCAGATGGTCTCTTCTGGCAAAAACCAAAGAAAGGAGATCTATTGTATCCTCCTGACAGTGTGTTTAGAAATAAAAAACAGTTGTAAATAAGAAAAATACTTTCACAGATGGAATTTTTATGTTCTCATTTCTACTGCAACATGAAATTGTAGTGAGAGGCTAAGGTCAGGGCACATTCATTCACTCATTCAACAAATATTTATTATGTCCCATTACGCACCAAATGTTAGAGATATTCATGTGATCAGATAAACATCTTACCCACCCTTGTGGAGCAGAGAGACCGACAAGGGAGAGAAGACTTAAATTAGAATAAGTAATTCAAAGTAGTTCATGAAGTTCAACAAACATTTATTGAGTTCCAGCTCTGCACCATGCACTGTGCTAGCTGTTGGGGAGAGAAAGATGCCTAAGATAGAATCCCTGACTCAGAGTGGATCACGACCCAGTGAGACTGTCACATAGGCATCATCTCTTTGCTGTGACAAGGGCCCTAAAGGAGCACGTAGGCAGACAATGAATGGGGTGAGGGAGCAAAGGGAAGTGGGTTTTGGAAGAGTTCCTGGAGTAGATGGTGCCAGGGCTGGGTCTTAAAGCATGAGTAGGGCTTTGCTTAGGCAAGAAAGGAATGAACATGGAAGTCGAAGTCTCTTCGACGAGATTGAAAGATCAAACAGCTACATGCTAAAATAGAGAATGCTGATGTGCTGTGGGAATTCTGGATACAATTCAGTTGTATCTCAGACAGATGGAACCACATGAAGGGTAGGTAGGGCTTGGGGCACGGAGACTGGAAAAGACACTCTATGCTGAGCATGGTAGCAATGTGAGCGGGCCATGCAGGGATTTCCCTTTCTCCCTTTCTTTCCCATTCTTGATCTTTCTTGACCTCTCACCTGTTAAAGTTTCTAGTATGTTAAAAAAAAATTAAGATGTTAAAATAGTATGTTTTTTAAGTTTTAAAATTAAAAACAAATATTTAAACAAAGGTAATCATGGGATTCATGCCATGCATCAATTCGCTCCTCACTAATGTTGGCCGGTGTAGTTGAGCCAGTGGGCAAAAAATTAAAGATGTGTGATGCTCATACTCACTTTCCAGTCTTGTCAGTGTATCTCTGTAACTAACTATATGAAAGCCTCTTTTGAAGATGGCTTCCAACGTCTAAATTGGAAAGCCCCTTGAGAATGTGAAACCTAGCTCAAAGGGTTCTTCTTGCCTAGCTACATGCTACAGTGGATTTTTTTTTTTTTTTTAATTGGAGATGTTATCTGTTGAGAATGTGATGGGTCTGCTTTTGGATAGGATGGGACATGACAGTTCTAGTGCACATTAATGTCTGCCTGTTCCCTCCAGGTGCTATCACATTAGGGTCCCACAAGGACAAGAGTTTAACCTAGTGTCTCCAATAAGGCCTTTTCCTGATGGCAAAAAATCCCCACTCTTCTCATCCCTGGGACCAAGATGTGAAATTTGCCTGTAGGGTGAATCAGTGATGAAATACTAGGAAAAGCTTCTGGGTGCTCTCCTAATGTATTGATGGAGAGACTTTGGTTAGGAATTCCAAAACAATTCAGCCAGAAAAGCTCTTAGGTAAAAAGATGAGAGCAGTGGGTGCCAGGGACCTTGTTTTTATGTTCTTCTTCTTGTCCTTCTACTCCTCAACAGGGTAGAAACTTGATCTCAAAACTTCTCTTATTTTAACTTTTGCTGTGTTTTCAAAATAGAGTTCTTCCATGCTCTGGGGCTCTCCTCTTTGGTGTCCGAGATATGAATTACCGGTAATGTGGAGTGTCTCAGTGGGTTTGTATGACTAACAACTGCTCATAAATATGAGCACGGTCAGAAACCCTCATGACAACTCTTCACTCAGTCTCCCTAAATCACAGCCAAATCTTTCATGTGAGGATTTTCAGGGAAGCCAAAGGTTACGTTCTCTGCTTTCTTTTGTAAATATGTCACAGTCCATTGGACCCAGAGACCAGGGCCCCTCACAGCTGGTGGGGGAGTCATAGTTGTGGTCTTAATTAAGATTTAAATCACTTAAAATCCCATTACTTTCTCCCTATCCCCAAACATAAAGAACATGTGCAATATCAAAAAGGGATTTTTCTGTAAGAATCAACTATTTCTTTTCAAAATAAAAACACTGTTGACATAAGAATGTCATTCTTCAGGTTATAAAACCTATACCATGTGATTTTTTTTTAAAGTAAGCTCAAATGGTAAAATTTTTTTAATATAACAACTCCCCATTGTGGCATTTTTCATATTCAGTTCAAATGATGTATAATAGAGGACATGTTAGTTGATTTACTCCCACAAAATCAAGTGTAGTTTGGGTAATGGTAATGGTACGAGTTGTGGAAGTAGTGCTTTTATAGGATAGTGGAATATGGATAATTTTCATGTCATTACTACATAAAACCCGTAATTCTTAGTACAAAATCCATTTACATGTAGCTTTAATGGCAAAAACTTGAGCAAATTTCCAAAGTTGGATCTCGTATTACCTAGTTTCCATGAATTAGACATATTTACTATGAAGTAATATCATAAATATTTAAAATTAAACTACAACTGTCAAGATGAATAAAATACACTTTATGATCTAGAATGTCTCCTTTTATGGCTAGATTTACTAGCGACTCATTCCTCCTTCATTAATCCATAAAACATTTCCTATTCAATAATACAAAATGAGAAAATGCAGGATTTTTGCTTTTAGTGTAATTTTTAAGGCAAAATTGTATCCATGTGTTTGTGCTTGCTTTGAGAAGGGAGGGAGAATGATTATTTTCATTCCCCAAGACAGTAAAGTAATAAATAGCAAATGCCCTTCCTGGGAGTTTACTCTCTTTTGTTTACAGACACACTGTGCTTGCCATGAATAAGGCATCTGGTTGCTGGAGGCCTGGGGTGGATCAGACAGATTTGGGCCCAAACTTAGGTTACTCTGGAGTCTTAGGAAAATCAGGTAAACCTCTCAGAGCCTCACTTTCTTCATCAGTAGAATGGGGATAATCTCAAACTCTCAGGCTTTTGTAAGGATTGAAGAAATCACATATATAATTAGTATCGTACCGAGCTCCAAGTTGGCCCTAGATGAATGTATCTATTGCATGGCAGATAAATGCACAGAATAAATGCCAAATAAGTGTATTTATTCTATGCTAGACATTGTGTCCTTTACCGGGAATATATTTAAAAGAAAAAGAGAGAGAGAGAGAGAGAGAGAGAGAGAGAGAGAAGAAATCTCAGTTCCTATTCTCAGAGAACTTATGATTTTAGAGAGAAGGGAGAGCAAGAGAGACATCTACCCAGCAAACTATAAAGTATGTCAGGCCATGTTTAGACCTCTCAGCACAGGCTGAGGGCACAAAGGTGGGAGTAATGAATTCTGATTAGGAAAACAGAATGAGGAGAATCAATGTGATATTAGGGAAAACTTCACTTAAAAAATTACATTTGAGGGACGCCTGTGTGGCTCAGTTAGTTAGGCACTGCCTTCAGCTCAGATCATGATCCCAGGGTCCTGGGATCGAGCCCCATATCGGGCTCTTTGCTCAGCAGGGAGCCTGCTTCTCCCTCTCCCCTGCCTGCTGCTCCCCTTGTGCTCTCTCTCTCTCTTTTTGACAAATAAATAAATAAAGTCTTAAAAAAAGAATTACATTTGAGGGCCTTGAAGAATAAAGAATTTTGACAAGTGGAAAAAAAGAATGTCCCAGCCAGAACCGATAGTGTGAGTAAAGGTGCAGTGGCACAGGATATGCCTACAGAGCCCGAATTGTGACTCTGCTCTTCCCTGGTCTCCAGGCTGCCCGCCCACCCTGCATACTTTGGAGCTGCCAGCTTCCATAACTGTTTGTATGTGTTTATGTATGTGTGTGTATATATGTATATACACACACAAACATTGTATATATAGATATATATTCAAATTGTTTGTATTGCTTTGGAAACCTTGACTGACACAGATCTGTGATTCCTATTTACAAGCTTATATAAGTGGCACCTGGGTGGTTCAGTCGGTTCAGCGTCTGCTTCAGCTCAGGTCATAATCCCAGGGTCCAGGGATCGAGCTTCACATAGGGCTCCTTGTTCAGCAGGGAGTCTGCTTCTCCCTCTTCCCCTCACCCCGCTCATGTTCTCTCTCTCTCACGCTCTCTCACTCTCTAATAAATAAATACAGTTGTTAAAAATAAATAAAAGATTATATAATAAAATTGAGAGAACTTGCTCCTGTCTCGTTATGAATGGTCCTGGGCAACATCAAGATACACTCTTAGTTTCAGTGTTGCCCAGAAGAGATTGAACTCTTCTATTGGCACGATCCTCTGTTTTTGCTAACTCCCCACTTCTCCACTTTCTCCAGTCCCAACCCTGGTTACGTGGCCCTCCAGCAGTGGTGTGGTGGATGTGGCAGAGCTGAAGGGCACTGACTGTCAGCTCTTCTCCTGAAGCCACCTGAATTGATTGCATCTCTTGGCCTCTTGTTTCACTTTACCGCTTCAGAAATCAGGGAGAATAAGGCCCATGTTACTTTGTCGTGCTTTGTACACGGCTGTCTGAATTCCTTAACACCTAGATGCACGGTACCAGATTCCAAAGTTGACAGCCACTTGAGCTGAGTTATTCTTAAATGAAAATTGTAGAAATCATAGTATTTCTCCATGCCCTGCAACAGTGGATATGTGCTGCATAAAAACCAGTTCCTGCCCCCACCTTACTGATGCTTTTATTATAATAATAACATCGCATATTTGATGGCTGCTTCATTTACTCCTTCATTTACTTTTATAAGTACTACTTCATTTGATCTTCACAAATATTAGGGAAGGAGTTCTTATCCTAATTTTATATACATATGGACGCGGAAGCCTTGGGAAGTTAGATGTATATGAACACTCAGCTAATGGTAATTGGGGGAGCTGGGTCCCCATCCTCCTCTTCCAATTTTAAATTCCACACTCTTCCTCTTCCCTCCATCCTCTTATTCTTCCTCCCTCAGTTTCGTCCTTCAACAACATTTACTTATTAAATTCTATGTCAGGTATTATTCTAAGTCTTGGACACACAGCAGACAATAAGACAGACCTCTTCATGGACCATTTCCATAGACTATCTCCATGGAGCTTAGAGTCCAATAAGGAAGATGGGCATAAAAATTGCAAATAACTAGCTTCAGTTGTGATAAGTACTATTGAGGAGACCTATTGGAGGCCTTTGAAGTGCATAAACATACTTCCCTGCTTTATTAGGGGCATGTGGGATATGTGTTATCCTTGTCTTGACCTCTAGGTCATCCTAAGGTATCCAACAATGGTCTATGTTTTAATATTGTATGAAATTCATACTCAGCAGGAGACAAGTAGCGTATTCAAATACGGGAGTTGGGGAGAATACAGTAAAAGGAATCCTTACAAAGGTGTAGGTATCTCTGAGGGGATGAGAGAAGGAGCAGTTTCCAGAACATCAGTTGTGTTGCTGGTGGAAAGGGCTGCCTGACAGGAGCTGTTCTCTTCAGTCAACTTGCAACAATGTATTGGGGAGGGATTCGGGGAATAAACACCCTATCATTCCCCTCCAGCCCTCTCCTCTGCTGAGACAACCAGTAGCCCGAGGTTAAGGGGGCATATGGAAGGGCTCCCTCTTTATGACAGGGTGTGAAGGGTTGAGAGGGTGTCAGAAGTGGGGTATGAAAAATGATTATCTTCATCTGATTGTTGCTAGCAGGTCTGCCTCTAACAGCCTTTCCAGCATCATTTTTCACTCCAATAGTTTCATGAATGGTCTCCCCGCTTGCATGTACTGTTGTCCCTTTCTCCCCAGCAGCCAAAGCGATTCTAGAAGAATCCCATAGACCAGATAATATGCTAACCTACTCCTCACTGCTTTAAAATCAGCCAATTGCTTCCCATTGTCCTTAGATTAAACTGGAGACTTCCATAACCATAAGGCATTCTTTGAGCAGCCCTGTCTCCTTTTCCAGGTTCATTAGGTACCATTTGCTTCCTTGTTCATTACATCCTGGTCTTCCTGTTGCCATCTATGGCAAGTTTGCTCTTGCTTCAGGAACTCCATGTTTTTTCTTTTCTCTTCCTAATGGTCTCATAGCTGGTGGTTTCTCTCTTACATCTCTTCTTCCTTTTCCTCTCTTCTTCTTCTTCCTCTTTTCACCCCCTTCCCTTCCTCCTCCTTATTATTAAAAGTAATTCACTTTTTTGATGTATAACATCATCCATTAAAGGTCCCAAATTTTAAGTACACATCTTGATGAATTTTTACATGTGTATATCCCCATAAAAACAATCCCACAGATCAAGATTAAAGCCTTTCTAGGCCTGCAGAAGGCTCAGTAGTGCTCCTCCCGGTCAGTGTCTTCCCCCTTCCCCAGAGGTCAAAAAGTGTCCTGAGCTCTGTCATCATAGAGCAGTTGTGTCTGTTTTGAACTTCGTGTAAATGCAGTCATACAACATGTGAATCTTTGTGTCAGGATTCTTCTGCTCAACACAGCGTCTCTGAGAGCTCTGTATTTCTTGCTGATACCAGCAGCTGCTTGTTTTTGCTCTATAGTATTCCACTGTGTGGACATACTAGCATTTATCCATTCCACTGGTGAAAGACATTTGGTTCTAGTTTTTGGTTATTATGACGAGCACTGTTATGGACGTTGTGATGGGTATATACCCAGGAGTGGCATTGTTGCACCAGAGGATGGGGGGAAGTTTCACTTTAGCAGACACTGTCAAACAGCTTTTGAAAGTGGTTGTACCAGTGTATCCTCCCAGCAGCAGTGTATAAGTTCTCCGCTCAGTGAATGAGAACACATCCTTGTCAGCACTTGGAACTGACTGGCTAATTTTAGCTCTTCTGGGAGGTGCAGGGTGATTTCTCATCATGGTTTTCATGTGCATTTTTTTTTTTTTGATGACATAATATTGAGTAACATTGCATACTTGTTGAGCATTTAGATAGCGTCTTTGGAAAAGTACCAATCAAGTGTTCTGCCATTCAAAACCAATATTTGACACCTGTTTTTTTTCTAGCTTATAGAAGGTCTTTATGTATTTTGGATATGATTTCTTAGTACAACACTTGAATGCCACATATCACCTCCTGGTCCGTAGCTTGCCTTTTTACTCTCTTAGTAATGTCTTTTGATAAACAGGAGTTCTGAGGTCAAATTGAGCACAGTTTTCTCATATGGCCAATGTTTTAATACCTAAGAAATTTTTGTGTATATTACTTCTCATTATAACCTCCTCAGAGAGCCTGCCCCTGCCTCCTGGTTGTATGTTTTGCTCTTCAGGCCTGTGCTGACCTCCCTGAGGCCTGGAGCATGAGTACAAGTGGAGTCCTTTGATATTCCTGCTGGTGGACCAGCAGCAGTGGCTTTGGGTTCAGACTGCTATTTGCACTACCAAGCACCAGTTGTCATTACAAACACAGTAGACAGGCAAGAACACAGAATAATGTGTATGGTCACAAGAGACAGGGCTGGGAGAGTAGGGACTGTCTCAGCTACAAAATGCCATAAGCTTTGGGGTCCCTTAAACTGGATAAGTAGCCAGTCATATATTTTCTGCGGTGCATTCTGAGGCACTCTGTTCAGAACCCTCACTTCAGAACCAAGGCCCTTCTCCTTGCCATCTCCCCAGGGATGTTAGCTGCTGATGACTTATAGCCGAATCTCTTTCAGGGCTTACCCCAATATGGGATATCTCTAAAGAACCACCCTTCCTTTTGCAGGAGATCAGCTGAGGCCTCTTTTGCAAAGAAATTGCAATTCATTTCTCCTTCTACCTGATTCCCATGCCTTCACTTCCTCACAGGTATAGATCCTGGGAGCCCTCTTCCAGAAATTTCCGTCATGCAAGTCTCCCTCTCAGAATCTGTTCTCCAGACTCAGGGACCCTTAGGGGTGTCTGACTAATGCCCCTTCTCTGCTGCAGCTGTATCTCATCAATATCAGTTCCTCCGCTTCCAATAAAGTCTCAATAATGCGGTACAGGTGCTTGGAATGGTGCACTCTCCTCTTCTGGTTTCCCATTCACCTTGGGTTCAGTATGGGTAGTAGTCTGATGATTCCCTGAGGTAATGTTGATGATGAGTCAAATCTTCAGGCACCCTGAGGCTGGAGGGTGACCACAAAACCAGCTGTTAAATTTTTTTGTTCTAAGACATCCTAAGGTGTACACATACAGATGACTATACATATACCAATACCTGCAACAGGAGTGAAAAAAAAAAGACACCCAGGCTTATTAAAAATGACCACTAAATGACTACCATAGGCATTGAGTACAGGGCCAAGGGGTGAATCGTAGTTCGGGGGAACAGTGGCCCTTGTTGTTTGCTCTCTGTTTTTCTGGAGAGGCTGGTGATGGCAGGGTGCCTAGCCCATCTCTGGGACCTTCCTGATTGTAACAGTACGTTTCTGCATTCTGCCAATCCCTGAATCCCAGCAAATGAGGACCACTGAATGGCCATCCCATTGGGTCTCATCAGGAAGCTGCTTAACGAAGAGTTGAATTTTTCTGAAACTTGAAGGGCCAACTCTTGTCTTGTCAGAACCTACTTACAGTGATTCAGAAAAAGAAGTTTCTCACAATTTAGGGAGGCCAAAAGATTTATGCTGTATTCTGAACATAACAGAATTGGATTAGTCATCATGTGATGAAAGAGAGCCGTTTCAAAAGTCCATCCCATCGAAGGTGAAAAGTGAGGCTTGATAAATAGGAAGTAATTGGGATGGCATTTCATTTTCAGCAGCTTTCCCTTTGTTACCTTCTGAACGGTGCATGGTTTACTGTTCTCCCTGAATTTATTTGAAGATTTTATGAAAACGCATAAGTCGTTGACATTTTGGGCACCGTTAATGATGAAAACTTATTGTACATTATGCCAGATTGAAGGGAATAGAAATTATAGTGTCTGAGGATGACGTGGCGGCAGCAGCAGAGTCCCCGACACAGCCACAAATTCCAATTAAAGGAGCAGAGCTCTGTGAAGTTTGCATATAAAACACTAGGCTGGAAGAGTGCCCAAGCCCCAGGGGACCTCCTGCTGAAGTAGCACAGTTAGCTGCTGGGACGCTTCTCCCTGTGGGGTGCTGGTTAGGATCGCTTTCTGCTGAAGGTTACAGGGATGTGAGTAAGAGTTGCTAAACTTTGTGAGGGGGTTACTTTCTACCACGTAGAGTGAAGTCAAAAGATAGTAACTCCGGGGCTGCATCTCCTCTGTGCCGGCAAGGACCAATTGCTTCTTTCTGTTTTGTCATTTTTACCATGTGGTTTTTGTCTTCATGCTTATTTCGTGGTTTTAAGATGGTTGTGCCACCACCTATATTTGTCTGTGTTCTTGTCAGAGAGGAGGGGAAGGGTGGAAGGCAAAAATGCGAGTACCAGATAAGTGAAAAGTGCTTTCCCAGAGGCTGTGACAATTCCTATTTGTATCCCGTTGTCTAGAGGTGTGTCACCTAGCCACCTATCCATATGACTGCATACACTCTGTCGCGTGGCCAACTGTGGCTGCGAGGGGGTGAGAAGGTAGTTGTTTTTTGTTTATTTGTTTTAACTGGAAACATCATTGCCTTCCATCCCCCCTCTACCTTAAATCAGAGTTCTGTTAGTTGGGAAAATATGAGATATAGGGTAGGCAGCCGGTAGTGTTTAGCAGTTAGTTAGTGTTTAGCCTCCCCATTTCCTGCCCGAAGATAGGTTAGAAATCTATATCTGGGGGTGCCTGGGTGGGTCAGTGGGTTAAAGCCTCTGCCTTCATCTCAGGTCAGGATCTCAGGGTCCTGGGATCGAGCCCCGCATCGGGCTCTCTGCTCAGCAGGGTGCCTGCTTCTCCCCCTCTCTCTGCCTGCCTCTCTGCCTACTTGTGATCTCTCTCTCTCTCTGTCAAATAAATAAATAAAATCTTTAAAAAAAACCCAGAAATCTATATCTGATTAGGACATCTGCTTGGATGTAACCTTCAGGCTATGTATTACACAGAGTCCCTCGGTGAAAGGAAATGCCAAATGAGGGAATAAGCAATAGGAAGACTTTATGCAACTCCGTGAAGACAGAGAAAATGTCATTTGAGTGCATGAAAGAGAAAAATAATCCAAACTTTATTTATAAGAATGAGTTAGAAATACTTCATAAATGGATTAATCTAGCACATGGTTCAGGCAGCACCTGAAATTGTGCCTAGCACTTGCTGTTGATTTGAGAGATGATGATAATCTGCTATTTCTGCCCTTTAGGTGATTATATCCTCACTGGTGGTGTAGGACCCATAGATGAAAAATGGTAACCAACAGAGTAACTTCTCAATAAGAGGAGAGGTCACTGGGTTGGGTGGGGTTAGGAAAGGCTTCATGGAGAAAGGAGGTATGTCTGGGACCTTGGATGGGAGATTCAATTTGGACAGTTAGGTAAGATGGTGCAGAAGGCACAGAATCCATGCAGTCCTGGATCTGGATGGCCTGTTTTGAATAAGGAACTGTGACAAAACCAGCTTAAAGAGAAGGTATACAGACTGTTAGTTGCCTACACATTACTGCCTTCTCCAGTTTCCTTCATAGGAAATCTCCCACTTTATTAGATTGGGTAATAGGTCCATTTCAAAAACTACATTTCCCAGCATTTTTTGTAGCAGAAATGGTCCATGAGGTAGAAGTCTAAGTCTTTTAGGACGGGGATTCCCAGAACAGGGCCCGATGCTGTCATAAACATGCACTTTTTTGTCCTTGTCTTTTCCTCTTTTCTGCTGCCTGGAACATTGATGTGATGCCTGGAGCTGCAGTGGCCATCTTATGATCATGAGGTTATTTTCAAATTGGAAACTATAAGCTAAAGATTACAGAAGAAAAAAGTGTACAGTGCCTAGTCCCCTGCTGACGATGGAGCTACCATACCAATTCCAGATACTTTCATGAAAGTGAGAAAATAAACTTTCATATTAGGTCACTGTTATATGGGAACCCTTTATATGCAAGAGAACCTAACTCAGACATGGTTTAGGAGATTAGATTGGAAACATATGATCAGGCCAATTTACGGATAAAGTGAAAAAAAAACTCTACAACTTCTGAGAATCAATTGTCAGACGCTGAACTATATTTTACATTGTGACATTCTGAAGTACCTCCTTTTCTTTTCCCTCCATTATGTCTCAAGGTATTGTTGAGAAGGCAAGAGCTGATAAAATTGACATCGTATCATCTCTTCAATAAGGGGACCCTCTTGACAATCAATAGTTCTCAGTCATACCATTGCTATGCCTGCTAGTGACCCTGTGGTAGGGAGTTCTTCTGCTGTTCACGGAGGCCAACAGAAACCTGCCAGAAGATGTCAATGCTTCTCTACTCAGCAGTTCAGACAGTATGTTCAAAACAAATTATGGTATTGACAGTTGAGTGCTGGGCCCTAATCCCCAAATCTGGCCACCTAATCACCTTGCCCAGAACAGAGAAGCAGGTCCCAACCAGTGTAGATGCACCTTAGGCCTCTTGAGGGCCTTCCAGGGGCAACCTCTGTCTTTTTCTAATGATCCTTCTTCCTTACCTGGTCACTGGAATGCTCCAGAAAGCAGACATTGAGGCAGTTAGGAGCACAAGCAATTTGGGTAGGGGGAAGGGGGAGAGGTAAAATCTGTGGAAGATGAAAGGAAAAAGAGCAAGATTGTGCCAGGGGGAGACCTCAGGCTGTGATGCCTCTCTGACCCATCCCGGCCAATGCCCCAGGGAGCTTGAGAACAAAGATGGCCATTAGCGGTGTCCTGCTCTGGGCAGAAATGGTCAGATTCCCTTGCTGTCATGGGCTGGCAGCCACCTAGGAAAAGTATGGCATCAACAAAAGAGCTGAGACAAAGCCTGAAGATGCCAGTAGCTGGAGGCCATTAGCTAATAGCTCTTCTCGAAGCTGGACAGTGATTCTTCTTGAAAAGATCTTAGTGGCACCTTTGCGGCTGCCAAAAGTCCCCTTACCAAATTTCTATTTAACCCTCTTGTCCTTCCAAGAGGCTCCACCAGACTTCTGGGTCCATCTACCCTCCCTCAGAAACCATCAAGTTCCAAATGCTCTCTTGCCTCTGACACCTTTCTCAACCTTGGTTACCCACTTACTACTGAGGCCCTTCTCTGCCGTTTCTGCTGCCATGGGGTCTGAACGATGAAGCACGGTTTCAGGGTCTCCCAACTTGGGGGCTAGGAGGGAAGAAGGTGAGTACTGATCATCGAGAGGGTGGGGAGGGCCAAAAGGGGAACTTCCACACTGGCTGCAGCTTGTTCTCAGTTAACCTGTTTATAATGCAGCAAACCTCACAGCTGAAAGATGACTCTCCTTCACAGATCCCCTATTCACGTTGTTTTAACACTATTTTCTAAGAACTATAACCCAGGCTATGTTATGCTAAGAATGCATCCGCTTCCTTCCCAAAGCAGCCTGTGTTTGTGGACCCCAGAGGGATCTAGGCTTAGCTCCCTGCATTCCAAGTCACCTGGGGAGAAGAGACTCCACTCAAGTCCTCTGTGGCGCTCCAGAATGACCCCATTTCATCCTCATAGTCACCCTGCAGTGCACTGGCTTCACATTTAACATCCCAGGCAGCCAAGATGCCATGTGTTGAGGTGATTAGAACAGAGGGCACCAGGATACAGACACAGATCCATCTGGCAGCAAAGCCCATCTACTTTCTGATGGCCCATGCTCAGCAGGAGAGTTTGCACCTTAGGGATCCATCCCTTCATTTGTTTATCACATGCTAATTAGGCACTACTGAGCCTGCTGGTCCCTGATTCTAGGTAGCTTTGGTTTGAGAGGAGGCACAGACCCTGGCTTCATTTGTGACATTAGCTAATGTGGACCAAACATTGCCAGACCTAGGCTGAGCCATTCTCCTGGGCTCCCTTCTCACAGCACGCTATGAAGATGTAGCAGGTATTTTTAATCTGCACTTGACAAAGGTGGAGTTCAGCAAGTTAAGCGGTTGCTTCAGGTCACACAGCAGGTAGTGGCAACGTGGGATTTACTCTCAGGCAGTCTGATGCCAGGGTGTGGGGCTGGCCCAGGACTTCACCAAATGCACCCGAAGGGATAGTGTGCTGGGTCCATGCCTGGCTGCTGATGCCAGTCCCTAAGACCAATGTTCCAGAGTCCAAGACAGTCATGAGAGATATGGCTGGAATGATCAAAGGCTTTTCCCCTGAGGACTGATTTGTTCAAAATAATTTTTAGTTAGAAAATTAAAGATTGCATTGGAATATTATTGTTTCAAGCCCATGAAAGTCCATGACATGAATATAGACTTTCAAAATTCTGAAGATGAGAAATGGGTGGCCCTGTTCTAGAACACAAAGAGGGACAGGTGTCCCATAGCTGGTGTATGGTGTGAGCACTGGATGCTGTCTCTGTTTCAGGAACAGCAAGCACTTTCCCTCCATGAAGCCATTTCTGAGAAGAGCTGTTGTTTCCAACGTTCTTACAGATAAATGTGTAGCTTTTGTTCTGAGACATTTTATGTGAACAGTTATTTTAAAGGTTTATTTATTTATTTGGGAGAGAGAAAGCATGTGCGAGCACAGGGTGAGGAGCAGAGGCAGTGAGGGTGAGAGAATCCCCAAACAGACTCCCCACTGAGTGTAGAGCCCTACGCGGGGCTCAATATGCGGGGCTCAATCCCAGATTCCTGAGATCATAACCTGAGCCAAAACCAAGAGTCGGATGCTTAACTGACTGAGCCACCCAGGTGCCCCTTATGTGAACATTTGATACATAAGATAAACCAAGAGGACCTGCTGGAGGGGAGAGGTGGGGGAGGGGAGGATCTCCCGGCTTACAGCAGCCACTGAGTCAGTTTCACGGAAAAGGGCTGAAAACCTCAGGGAAAAAGGTGATTCCATGTCTGCAGGCAAGCAAAAATGTTAATCTTATGATACAACATCGCTTTTTGGTCATCAGGCAGCATGAGAAACTTTAGCAGTCATCAAGCAATGAGATAGTGAGAAATAGGTTTCAGATCATGAAGGTGAGGAAGGGGCCAGAGTCTAGGAGCCTGGGTTTGCAGGTCAGGGTGAGGAGGCGGCCCTGGGCATGGCTGGTCTGGTAGATGGAATTGAGAGGACATGATGGTGAGGGGGTGGATTTTGAGGCATGCATCTGCTTGCTGGGGATGTGTGCGTGGGGAATTAAAGGGAATGTCTCTGTTACGAATTGAGCCTCGAATTGTGCAATACTGGTGATTTGTGGGGTAGGTGGTTACAGTCCAAGCATATGATCTGAGATATGCTATAAAGTCATATCTAGTCATAAATTAGGATATGGCCGGGGATAAAGTTTTCATCCAATTATAAGATTTGTGATGCTTGTTTTTAATGTTTTTGGTTTGGAACTCAAGAAGAAAAGTAAAAACCGCATTTGGCTTTCACTTTTAGAATAAGACAGTAGCTTTCAAATCATTTTTGCAGTTGCTTCCAAATACTTTTTAGCAATAGAATTCTGTTTTCAAATTAAACCTTGCTTGGGATTCCATTATATTGAATAGATGGGCAATGTAAATGTGTAATATTTATCTTATATAAAGTTAATCAGGGATAAATATGGGACTGTTTGGTTGATCCATAATATTTGAAGTTAGAACATAATGTTGCAGTCTTTTATCAATTCCGGTATCCAGTTTGTTCCAGATGTTTCTCCCTTATTACCACAGGTTGGAGGAAACAGTGGTTTACACAGATAAGTAAAAGGTAATAAAAATTAAGTGTTTTTAAGTAACTTGCTGTTTATTCCCAGGATACTATTTAATTAACCAAAAGTAGCAGAATATATTTAATCCCAAGTTTTTCTTCAGAATAAGTTTTATTGGCACACAAGTTAGTAGATTAGTTATTTCCTATCAGCCAATTTTTTTGAAATTAAAATTTAAAAACTGATTCTTTGGTAAGCTATGGCTGTGGTACCCAGTGCTATTTCTTTCTTTGGAACGGTTGCCCCATCTCAAATAGCACCTGTTCTTGGTCAGTTCTAGAATCTTCAGGGGGCAAGTGGGGTGTTATCAGTGATTCATTTCACTGGTTTTCAGTCTGACTTCCATGTTAGCCAAGAGTTTCATTAGGATTTCATTTAAAAATATATTAACCATTTTCCAAATGTCATCTTAAAAAGCACATGCATTTTCTCATGCTGGAGACATTTGAGGCCCTGTGTAATTCATCAGCCCAATGTCTTTGGATAGTCTTTGCATCAAGCATCTTGTCAACTTTGGTTAATGGAAGAGTAAACTGATATTGAGGACATATCCCCTATGCAGCAGAGGTTTCTCATTATTTTTGCAATATCCATTTACCCTTCTTTCTTAAAAATGGTAGCCTGTAATAATGTAGCCAGTTAGAAAACATTTTCCAGCTGCCTTTGCTATGCAATGTGCTTGCATGACCTAGTCCCGAAGTGTAAATGGTGTTGTGCAATACTTTAGGGTTTTCCTTATGGGAAATTCAGATATATAGTATTCTTCTTTATTGTCCTTCCATGCTTTCCCTTTCTTTTTGTTCTGGAATGCGAATGTGAAGGCTGGAACTCCAGCAGCCACCTGAGACTGTGAGGTGATCTTGAGAGGTAGTATAAGGATGACAGTGCAGTGTAATAGAAGAAACCTGAGTCCTTGATGACTGTGGAACCATCACACTAGATCTGTAGTCCCTATCTCTGAACTTCTTTCATAGCTACATTTACATATAGTCTAACCTAATTCTAACTGATACTATCAAAAAGCCTTGGTCTAGAAGAAACTATGAATTTTTAAGTTGGTAGATATACCAGTTAATATCCTTTTGATTACATGTAGTAGACATTCAAGTAATGGTAGATTAAGTAGTAAAGTAGTTAATTATTTTATATAATAGGAAGTTAGAAGGTAGGCAGTTCCAAAGCCAATTCAGCAGCTTGGTAATCTCATCATGGACCCAGGCTCTTGCCATTCTTTTGCTCTTCCAGCTTCTGCATTTAGGAAATGTCTCCCTCATAGTGTCAACGTATTTATGCACAATTACACTCAAAGAAGAGAGCAAAGAGTTTTGACTATCTTTAAACATCCCTATGATTTTTTTAAAAAAAATTAAGAAATATGTATTTCTAACATACTCTCAAGCCAACTTCCCCTTATTAGCCAGATTTGGAAATCTAGACCACTCACTAGACCACTCACTAACAGAGAAATGGATTACCATAAATGACTTAAGAGCAAACACAAGCTATCCCTTGAGATTGTGCACTTTGCAACCTAAACAAAATTGGGATTCTGTAAAGCAGGGGAGAAGGAGTAAGTGATTCCTGGATGGGTAACATAATAGACTTTCCTAAGAGATTTGAAAAATTGCATGAGAACTGGCAGGTCAACTAAAGAGCAGTGACCCCAATGGAACCTATCCGTATGCGGGACCTCCTCGGATCTGCCTCTGCCCACAAGGCAGGTGAGAGTTCACTCCCAGACTGGCTCCATAGAAATTGGAGAACACTAGCAGGCAGAAACTTCCTGGGAAACACTGTAAACATAAGGACCCTCCACAAGTTTCTTCCTCTGGGAGTAGGGTGAAGCTTCAGGTGACCCCCTGCTTGGCAAAGACCATATCCATCAGCCTCATTCATCTCATGCTATTGGAAAATGAAGCTGACTTGCATGAACAAAATGTCTGCATAACCTAAAAGGCTGAAATATTAAATAATTTTTCCTAAAGTATATATTATTCCTCCTTCTTAGCTAAAGCATATGGAATATTTTAAGCCTTTTTTTTTTTTTTTGGTGGATCAGGGTCATCTTTAAGAACATGGATTTTTTTTTAACATTAATGGGATGTAATTTGTATACTACAAAGTGCACAATTTGATGATTTTTTAGTGTATTTAGCACTGTGTGACCATCACCGCTATCTAATTGTAGAACATTTTCATCATCCTTGAAAGAAAGCCTGTACATCCTTGAAAGAAAGCGGTCACTACCCATTACTGCTCTCTGGCACTCCTCCATGCCCCAACCCACCCCCACAGGCTTCCCAGCCCGAGGCAACTGCCACTCTACTATTTGTCCCTATAAATTTGACTACTCTGAATGTTTCATATAAAGGGCATCACAGAATATGCGGTCTTTCGTGTGTGACTTCATTCCTTTAGAATGTTTTTGACAATCACCTTGTAGCATGTATCAGTGTTGCATATTTATGACCAAACAGCATTCTTTTGTACGGCTTTATCCCTTTTTCTTTGTCCATTCATCTATTGATAGACTTCGGAATTGTTTCCACTTTTTGGCTGTTATGCATAAGGTTGCTACGAACATGCATATACATGTTTTGTGTGGACATAAATTTTCATTTCAAAGAGCATCAGTTTTTATAGTGTTTTGCAGAAAAGATAATATTAAAGAGCAGGAGACATAAATGCTTATGAATGTAAGGTAAAATATGACTCCCTTGTATGACTTATTTGTTTGGCAGTAGGGGTACTGTTAAGCCAGTTGAGAAGGGTTCAGAGGAGGCAGCATCCCAGTGAGATGAAGGAGGGTCAGTGAGAGGTGTGTGTGTGGGAGGCTGAGTACATGTGCCCGAAGATGTGTATCATGCTTTAAGCCCTAGTATCATTTACTAATCAGTCTTTCCCCACTGGCTTAGATCACAGGGTCAAGTCAATTTAGCAAACAGCCTTTGAGCCCCGAAAACATACAAGGCGTAGGTGTGCCTCTATAGTTTGATGTGGCTCCTAAGACTTTCTTTTAATTTTGTCAGTTTCTTACTGTTGTCTGGCAGCTGCTTCTGGTTAGTAAATGAATTCTTGGTCGGGTGGAGTGTGGGTGTAGGCAGAATAATTTCAGAATGTTTTTATTAAGTGCTTAATCTTTCTATAAATCAGGCAACATTCCACCCCTCCCCCTTTTTTTGCAGGTTTGGATACATGTGTGTGTCTAGAGAGTAATAATGACCATCTTTTAGCAACTTACTTCTCTGGTTAGACAAGTGATTTTTCACCTTGTCTGCGTATTACAATCATATGGAGGAGTTTTACAAATGCCCTGGCCTCACTCAGAGAGATTCTGATATAATTGGTCTGGGGCAAGACAGAGGCATTAGTTCTATTCAAATATCCCCAGGTAACTCTTAAGATATACTGGCTTAAGAACCACTTATACGATAGAAAAAAAAAAAAAAGAACCACTTATACGAGGCTGTGTGATGGTATGGGGACTTTTCACGTATCATCTCAAATCCTCTCCATAACCCAAACGGTGGATGTCGATACATTCTATTATAGATTCTGAAAACATTTCTTGAGCACTTAGTATGTGCCAAGCACTTTGAAGCATTTTACATGCATCAACTCATTTAATAATTAGAATAGCCCTTTGGAGCAAGCGCTATTACCACCTGTATTTTATAGATGAAGAAGCTTAGTCTCATAGCACTTAAGTAGCTTGCTCAACATTGTGTAACTAATAAACAGAGGAGGGGGAGGAATTCGAATTGGAATCTACAGTCTCAACCCTCATGCTCTATGACAGAGGAAGAAATAACATTCGAAAGATCAACTGTAGGAAAATAAGTTGCTTGGAAAACTAGTTTGCAAACCAGTCTTCTCACTTCAAATGATAGCAATACTGCTGCTACTACTGATGATAATAATGATAATAATAATAATATCATCCTAACATTTTGCTAGCATTTATTGAGAGCTTATAGACTTGATGCAAAGGAACTTATCTAATACTTGTACCCAATTACTGAAATAGCTCCTATAATCTCCATGGTTTTTTTCGGATCAGGCGATTGAAGCTAAGAAGGGTCAATGATGGTGCCTGAGGTTCTCAGTGGAGCTGGGATTCAAACTCAGGCATGGTTGACTATGTTTATATACTCTATGTATATAAACATCAATGTACACACACAAGAATATTGAATTTCCATTCAGCCCTTCTAGTGGCTCCTTCATAGGGGCAATTGGATTCCAAAGAGTTTTTAAAAAGTCACCCCAAACTGTTCTTTTTATTTGAATAAATGGTTCTGGATGAATATTGGACTCATGTAGGGAAAAGGATAAAAGATAAAATCAGGGAAAAGTAGAAAAAGTTATAAAGCTGTAGTCTAGACTTCTGAGGGTCAAGGATACCTTTCCTCATGTCTGTATGAACCATGTCCAAAGCCTGAGTGCATTGTAGAGGCTGGAAAACCTCTAGGAGGGAGGAGGTCAAGTTGAGGCCGAGGAGGAGGAGATTGTCCAGCCAAACGAATGAAGAAAGACTAGAGGATGCTATGTGGGACCACAGATCTGGCCAACTTTGCATAACAGATACTTATTCCTGTTGTGGGGAAGACTGCATGCCAGTTAATATAGAGGGAGGCATGTGGCTTCAGAGGATGAGAGTGCAAAATTAGTTTCATCCCAGAAACAGGCAGACTGGAGGTCCTAAAGAGATGCAAAAATGAGAAGAGCATGGCTCACAGCTCATGATGACAAATTCAAATATGTATAAATAGAAAGCGGGGTGGTCACACCTTTGCTATTTTGGGAACAAGGAAAACTGAGGGAACAGAGATTGAGAAGCCGTGTCATTGACTCCAGAGCCTGCAACGGGACCATAGCCTTTCACGGAGTAGTTTCACCTTGCTGGGAAAGGGGAAGGTGTATATTTCTGATGGTCCTTTCAAAGGGCCCCTAACAGCTCAGTCTCCCGTGGTCTACGTGGGACCACAAGGTATTCCTGATCCCTTCTAAGTATGGGCATTTTTGGCAGCAGTGTTGGATTCCAAGGACTTCCACCCAGAGGTGATGAATTTATTGAACAAACGTGTTCTATCTAGAGAACAGGTCAGTTCACAGTTTGTCTCGTGTAGCCTCTGAAAGCCAGTGTTGTTACTTCTCCCTGGGTGTGTGAGTGTGTGTGTGTGGGCACTCACATGTGAGGTTGTAGGTAGGAGCTGGGGGGAGGGAAAAGGGAAGGTCAATATTTATGAGTGGCTTTCTGAGGTTTTCTTTTATTTTTCTTATTTCCTTTTCACGATCCACATACACCTTCTGGTGTCAGAAGCCCCATGATTTCGCATTTATAAATAACTAAAAACAAAACCTTATTATAGGAAATTAGATTCTTTTGCTTTAGCTTATTTTTCATTTTTGACTTCATAAAAATGGAAAGAAATTCTATTACCTGAGAAAAGGCTTTCACTTAGAATGTTATTAAAACAAATACCCCAAATGCCATCCATGTAGACTGGATTCTTTCTATAAAATTGCAAATATATTCACCACGTTGCCTGAGTTTTCTGCACCCCTTTCTCGAGGCCCAGCCCACATAACACATGCATTCTTTCTGGGCTGCAGGTTCTTTCTTGATTTCTTCCTTCTTTTAATTCCTTGCTGTCAGTCTGAGGAGCTTCTCCTTTTTACACATGACCAAACTTACCCTGGAACCTGCTCGTGTTTCACTGGGGGTGATCTCCTACTGGGCCTTCGGTTCTAATTATTTAAACCACATGACTAATCTCTGGAAAATCCCTAGGTTTTAGCCATTTTCAGACATGCTGGCATCTTTACAACAGAGATGTCATTTTTCCAAAAGGCTGAGTTTGATGTGTTTTTTTTTTTTTTTTATTGTTGTTGTCGTTAATTTACGCCATTCATAGATCTTGTCCTGATGAATCCTGTTGCCTTTGCCAAACAGATGACCTATTTTTCCAGTGTCTGGTGGGAGCGGGGATGGTGGTGTTGCCTGAGTGTTGAATGTTGGACGGCGGCGTTTATCCAATGCCCACTGTGCGCCTAACACTACAACTGGCAGCTGCAGGCAAGTTGGAGAGACAGCAGTGACATTGTATTTGCCCTTCAGGAACCTGCCCCCTAATGGGGAAATGGGGTGAAAGACAAACAGTGATGAAAACAATTAAAAAAAAAGAAAAGACTCAAATACCAATGACTTCAAGTGCCCTAGCTTTGGCTGGCTGCCATGATGCGACCCCCCCACCCCTCCCCTGCCAGTAATGGAGCCCGTGCAGAGAACAGGGAGGGGCAAGAAGGAGAGCCACAGCATAGGGGCACAGGCACCAAATTTTAGTCATCCAGCAGCCTTCACGGTTTCTACCTTAACTATGTCCTAATAATTTTTTTAAGTATTTTATTCACTTTTTCTATGTTACATTCATTTACTTTAAAAATATTTAAAATCAAAAGGGAAATCAACATCAGTATTATTACCCCAAATATAAAAAGGTCATAATAAGGCATATTTTTTAAATCAATTGCATAAATACAATGAAAACAGAACATTATTATTACCTTTTAGCTAGCTATTGTTGCCAGTGGAAATCCTGACCTTGAGATTGGTGGTCTTGTTTATAAAGGGAGATTAACAACTGTGTGGAAGGTGTTCAAGACACACCAGCACCCAGCAGAGACTGCTCCTGTGATGTAAGAAGGGATGGGGAGAGAAGAGGAAGGGAAATGAGAGGCCTCGCAATCTTACTGTGATATAGTGTTATTTTCCCCTCAGACGCGTATAGGACTTACAGGAGCCTGGTGTCCAGCTTGGGAGGAGCCATACTTTGGAAGACCCCTCTCTCACCTAGGACCTCTCCTAGGTCCTTGCACTCTAGGGAACCTGTGGCGATTTGGAGGCTGTTGCTGCTGAGGGTTGCGGGGTACGGTGTCCAAAGCACTTCGGTTGTGATGTAGGCAAAACCATCCCTGGGGGTGCAATCTCATGGGCAGAGCCAGGCTTTTGGGGGACACACTGCTCTTGTGGTCCACACTGACAGATCTCTCCAGGGGCCCAGGAGTGTACTTGTGGGCAGCATGGATGAGAATCCAACCAGGGGAGAAGGATAAAGTAGAGATTACAGATTGCACAGGTATTAGGAACTTGCTCCCAGTATACCTGGTCCTGGGACCACACTGGCTCTCCACCTTTGAGTTTTCTCCCCATGCACAGGTGGGTTCCTGCGCTCCACCCAGCCCCTTCACCCCTACATTTCCTGCTCTGCTTATAATTTGGGCTTTGTCCCTGGATGCCACCTTTTGGCTATCTCCTGGCTCCTGGCTGTGCTGTCGCACAACCCATGTGACTGTACGGTTGTTAAGATTGTCCTGAAAAGATATTAAAGGAAACAGAATTAAACACGATCGCAACATGGATGGCCAGACCCTGAGAGGAAGGTGTTGCAAGGGTGCTGGCCCCACCCCCGAAAAACTGTTTAGGCTTCTTCCTGCTAAAGATTCAAACCGGGGCCTTTACTCAAGAACTGGTTGTACCAATGGATTCCACTGGCCCTGCGTGCGCTGCCTGAGCTCCCTGAGGTCCCTGTGGTTGTGTCTGTCCCTGGGGCCACTGCTCATCCGGACAGGAGCGAGTCCAACATCCAGATATAATGAATAGCAAGATGGAGGGAGGAACACAATTGACGCTGTGTCTCTGCACGCCCGGGCTGGGGTTGTGTATAAATGCGAGCCCTCTGAGTGATAGGCTCGCAGTGTGTGTTGTTCCAGATACCGTGGGTAGGACCAAACCCTTCGTAAAGGCGTGTTCTGAGGTCCGTGGAGGGCACAGTCAGGGTCCGTTGCTGAGGTACACAGGGGCCTGCACCCTCCCAGGCAGGCTGTCCCTTGTCTCTTCCCTGCCTTACTGTGGGTCTCCTTGTGAGCCCACTTCCCAACTCTGGTCACATTGTGTGACACATAGGGTCTTATACTGACAGGCTCAAGTCTGCACCCGTCTTGAGACCGTGGAATCTTGGGAGCTGCACTCACGTCTTACTAGTCTTTGTAGCCTCACATGTACCATGGCATTTGGAGCAATGGACGCTTAACAGCCAGTGTTCCTAGCTGGTAGCACCCTAACCTCATAGTTTAAGCAGAAGTGGGACGAATGAAATATATCGGTTTAGCGTTCACAGAATCCGTGGCAGGGCCAACAGTAGGCTTGGAAACTGCGCTGTCTGGAGCAAGGTCTGAACCCCTCGCCCCCACGAGTCCAGTCGGTGAAGATCCCACTGCCTTCACCACCGGGCACAAATATCTCAGTTCCCAGCCTGATGCTGGTTCTACTGTCTTAGCCTCACTGCCCACGAACATCACTTGCGAGCGCATCTGATTCTTGAAGTCCAAGCCTGGAAAAGGTATGGTTGTCTCGTTTCCACCTTAGGGAAGCAGGGCTTATAACGAAGCACAGGGCTTATAACGAAGCGCGTTCTCCAATTATGGGAAAGCTGTTTAAACGTGGAGGCCACAAGCCTGAATACATAGAAAGCAACACATTTATGTTGAGGGAATGAAATAAAGGGGCTTCTTTTATTTTTTCAAGATTCTTTAAAATGGACCCAAACCCTTATTTCCTATGCAGTTTGGCAGGAGAATTTATGTACAGAGAGATTCCTGGATCTGACAGAGTGGCTGAAATTTTGAAAGCATCTGCTGGGTATTTGGGCATCCAGTGATGAGAAAGGCCATTTGGTTTTCACAGTGGTCATCAATGACTATTTATTAAGCACCCACTGTGTGCCAGGTCTGGCTTTGGATGGATTCCCACCAGCCTGCTTATCCTATGAGCCACACACAGATGATTTTCCACGCCATAAATGAACAAATGTGAAAACCCAAGAGGAATTACAAGGGGTTTGCCTCTGCACTGCACTGAGATGTGAGAGCTTGTCCCCTGGTTATTTGACAAGTCAGCTGGAAAATTACTCCAGGCTGACCTGTCTTAGGAAATGTTCTAATTTACATCAGTTCTGGAAAAAGGCACTTGTAAGCTGTCTCCTTCTTTGTGGCAGTGTTGGAGGGCTTGCCTCACACCCAGACAGAATTAAGTCTTTTTACGTCATCACTTCTTTCTGTTGGAGGTGGTTTTACCTCAATCACCTTACCCTGTTTTACTGAAATTGGACACGAGAATATCAGACAGTCAGCTCTGAGTCCCAGCCCAGGAGTTTGTATTTAACAATGTCTGCGGGGCTCTGTAGCTCTGAGGTTTATGAGAGTGACAGAAGAATTTGTTGAGAGTGACTGAAACCCAAATTCCAAAATGAGAATAACTGTTTTATCAGTTCCGTAGTGTGGTGGGGGAAGGTAGAAGTACAAAGAACCCCGTATCTTCCCATAGTTTATAAAATGATAAAATGCCTTCTCTATCCTCCCCATAGCAAAACATAACATCGCAACACAAAGACAAAATTTATATTTATATATCTATATGTAGATCTAGAGCCAGATATATATCTGCCAGGAAACTCAGAAACCATGGAACATAATAGTGCCTGAAATCAGCCACCCAAATTGTAAAATTGGCTTTTTAGTTCTAAGTTTTTCAGGGACATAAGAAGTGTTTCAAGTTTTTCATCAGGATAGAAGCAAAAAGCAGGGGTCAAGTCTATTGTGACACAGCATGGAAGGACTCCACCACTGCCATGTCAGCTCCTGCTTCCCCACTCACAGGTCCCCTGCCTCCGATGGGGAAAGGGGGCTGGATATGTCCGTCATTCACTACAGTGACTTAAAGTAACAAGGAAGCAGAACAATACAAAGCTATGAGCACCGTAGTGCTAAGAAACATTCAAGGTGCCTGGGCAAGTTCCCTGCCAACCCTACTTCCGCCAGCCTGGCTGCAGCTTCCTCTCTGCCAGGCCGTTCCTGTTCCAATACCTGGGCTCTTTCACCTGCTTCTTTGCACTTCAACTCCCACCTTGAAAGGCAGTCCCTGGCTCGTGGTCCTGTCTTGTTCCTTTCTGTCGGGCTGGTGTCCTGTCGGGTGTTCACATTTCCTGAGACCTGGGAACCTATCCTATTTGTAGCAGATAATGGAACGTGGGTCCTATGTCTGGTGTCACTGTTTTGGCAAGACTCTCTCTTTGCTCCAGGCCATTAGGCATCCCAGATGTCTGCAGTACAGCTGCCGGACCCCCCTGCCCCCTCCTCCCCCACTGAGCTCAGCTCTGGACTATCTGGTATACCATCTCTGCCCTAGCAAATCCTGTGCCATTGAATTCTGATTAGCTGGTTCTGGTAGTAGAGTAATGTAGTGATGGGGAAAATCAGGGGTGTCGTCTCAGTCTGTAGGCTGATGTCATATCAAGGAGAGTCTTGAGTCCTTGTGAAAGAGTTTAGGGTTCACTGTGGAGGTAACAGAGGAACTGTTTTCTGAGTGAGGCAATGACAGGGTTCCAGCTGCACTTCAGAAAGTGATGCTGGGCTATTTCTAGGATAAATAGGACGGGAAATTATGGTAACTATACAGTTGGAATATCATAAAGGCCTTAGCTGGGGGCGAGGGGTGAGGTTGTTGCAGGAGCTGAGGTGGAAGACAAAGGCAGTCATGGTGTGGAGTTTCCACCTGAGTGACTGGATGAGGGTGAATCATGGGAAATTCTGGTTGGGTGGGGGGAAGGGTGAAGAGAGAGGACACGTGCGCCTCTACACATGGTAACTTCGAGCACAGAAGGGACATCTTCGAGGAGTGATCCAAAGTCACGGGGATAAAGGCATGGAGCTGTGGGGGAGAGGTCAGTGTGTCGCTATGGAGGTTTGCGGATGGCAACAGGACACTGCTCAGGTGCTCTGGGTGAGAAGGTCTTTATATTCCACGTGCACCTGAACTTGAGCTCCGGGACGGCCTTGGGGTTGTGGAGCCTGACCTAGACAACGTGGCCCAGTGGGAGGAGTATAGGCTTTCAGGCTGAGGAAGGAAGCTCAGACCTAGCTCACCTGTTTACGAGCTGCATGACCTGGGGCAGGTTTCCTCATGTGTAAAATGAGATTAATAACACTGCTCCCTAGCACGGTAACGAGGCTTGGTGATGCATGATTTTTGCCCTGCTCATGTCGCCTGCCACCAAATAGGTGCACAGCGATTCCATTACTCTTATTATTACCAGACCTCGGTGTTCACCACAGATTATGATATTTTTGGGAAATATGTATTTTAAGTCATTGCATGAGTCCTCCTTGTGTTTCGTACAGTGTTTTTTCCACTTAAATTCACTTAAGATTTTTTTTAATTAAAAATTTTTTTAAATTTAAAATTGTATCTTTTTAACGTGCAACATATTTTGATAGCTATATATATAACAAAATAATTAGTACAGTCCAGCTAACATAGCCTTCTCCATACACAGTCACCTTTTAATTTTTTTGTAGTGAGGACATCTGAAATTTACTTAGCCCACTTCCAGGACACAATATAGGATTATTAACTGTGTCCTCATGCTATACATTACATCTCTAGAACTTATTCATTCTACCTAACTGCAGCTTTGGACTATTGACTGGCATCTCTCCATTTTCCCCATCCCCTGCTCTAGCCCCATTCTACTCTCTGCTTCTATGAACTCAACTTTTTCAAGACTCCACATATAAGTGATACACAGTATTTTTCGTTCTCCGTGGTGTTTTTCAGCTAGCTTGTTCCAGGGAGGCACTGGTGATTAAGAAGGGGAGGAAGTAGTGACATGTTTTATGGACAAGGATGCCAAGGCCAGGGTGAGTGAGGTATACGGTGACACCACAGGCCCAGGCCTGCCCCTCGCACCCACAAAGCTGACCCGAAATCTGCAAGTGTGGGAGAAATATGCTGAATTTCACCAGATCCATCGTTCTGCCGGCTTTCTACTTTGAATCAGAAAGTATCCCTGGGAACACAAATTATTTCTGCCTCAAGGAACTACCGGGGTGTGATTACTTACTCTCTCCTTTGGAGGAGAAGTAGAGCTCACTTTCGCCCCCAGCTCTTATCTTTCAGTGCCATTGATTTGTGCTAATCCTGAAATGAGTGCAGATTGGAAGCCTTGTCCTCCGTAGTCCAAGATTCCACCTCCAACCCCGTCACCATCTGGCCGGACCACATGGAAATGGGGGGCGGGGAGCAGCAGGCTGCGGGCCCTTTGCATGAGCAATCGTGCTGGGCCTTACCTTGGAGAGGGCCAGGAGTCCCTCCAGTGTGCACAAGTATGCAGGTCAGTGGGGCAGGTCAAAGGAGAGGGTGCAGGAACCTGGGAACAAAGACCTGTCCCTCAGGGCTGCCCATTGTCCCCGATGGAAGCCATCTATCATGCTGCTTCCCTCTGCAGCTGGATGGGCCAGCTGCCTCCCTGCAGGATCCTTTCTTACTCTTGCCTGCCACAGAGCACTTGAGGGCTGTCTTTTCAAAGCTATTTCCTCTTAAGACCCCTTCTGCACCAACTTTTGAATGCCCTGAGGCCAGTCCCACTTTGGACTCTTTTGAACTTGTCTTATTGTGGGAGGTGGAGGAATGCAGATGACAGATCATCTTGGCCGCTCCTTCAGAAGTGGCCCCCAACAAAATGGGGTAGCCTTGAAGTCAGGTTTTCGAGTGCAAAGACATGCAGTGCTTTCAAATTCTTCTTTGTCCTGAGTGGGAGCATAAGTGGCATGGGTCAGGCTGCCTGCTGCTTGCATGACTCGAGTGATCCAGCCCTTGTCCCCGCTCCTGATGTGACAATATGAGTCCTGGGCTCCCAGGATTCTGTGGGCACGTTGTTAATTGCATGTGTGCATCGCGCGGCCCTTGTTAAAATGTTATTGCAGAACTTTTCCCAGAGCCATGCACAAAGTCTGGTTATGATTCAGTTCTGACAGAGACACACTGCATTTGCGTTGCAACGTAACAGATTAGATTTAGTGACTCAAATGGGCAGTTAACTCCGATTTAATGGGACTGTAATTGTACAGTGAATTTTAAATGCCCTTTTGATTATTGCATCAGGGTTATATTGAAATACATACTTGTTATTATGTCTTGACGTTTTAAAAACAATTACATCAAATCTAATGAGAGGGAAGCCAGTAGGAACACCCAATTACCTCTCAAGGGTGCTAGGTTTTCCATTTCAGCCCTATGGTTTTCACTGACCTTGACATTTTTCTCCCAATTGTGATATAAAGATAATAAATTTGGTTGGCGTAGTTAGTAATTATTCTCATCACAGAGTTTTCTAATAAGCACTTCAAATTATCCAGTCTACATTTTTCTTCTTCAGGCTGCTTCACACCACCTACATTTGCTTTTCCCTCATTTCCCCAAGGCTGGTGAATATTTCAAACAAATATATAGTAGTCCCCCTTTCCCCAAGGTTTGCTTTCCGTGGTTTTGTTTACCTGTTATTAACCATGAATGGGAAACAGATGATCTTCCTCTGACCTATTGTCAGAGGTCACCGGTGGCCTAATACTACGTCACAGCACATGCATCATTCCCTCTCTTCATCTCCTCATATGGGCATTTTATCATCTCATAAGAAGGTGAGGTGAGCACAGGACAGTGGGATATTTTGAGAGTGAGAGACCGCATTCACATGCCTTTGATTATAGTATACCGGTATAATTATTCTTTTATTGTTAATTATTGTTGCTAACCTCTTACTGTGACTAATTTATGCAGTAGGCTTTATCATAGGTATGTGCATCCAGGTAAAAACAAGGTCTACATAGTGTTGAGGACCCTCTGTGGTTTCAGGCATCTACTGGGGTCTTGGACAAGAGATGACAACTGTACTTATGGTTCCCTAGGATAAATTTGTTCTTTAGGGTAATTCAGTTTGAGTGTCCATAACATGCCAGGCTTTATGTACTAGGCATTGGGACATAAAAATGGATTAAAACATTCCTCATTGTCAACAAGTTTCTCTTTGTCCTCCTTCTCCATGTCCATCATGGTGGCCATTGTCATCCTCGTGGTCTATTGGGTATTTATGCTATAGGAGCTACTGAATTAATGTCTTTCATGTGTCTCATCATGGTTACATCTCATTAAACCCTACGGTTAGGTGCCATTATTATTTCCACCCTGCAGATGAAGAAATCAAGACTTAGAGAAGTTAAATACTCAGCGGAGGAGTGGGGTTCAATGTGAGGTCAGCTTGGTCACAGCTTCCACTCCAAAACCACAGGGTATATGACTCCTTATGTCAATCTGTTACTCTCAACATCTGGAACACTTTGCAGGACCAGCAGAATAGGGCGAAGCTCCTAGGGTGCTCCATATTGGGGTTTCAGTTACTTTGTAATCCCAGCTCGCTTGTGTGTGCTGAGAATTAGCCCAGCTGATTGGATTGCTCAGCTTTCACTGCACCCACTCTCCAGGCCTTGGTGTGCACAGCTCCCTTTGCCAGCAATGTCTTTCCCTTCCCTCCTCTGCCTATCAAAACCCTTTCCACCCTGCAAGGTGACTCCAAGTGTCCCAACTCCCTGGAGTTCTCTCTGACCCTGTAAGTAAAAATGACTCACATCTTCCATGAATGCAGATTTGGGTACTTCTCTTGCAATCCTAGCCCATTCTGCCCTGTTAACTGTTCACTCTCCACCCTCACTATCCTCCATGACTCTGCGTGTGCTCCTTGAATGGACCTTGCCCAAAGGATCTTGTCCAGTACAATGTCTTGTAAGTATGAGTTCTAAGAACATGCTTGCTGAATTGAATATTTATTTAGCTACAAGAGGTGCGTGGCACAATTTAAGATGCTGTCTGGAAAAAATGATTCCCGTAATTCCAATATATAGTTTCTGAAATTCTCCGGTCAAGGGATTTATATTAGAATAGGGTCATTCAGGGAGGACTCAGAATGCAATTTATGAACTAGATAATTAATTACTAAAATTCTGAAGTATTCTGGTAAAGACAAAGTCATCGATTTTTCAACCCTGGGCTAGTCATGGAAAGAAGTTAAAGGAAAAAAACACAAAAAACAGCATAAATGTGAAATAAGCAACTAAGCATAGCAGTAAGGCTCTCACCCCGACTTATCTTTGCATCTAAAATAATGGAAGGGTACTAGTGTGGATTTGTTCATTTAATTTTGCATTTTGTAGGGCTAGGCCACATGTATATATTTATATATATATATATATTTAATATAAAATATATAATATTAAATATATATATATTTATATATAAAATGTCACAGGTCTTGATTTTAGGGTTAGTCCCTTTTCTGTGCCACATGCCCTTACACTTAGGTGTCTCGATGCATTTACCATATATAAATTATTGGTCTCTCCTATTAAATGGTGAGTACATGCTCAAAGAAATAGTCATTTGAGTTGAAGTGAGATTTAAATCCATTCCAGTAAATAAAATTACCTATAAACTGGGACAATACAGTATTGACCACACTCTTTCTTATGTAAATGGACATTTGGCTCTAAGTTTTTACCTAGACCACCTTAATATTTGGAAAGTGATGAGAGTAGCTAACATGGGTCTCATGGACTATGCACAAGGCTCTGTTCTCAAGGCTCCTATTTTGTTCCTAGCTTTCATTATTAGCCTCCTTGACAAAGAGGAAACTGAGGTATAGGGTTTAAGCAGATTGCTCATGCTTACATATCTAGGAAGTGGGGGATTTTTATTAGAGGTGCCTGAGATAGTAAGCTTACCCACGTGTGCTTGTGACTAGTCCTTTGCAAGTGCTTTAGCATGTTCTCTTGTATTATTCCACTTACTGAGTAACTTGAACAACTTCACTTTTTCCTGGAGGAACAAAAATAAAGAAGGGGGCAGCTGACCTCGAAGACCTCACAATCTCGTGGGAATGGATTACAGAGCACTGGCACCTTGGCTTCTTGCTCCGACATAGTTAATAAGTGTTATGATGGTAGGCAAGCTGTCTGCTCTCCCTGGGGGCATCTGGATGGTAGGGTTTGGAATTAAAAGATCATCAAAGGTTCTGAGATACTTGCCATCAGCAAGACATGAGGAATTGGCAGTGTTGTCCAGATCTCACCAGGTATTAGTGACAGAGCCAGGCTATATCCCAGGAATTAAATGGTTTGTTGTTTATAAAGGGGCACTCTCTTCAAACTGACCCTAGGCCCTATTAGCTTTTTTTTTGTTTTTAAGATTTTATTTGTTTATTTATTTATTTTAGAGAGAGAGAGCACACATGCAAGAGTGCAGGAGGGGCAGAGGGAGAGGAAGAGAGAGTCTCAAGCAGACTCTGCACTCAGTGTGGAGCCCAACATGGGGCTCAATCCCACAACCCTGAGATCATGACCTGAATTGAAATTAGGAGTTGGACGCTCAATAGACTGAGTCACCCAGGCGCCCCTAGGTCCTTTTGGTTTTATATGAAATAGGAGAAGGAGTTTTGTGTTTTTTTTAACTTAAAACTTAATATATATCTAAAATGAATATCTTATTCTCTTGGGGATGGTTGCTGCTTATAGCACATAGGTTGTGCCCTGTGCAATTACACGGGCACTATTCACGTACACTGTGATGGAGATAACAGCCTTGGTCTTGGACAATGTAACGGCTCTGTCCTTAGCAACTCAATTTCCCATAAAGGAACCCATTTGATATTAGTGATATTATTTCTATATTAAGGTGAAGCTCCATACTGGAGAAGGAGAAATGGACGTAAAGGGAGTGCATCAGCGAGTCTGTGCGGTGTAATAGATGGACATTTCAGATCCTCTCTGCTATCTTGAGCCAGCCTCATTTACTTTGTGTGTATTTAAAAACCTTTGTGTGGTCACATGTGACTCATGAGTGTGAGAAAGAAAAGAAAATTGAGCCAAAGATGTAATTGCATCAGAAATATAAAACGGGAGCAGATGCTGAGGGAACTGGGAAAGTTCACCAGGTTCTAAGTCAGGGTCAAGGGATGCGGGGAGACGCAGAACTGAACAAAGCTTGAAGAGTCCAGTGATGAAGGACATTTGGCAGATTCAGCCTGGAGGTGGGAAGAAATGGAACAGAGACATTAGCAGATTAGTTTCTCAAGCCATAATCAAAGGTTTGAAGAGGCCCTCATCTTTCTCTTAAAGGCATCCAATCACTTCTTTGGCAGTGGTCAACGTGAGGGTCCTGAAAAGTGACTGTATCCCACTTATCCCAGAGGTATTTGCATTTTAAATATAGGCTCAGAGATGATAGAAGGAAACGAGTGAATTTAAATGATAGTTAGGAGAGAGGTTGTGGGAAAGACACACTTCTTGGAATGCCTCAAATCAGATGACCCTCTGCACATGCTTGTGAAGCTACCATGATCCCAGTAAGGAATAAAACACGAGAGCACCTCAAACACTTGGTCCTCAATGGAAAAATGTTTAACTAAAACTGAGAAACGCTTTTCTTTCCACTTAATAATAGATAGTATGTAGTCCTTGTATTATTGAGTTCCTCTGTGTTAGTTCTTAAAAACTTTTGTTTCTATCATTTAGACATTATCGCTTATTACAGTCTTAAAAATGGCTTCCTCCCCCCCAATTTTTTCTTGCCTCTCCTGGAGTGCTTTCATGGCTGTACAGCATTTACAATGAAAGCACCTAATTAGTTACTCAATTCAAGATAATTGTCCATTATCACTCACCTGAGTAGTTACAGAGTGTTCTAGCTCCCAGCCAGGGAACAACATCAATTAGAAAATGCCGAAGCTCTCTGTAGTTCTCTAGTTCCAGATAACCCATTCTCCCTCTCCCTCTGTCATTCCCACACTCGTACATACACCCTCCTGACTTTCATTACATCCACTGATCTCTGGTATAGCTTTTAAATAAATGCCTGTATTATACTCCTTATTTATTAATACTTCAAAATGAAAATAGCCAAAATAAGCTTCTTTCCTTTAAGGAAATGCATACTTGGTTAGACTATTTTATAACCTGGAGGTCTTGGGGGGTTTTGCATGCATGAAATTCTCAGTTCCGCTCTTCTCAGTTGTGATGTGTTGTAGAACACATGGCTAACTGTTGTTTAAGAACGGATTAGAAAGCCAACTTGTCTATTCTAGGCAATCTTTGGTAGGATGTCCCTTTGCGGTCATCTAACAGTTATTTCCTTTGCCTCTCTAGTACTTGCTGGCAGGATTTGATGGTCCTCAAGCACACCAGGAACCCATACTGTGATGTTCTTCCTCTACACTCTGTCTTTGGGCTGTGGCCAATATTCCATGCCCTAGAGTCTTCTCCACTTGTCATCAATCTTTACACCATATAAAACAATGAAAATAAATAAATATTTGCTCCCTCTCCTCAGTTCCTGGCACAGAGTTCTAAAACCCTTGGAATCTCCTGAGTGATAAGAATGTCTTTATATGCTCATGAGATGACACATGAGGAGAGGTGGGGGGCTTGGGGGGTGAGGGGATGGGAATTAGGGGCTAGATATTTTTATGACGGCGATCCCTGAAAGATACCAAGCCATGATTAGAAGGTTGTAACTTCCAGCTCTACCCCTGGACCTCTAGGGAGAGGGGCTGGGGATTGAATTCAATCACCGATGGCCAATGATTTAATCAATCATGCCCATTAGATTAGAGAATCAGTGGGGTTCAGGGAGCTTCCAAGTATGTGAACAGATCCATGTGCTGGGTGAGTACATATTCTAACTCCAAGGGGAATGGTGGCCCCTGTACTTGGAACCTTTTTGGACCTAACCTTATGCACCTCTTAAGATCTGGGTGTTCTTTTGTATTCTTTATAATAAGCTACTATTGTAAATATAGCACATGAATAAGTTCTATGAGTTGTTATTGAAAATTATCAAAAGTTAGGGAGGAGGGTCATGGGAACCCTCAAATTTGTAGTTGGCCAGGTGGAAGCATGGGTAGCCTGGGCACCTTATTTGTGATGCATCTGAACTGGGGTGGTCTTGTGGGACTGAGTTCTTAACTTGTGGGGATCCATGCTAATTCCAGATGTCAGAATTGAAGTGAATTATGGGACACCCACAACCCAGTTGATGTTGGGGATTTTGATAATTGGTTGGTGTCAGAAAATGCACGCACACACATACACACGCTTTTGGCATCAGCAGTGGTATCTGAAAACACCACACAGATCCTGATCTCTGTTAGGGCCAATTTAATTTATAATAAAATTGCTAAAATCTCACTGTGAAACTCCTCTTTCCCCAGGCAACATATTGACATTCAGCCAGGCACCCTCAAAACCTTACATCAAAGTGTTCCCAATAGTCGGGCATCTCCAGCGTGGCAGGCCAGTATAGAACATAACTTTGGGCAGGCAATGTACGATGCAGAAGTCATACTACATTGGCAATGGGTATAGCAGAACCATTGGATATGCCATTTTAATACAATGGCATTGATGGGGAAATATTTTTTTATCAACTGGTAAGAGTAATATGCGTGGTAAGAGTGTCTACAGTATATGTCCCAGGATAATAGTGATGATGATGGTGATGATGATGATGATGATGATGATAAACCTTGAACACTTAATAGTTTGTTTCTATGGCCTGTTCCAAAACGTCCTCTGATGGTCAAAGTGCTGTGAGCAGAAGTGCAATAAACCCTTTAGTTCGAAGGATGGAAGGTGCATTATCTTTCTCCGTTGCTCTGATCGTGGGACTTTGGGTTGGAATGGTGAATCCACAAGGTAGGTGTGTCTCGATCACTTGATTACCATGGAAGAGAGCTGCGTTGCAGAATTGCTGAGATCTGCAGTAGACTCTGTGTCAGTATACCATAAACTGTACTGTATTGAGTGCTGAGATTGTGGGTCTCTGTTTCTGCAGGACGGTTTAGCTATATTCCCTCAGGGAGTCATATTCTTTCCAGGAAGCACAAAGTTAAAGCTTCCTTTTTCTGTGCATTAGGAAAGACCCCTCCAATGTGTTTATTTTGTGTCAATTTACCTAAGCTGGAAACACATTTTCCGGAATTCTCTTGCCTGTGTAATTCCTAGTTATCACAGGCCTCGAGAAAGATTTTGCACAAGACTTGGTATTGTTTTGTTTTGTTTTTAACACTCAGCGTGTAGGTGCGGAGCACGAGGGCTATTGCAGTTCACCTGTGTGGTTGCTTATCTGCTGTGTCACCTTGCTGGTTTGGGAAGTGGCTAGGCCCACAGCCTCCAGCCCTGCCGCTCTTGTACTCCGAGTCTGGGGCTAGATGCTTCTGAGCACCTTGATTACAGGTCTGGCTTCTCACTCAGGAACCTGTCATCATCCAAATTAAAGGTCAGGAGAGGGGAAGAGACAGAGCAGGTTGCAGGCTTTCCTGGTGAGTTCCAGCTCAGTCTCACGGGTTCCTGCTTGTCCTTACTTCCTCCATGACCCTGGCTGTTTCCCTTCCCAGTTGCCAGCCCTGAGGCCTTCAGGCTTTAGCCCAGAAACAACAGCCTCACATACACTGGGCTGCACTGTGTTAGGTGTCATCATTATCATATATTTTTCCTAGTGGTTTTAGCCTTTTGAGCAAACCCTGACTGGTATATAAGCTCCGACTCTCTCCTCTTCATTTCAACTACTATCCTGGAACATTCCACCTTGCTCACTATTTCCATTCTTGCCTCCTACCATCTACTTCCTTTTATATAAATGGGATCACATCACTTCCCTAATCAAAAGCCCTGCAAGGCTTTCCTTTACCCTTAAGAACAAAGTCCATGCAAGTCATGAATTCCCCCTCCACTTTTTCCAGTTCCATCTCCACTGTCTGCCATGTTCCCTCTCGCTACTATCTGAGGCACACACAGCCCTTCGCCTTTCTCTTGCAGAGGCAGCTTAGAAAAATAGATGGGGGCTTTAAGCAAGGTTAGAGCCAAGCTTAACACCATGAAAACAAGCTCATGATAAGCCAAATAAGATGGGACTATGGATTTAAAACATTTTGGATGATGAACCACAGTAAAGAAATACTCTTTACATTGCCGCATAGTACACATGCACACATTTACAACAACAACAACAACAAACATTTCATTAAACACTGTAAAGTGCTCCTTATGTGGTAAATACTCTGTTGCTATTTCCATGCTATTTCCATTCCTTCCTTCCCCTGGACTCTCCTCCTCCTTCCTTCCCTTCTCTTCTTTCCCTCATAAAAATGTTGGCTTTGAACCACAAGTGTATTTCATGACTCACTGATGGACCATAACTTGCAGCTTGAAGCACACTGGATACAAAGGGGTTTTGGGGTTGGGATGTAAGACTTGCAGGACTCTGGACCCTGAGGACCACTGGGAAATAATAATTAGCTGGCGATCGATCAGTCACCTTTGTATGGTGTTACTCTTTCAACCCTTGTTATCTCCATTTGCTTTGCTATTCTGGAAACGAAACTGGGATGTAGGTTCTGAATGCTTTCTACGCTTCTCTGTTAAAACATGAGTGCATCGTCCATGTTCTCTTATTCACCTTCTAAGTATCAGTGTCCTTATCTTAAAATAGGGATAATAATCCCTACCTATGCAGTTATCATGAAGATTATATGAAGAAATGTAATGTAAAGACTAGCACATGTCTGCACATAAAAAATAGCCAGTTAATGTTAAGGTGTGGGCTAGGCAATCTCTAACAGGCGGACATCACTAACATCATATTGCAAGCATGGAAACAGATTTATTGGGTTAGAGTAAATTTGCCCAAGATCCTACAATATTTCAGTGTTGTATTTTCCTGATCCATTTTGGAACCACTTAGAAATAAGTAAGGGAGCTAGTCATAAAGGGATTGAGATATCTGACAGAATGTGACTTAGGTCTGTGGCAACAGTGGGCTCTCTATCATGGAACTCCAGAATTTACAAATGTGCACATGCATCCAGAGGCAGGCACAGGGAAGGGGCTCCTCAAGGAGGGAGAGAGACAACCCCTCCTGATAAAGAATGGGCCCACAGGCCTCCTCAAGTAGGGGTAGAGATTGCCCACCCCTAATTGTGTCTCATTTGCAGTCCAGACAAGTACCCAAAAGAAAGGGAAGGGCTGAGCTACAAGCACCCAGCTTCTGTGCTCTAATCTGTTGGTCCAGTGGTTCAGTCTGCCTCTACACGGGAAATCAAGGATTTTACCCTAATAGGTATCTCTCCATCGGGGATGTGAGGCCTAAGGAAACAAACTTCCCTATGGTACTCTCCAGACTTTTTTCTCTCCTAGCACAGTGAGTTAACCATTAAGTCTCTGATCCAGCAGTGGGTGCAGACCCCTCAGGGAAGATCAGTGCCTCTCAGGACAGGCCTGCCCCCATCTTCCTGAGACTGATCTCCCCAAACAAAAGTCCAGTATTTATCTTCATGAGAGCACTACTGAGCATTCTGCCCTTGAAACTCTTAAATGGGTTCGAACGGAAGATTTGAATTTAAACCCTGGCCTCCCTGAATTCACAGCTGCAGTTTTGGAATAAAGGCTGGTCATGGAATATGGGTAGAACTCCACGACAGTGAGCAACACAAACCAATAGGGTGCTGGAGGAAAAGGTTACAGCTTCTATTTATTGATTTTTATAAATCGTGGAAGAATCCTTTCTTATTAATCATTACTAATGTCAGAGATATAGATGTATGGATTTGGGCTGTATGTCAACAGGTCTTTGCTTTCTGAGCCAGGCAAGGTGCTGAGATAACAAAAATGTTCTATAGGGAAAGCTTGTCAATTGTGCTCCCACTGTTTTCAGCATACCATGTTACACATGCTGGGTTAACCACAATTACCGATTATCTTCTTTTAACTAAATTGATCTTTTTTTTTTTAAGATTTTATTTATTTATTTGAGAGAGAGAAAGAATGAGTGGGAAGGAGAAGCAGGTGCCCCACCAAGCAAGGGACCCCAACGCAGGGCTCGATCCCAGGAACCTGGGATCGTGACCTGAGCTGAAGGCAGATGCTTAACCGACGAGCCACCCAGGTGCCCTTAACTAAATTGATCTTTACAAAATGAACAAATGATGTGAAATGAGTTCTTCAAAACTATCGGATAAGATGAACAACATGAACACATCATAGATCCAAGATGATAAAAGCAAGCCTACTTAGGTCAGAAGAAAATGGAATAGATGATACATCTACTTTTAGGCTGAGTACTTCTTCAATGACATTTGAAGTAAAAGTGGCCATAATCTTATAAGATCTGATAAGGAATGGGCCAAAGCATTGAAAATCATGAAGAAAACTAGTTGACAGAATGGATTTGCAGCCAGGTTTAGTAAAGAAAACTGTAATGCACTTTTCCTTGAGAAGTTAACTATTGATAATATGAAGCAACCATAATTATTAAATGTATAAAATAATGTCTATTTAATTTTTAGGATTTTTTTTCATTCTTTTATTTTCCTCTCAGCCTTCTTAAGTCAATGTATTCCAAATTGTAAGCATTTTCTTTTCTTTTTTTTGATCTCTTTCCTTTCTTCTTCTCCTTCTCTCTTCTTTCTTCTTTCATCTTCTTCTTTTTTTTTTCCCCAAATACTTTTATTTTATTTTTTCAGTGTTACAAGATTCATTGTTCATGTACCACACCCAGTGCTCCATGCAGTACGTGCCCTCCTCAATACCCACCACCAGGCTCGCCCAACCCCCTCCAAAACCTTCAGTTTGCTGCTCAGAGTCCACAGTCTCTCATGGTTCATCTCCCCTCCGATTTCCCCCAATTCACCCTTCCTTTCCTTCTCACAATGTCCTCCATGTTTTTCCTTATGCTCCACATGTAAATGAGACCATATGATAATTGACTGTCTCTGCTTGACTTATTTCACTCAGCATAATCTCTTCCAGTCCCATCCATGTTGACACAAAAGCTGGGTATTCATTCTTTCTAAGATTCTATATATTTGAGAGAGAAAGAGCAAGAGAGAGCACAAGCTGGGGGGAGGAATAGAAGGAGAAGTAGACTCCCTACTTAGCAGGGAGCCCGATGCAAGACTCAATCCCAGGACCCTGGGATCATGACCTGAGCTGAAGGCAGATGCTTAACCAACTGAGACACCCAGACACCCACCTATTTAATTTTTATTACAATTATTTATTTGATATATGCATATATTAGAGTCATATGTATGTATAATTTACATATTAAAATTTGGAAAAGTAAAAGTTTTTGAATGTCTATATAAAATATATATAAGTAAGTAAGTATAAATTAATATATAAATAGGTAATGGCATTTGAAAAATTTTACTGAGGGAGTAGACAACCAGATCAGAACAAATTTGAAGACGACTCTTATAAATATCTGCAAGCTTATTGCATATTCCTCTAAAGCTCAGCAGAAAGGAATTCCGGAACCAGATACAAACTCTCCAATGAGGGTATCCATTAGTGAGGGCACCATACAGCCAAAATATAGGTCAAATTAAAGTTGGAAACTCCCTTTATATTTTTCAAGAACCCATAGATTAATCAAACACATATTTCTCCAATGTAGAATTTCTCAGCCCTTTAAAATGTTAATGTGCATTGAGAATCTTCATGAAGTGAATAATATTCAGCACTTCCCTGAATGATTTCCGAGTCCCGTGTGCTTCCGAATGTGTGTGCGCAGGCATGCACGTGTGTGGGATGTGTGCATAGCATCTCAAAAGACTATTGCTTCACAGAACACAGTTTTGAAGTAACATTGAGACAATTATTTTTCTTCTTTTCTCACATTTATACCAATATGCCCTTCACACAAATGCATTTTTTTACGAGCTTTTCCTTTTTCGGACCTCAGACAATTCTCTAGAGACAGCTCAATTTAAAGCAGTTCACATTAGTTTTAGGCAAGAAAGTCCTAAGGAAGTATTTGAAGATGGTGGTTTGTACTCAAGTGCAGGTGTCATATATAAATTTTAAGAGGTGGTTGGTTTTCCATGCTGTGACTTGAAAAGACTGGTGACTCACTCATGCCTGGGTAGCTCGGCCCGTGAAAGACAACCACTCTTGACAAGAGCCAAGACTAAAGTGCATTCCAGTTTGCAGGTACACAGAGTACTAGTCTCCAAAGATATCCACTTCCTGATTCCCAGAACCTATGAATAAGCTATCTTATGTGGCAAATGTACTTTGTAGATATGATAAAATTAAAATTTTGTAGTGAGGTAATTATATTGAATTTTTTTCAATGAATGGGTATCCGGTGTGATGTTCCTTAAAACTGGAAGGAGATCAAAGAGAGATAGAAGGTGTGACTATGGAAATAAAGCATTGCTAGGTATACAGAGGCAAAAGAGCTGCCAAGGAATGTGGGTGGCCTCTAGAAGCTGGGAAAGGCAAGGAAATGGATTCCTTTCCAGAACATTAAGAAAGGAACACAGCCCTCCTAACACCTTGACTTTAGCCTTATGGGTAGAATGCTAGATTTCTAGACTACAGAACTGCAAGATAAAAAAATTGTGTTGTTTTAAGCTACTGAGTTGGTGGTAATTCATAACTGCAACAATAGGAAACTAATACAGCCCTATAGAAAGACCTCTGTGCCTTTCTTTCCGTCTCTTTCTTTCTAAGGTAATCTGAATATGCCTTTGCTCCTTACTGGAACCTGCCTAAGGAATTCCTGATCTCTTCTGATCCAAAGTATCTCAGGGCCCCATGGACTACCAGGATGGCTCCCTCTCCTGGAGGGGCAAGAGCTGAGGTTTCTTCTTTGTCCTTGGGTAGGGATGGCTCCTCACCACAAAACTCAAGGAAGGCAAAAGGCAGCTTTGACACTTGTTTTTTTTTTTTTTTAATTTTTTATTAACACATAATGTATTATTTGCCCAGGGTACATGTCTGTGAATCATCAGGCTTACACATTTCACAGCACCTACCATAGCACATACCCTCCCCAATGTCCATAACCCAGCACCTTATACCTACCCCCCTACCCCCCAGTCACCCTCAGTTTGTTTCGTGAGTTTAGGAGTCTCTTATGGTTTGTCTCCTTCCCAATCTGATCTTTTTTTATTTCCCTCCCCCACCCCCCACAACCCCCCGCCCCGCCTCTCAAATTCTTCATATCAGAGAGATCATATGATAATTGTCTTTCTCTGACTGACTTATTTCACTTAGCAGAATAACCTCTAGTTCCATCCACATCATGGCAAATGGCAA
>CM052883.1:86928792-86957430 GCA_028534135.1 Potos flavus | reverse complement strand
GCAAAAAAATAAGGTTAAATACAATGAGGGGATAAAATATGTAACAGTGAAAATTAGAAAAGATTTTTAAAAAGGTGTTGATTAGATACTAGTTAAAAAACGTTAAAATAAGAAAGAGGAAAAATAAAATATAAAAATACAATAAGAAAAAAATAAAATTTAAGAAATTTAACTCTGAAAGACTAAAGGATCATGGGAAAAAAAGCCATGAATTCTACGTGTTGCTTTTTCCTAACTCAGGAGTTCCGCAGTTTTCATTGATCAGTGGACTTGGTCTTGCCTGGCTATTCTTGCTGATCTTCTGGGGGAGGGGCATATTGCAGAGATTCTCAAGTGTCTTTGCCCGAGGCAGAATTGCACCACCCTTGCCAGGGGCCCGGCTAGGTAATCTGCTTGGGTGCGCTCTCAAGGGCTTTTGTTCCCTGAACGCTTTCCGTACAGCTTTGGAGGAGGGGAATGAAAATGGCGGCCTCCCAGTCTCCGGCCTGTAGAAGCCGGAAGCTCGGGGCCCCACTCCTCAGTGCGCCCTTAGAGAAAAGCAGTCAATCCCTCCTGTCTCTTTGGTCTCCGGCTGCACTCCGAGCTCACCCGGCCTGTGACCGAGCGTTTCTGTTTCTGTCTCTGGCGCACGGCCGTTTGGAGTCTCCAAACACAGCAGATTCCTGATGCGAGCTACCGCGCTGCTCCTCCCAGAGGAGGAAGGAGGGGGTCTCTCCGGATCTGCCCCTTGTGGGGTCCCTGCTTGAAGCACAGTGACCTGACTGCCTTGGATCGTGGTTCAAGGTAAGCCCGAGCTGGTAGCTCACTGTTTGGCTCAGTCTCTGCCGTTGGCTTCCCTGTTCTGATACCTGGGAGCTCTGCCACCCTCAGACACCCCCGGTCTTTCTGTGACCCCACGGGTCCTGAAATCACACTATCCCCACAAGGGCTCCACCCCCTGCTTAGCCTCTGGAGCAACGTCCCTCAGTGAAGCAGATTTCTAAAAGTCCCGATTCTGTGCTCTGCTGCTCTGCGGCTTGCCGGGAGCCGGCCCCTCCCTCCGTGGTCTATCTTCCCGTCGCTTTGGATTCACTTTTCTGCACGTCCTACCTTCCGGAAAGCGGTCGATTTTCTGTTCCTAGAGGTGCTGTTCTTCTTCTCTTCTATCTCCTGCTAAGTTTGTAGTTGTTTAGAGTGGTTTGATAACTGTCTAGCTGAACTTCTGGGATCAGACACTATCTCTGCCTCTTACTCCTCCACCATCTTGCTCCTCCTCCCCCTGCTTTGACACTTGTTTAATTGCTCTACTTACATCTGGAAAATTTATTTCATTTGGAAGGAGGAAAAGGAAAATAATCTTTAACCAGATGAAAACTGATTCTGAATAATTATCTTCAGGGCTTGATCTACCTGTATTATCAATTTGCATAAATGAACATTTTCTTTATTCTCCGCTTCCCAAAGTTTAATCATTCAGTGGTTGTTTAGTTGTTGTTGTGTGTGTCTGTGTGAATTAATCCCATAATCATGTCAGGTCACTCCTTAAGTCTCAACATTGCACAGACACAACCTTCATAAAATCACATGTACTCTCCACTTACATATTTAAATATTTTATTAGTAATGTGTCTTCTTATTCCAGGTTAAGGAATTTCTCCGTTCTTCATGGTAACATTGTTAGAGGTAATAAATGCAGGCAGTGTAGTGAGAACAGCAACAGCCTTTCAAAAATTATGCACCTGAATATCTGATTAAGATCAGCAGTTTAATAGTCAATTAAAATTTTTTATAACGGCCCTAATGTGAATGTCTATTGTTGGTTATATTGTTTTCTCAGCTTGATTATGAACTTTTTATACGTTGGAGTTTGAACTGATCTTTCATAAAAACGTTCTTAAGAATTGTAAATTTTGGAGTGCCTGGGTGGCTCAGTCGGTTGAGCGATGACTTCTGATTTGGCTCAGGTCATAAACCCACGGGTGGTGGTATCAAGTCCTGCATTGGGCTCCGTGCTCAGTGGGGAGCCTTCTTGTCCCTGTCCCTCCTCCTCTGCCCATCCCTTCATGCACTCTCTCTCTCTCTCTCTGTCTCAAAGAAATAAATAAATCAAATCTTAAAAAAAGAAAGAATTGGAAATTTTTTTTTTAATTTTACCAGACACATTCAATTGATATTACTGGCTTCTTTGTGATTGTGTTTATATACATTTAAAAAAATTATTCTCAAACTTTAAAGGTCAAAAGTGTGGGCATTGAGTTGGTTCAGCCCCAACGTACTTGGAGAACAAGATTTTGAGTTTCTAGAAAGTGGAAAAATAATAATTTTACTCTAACTCCTCCTCTGAGCTATTCATATTTTTCTGCTACTCATCTTTGTATTACAGATTTGAACTGTCCAGAATATCAACACTGTATTATCTACCATGCCACAAAGTGTTTACAGTTCTGCTTTGAGCTGACATCTGTTAAAAATCACACAATACTTACAACAATCTAAAGAAAGCTTTTTATGTGAAGCAGATAGCACCTGTATCACAAAGATATTATTGCATTTGAAGGAAAGCTTGTCTTTGAGCCTGATGCCATATACTAAATACTAATGATAATAAAAATCTACCTACTGGCACTACAGACCAAAATACAAATATCTTGCTACAGTATTTTCTGTTCAGGGAATACTGTAGATATCTCTGGGGTGCCTTTTTCTTTTCTGACCTGCATACAAATAGAAGGGTTATTGCTTTGGTCTGATAACTTGCCTGGCTTATACAGTAGGGCCAAACCAATTATCTTCTTAGCTGACCTATTTTGGAAAATATTGCAGAAATTTGCATTACATGAAGGAGTGTTTTACCGTGACAAGCACAATTCTGATCGATAGAATTCGATCAAGAGCGCTTTTTCTTTTCTCAAAAGGTTATTTGTTCACAAAACCTCACATTATGTCTCAACTTTTGGAATTGCTAAGACACTACAAAAAGGTTTCAACAGAAAGTACTTGTGCTGCCCAAGGTTTTACCGCAGCACAACAGGGAGCTGGAAATATTCTGGTGGGGAAAGAATAGTTCACAGGAAAGCTCCACCATGAATTTCTTTCCCAGGACCAGTAATGAGCATGGCATTTCCTCTTTTGTATTAACACTTTGTAAATGTACCAGTTTCATTCCTCAGAGGCAGTAGTTATCATATCTGCCTTGTTTTCAACCTAGGTCTTCCATGACTTCCCCTTCCACCTCCCAGTTTAATTAACTTCATCTCATCAAATTCTTCTCCCTCCACTACTCTTGGGGTTTAAGGAATGATAATTGTGAACCGAAGGAAGAAAAGACACAGATGTCAGATAGGATGTCAGATGCCCACTTCTTTTGTTGGTTAAGCAGGGTTGAAGATTACGGCTTTGATAAGACTGAACAAAAAAAGCCTCTCTCTTCCATCTCTCCAAGATACAGCATTCTACCCTGGTGAGTTTGTTTGCTAATTGGAGGTACAAAGAGCAGAGAGAAGGAACATGGCCTTTGGGCTCACCGGTTCTAAGGGAGAGAACCAAAGAAAGTCTTAAGACAAACATACATAATGATCCATTTCCCAAGGTCACTAATCAGATAAATCCTTCTTTCCTTGGGAGGGAAAGAGTAAGAAACTGGAGAGAAACAGAGTTTCTCTGTTTTCTGAAATTATTTATTCCTCAAAAAATTAAACACGGAAGTGTCATATAATTAAGCAATTCCACTTCTAGGCATATATCTAAAGAAAACAAAATCAATACATTGAAGAGATATCTTCATCCCCATGGTCAAGGCAACATTATTAATAATAGTCAAGGCATGAAAACAATCTACATATCCATTAACAGGTGAATGAATAAAGAAAATGTGATTACACACACACACGAATATATATATAGGAACCATATTCATACATATATATGTGTGAATACTATTAAGCCATGAAAAAGAAGGAAATCCTGTCATGACAAAACAGATGAAGCTTGAAGACATTCTGCTAAGTGAATAAGACAGAGAGAGACAAATACTATATGATTTCTTTTTTTTTTTTTTAATACTATATGATTTCACTTACATGTGGAATCTAAAATAAATAAACAAACCAAACTCAGGTCTCTGGTTCAGGAAACAAATCTGCTGTCTATGTTTCAAGTTGACACTATCCCTGTCCTTCCAGGGTTTTTTCTTATACAAACATTCTTGTAAAGATAATCTGAGACAATACCTGCTACACAATGTGTAGAAACATCACAAAGAACTGCTTTCCAACAGGAGGAACAGATGGGACAAATAGAAAAGAGCTAGCAAGGTGGTAGGCTTTAATCCAATCATAGCAATAATCACATTAAATGTGATTACATTAAACAAACTAGCCTAAAGACAGAGATTGTTAAATTGGATAAGATAGAAATTCCTAATAACTATGCTATCTACCAGAAACCTTCTTTAAATACAAAGGCATTGATAGGTTAAACATAAAAGAATAGGAAAGATATGCTGTGCAAAAAGCAACCATAAAAAGTTGGAGTATCTATATTAAACAAAAGAAAGCAGGCTTTAGACAAGACATATTATTAGAGATTATAAGGAATATTGCAAAAGGATACAAGAGTTGACTGTCCAAGAAGACATAATAATACTAAATGTGGATGCACCTAACCACAGAGCTTCAAAATATGTGAAGCAAAAACTGATAGAAATGAGAGGAGAAATAGACAAATCACAAATATGGAAGACTATTTCAACACTCTGAGTATTTAATAAGAAAGAGGACAGGAAATCAGTAATAATACAGGAGACCTGATTAACACTATTGGATGACATGACCTAATTTATAGAATATTCAACCCAACAACACTTGACCGCATGCTCTTGTCAAGTGCACATAAAAAATTCATCAATATAGATTGTACTTGAGGCCATAAAGTAAACCCTAACAAATTTAAAAAGGATAGAAATTATGTAAAGTGTGCTCTTGTGCAATTACAGAAATAAACAATAAGCAATAACAGAAAGATATTTGGAAAATTCTAAAATATTTTTAAATGGCAAATGTATTGAAGAGGAAATCTCAATAGAACTTTAAAAATATTTTGAAATAAAATAAAAATACAACTTATAAAAAATCTGTGGGATGCAGCTAAAGCAGTACTTAGAGAAAAATTTATAGCATTACATGCTTCTATTAGAAAAAAAGAAAGATCTCAAGTCAATAATCTAAGCTACTTTAACAAATTAGGAGGAAAGAACAAAATAACACAGGCAGAAGGAAGGGAATAATAAATACAAGAACAGAAATCAATAGAATTGAAAACAGATGAACAACAGAGAAAAGTTTATGAAACTTCAAGTTGGGTTTTTTAAAGGAAACAACAATAAAAACAACAACAATAAAACTGAATTGATAAACTTCTGGCCAACTGAGCAAAATAAATAAATATGTATATATATATATATATATATATATATATATAGAGAGAGAGAGAGAGAGAGAGAGAGAGAAGAAACACAAATTACAGGTTTTAAAATTTTCTCTAAGTATAAAATTACATCAAATTATGAGGTTTAAAAAAATACAGGGCTATTCTCTTACCACAAAAAATGACTGTATTATGTACTCTGTAAATGGTTACTGAGCTAAATTGAATGGGAAGCCCTGGTAGCATGGAGCAGAGACTAAGATCAAATAATAAATGGTTTGGTGTTTGCCAAATTTGTTGTCTATATGGTTTAAGTAGTATCTGTGAATTGAAATTTTTGCCTAAAGTTTAGTGCATGCAAGTCCATGTTTAGATTAATTTCACTGATAAATTTTAAAAAGTTATTACATGGAAATATTGGAATTATGTATTTGAATTCTGATTCTGATTCTGATCTTTCTACCAGAAAAACTGAGAATGAGTCTAATGTAGGGTCTGTTAAAATTAGTTGGGAGTTAACTTTAAATGAGTTCTGGGGATGCCTGGATGGCTCAGTCGGTTAAGAGTCTGACTCTTGATTTGGGCTTGGGTCATGATCTTGGGGTTCTGAGATCCAGCCCCTATTGGGCTCCGTGCTCAGAGCATTTGGCTTGCCCCTCCCCCTCCCCCACTGCCCCTGCTCTGCCCCCTCTCTCTCTCTCTCAAATAAATAAATAGGTAGATAAAATCTTTAATAAAAAAATAGATGAGTTCTGATGTATGATCATTGCATTTCTAATCTTTACCAAATATGCCTTTGATCTGGGGTTTGATGGGTGTCTACCTTGGATGAATATCTAGGGAAAGTTCAATTCCAATTCCATTTTATTACTTGGAATGTATATAGCTATGATCTAATAAATACCACTTTTGCCTATTACCATTATACATTATAATTACATATGTGGTTGTCATAGTCATGTCTATATTCATCATTAATTTTTCCTTCAAAGTAGAATTATTACTTGTAAAGAATTACACTTCTAGGGTCTACCAGTTCCTCCAGTAGAGAACAGGTGCAAGCAAATACAAAACCCTGTTCCTGTTCAGTGTCCTTTTGTACTGGAGTTTTTCACTGAAAGAAGCACATGTTGTTTTAACCTTTTCCTACTGTGCCTAGCCATGAAGAATTCTTTGAAGCTGGTCTGAGCATGTTTTGTTCTTTGCCTGTGAGGTCCCTTTCTCCTACAACTTCTGTTCTCCTATTCCTTTGTGGGTTGCTCCTACATGCATTTTTCTCTTCCTCTATTCACTCCCAAGCTTCATCATTTCACTTTTGACTTTGGCTTTTTAAACTTTTTTGCTTTTATTTGACAAGTGCTCCAGGGGTAAGAGCAAAAAGATCCAGGAAAGTGGTGACTGAAAATAGATGTTAAGTTCCCAGGATTGCTCTGCTAGATTAATTACTGTTAAAGTTTTGGGTGGCAATGAAAAAAGCTCATGTTTTGAAAAGAAATTACCGAAGCTGTATATAATAATATTTTGCCTTTAAAACTGTTGTTTCCACAACCTTAAGTTGTATTTTCCATGCAGGGCTTTCTACTTCTACATTGGCGCTTTGTAGTGATACTTGTCTTTAATTAGCTATATTACACCCTGTTGCTGGACAAGCAAAAAGTTGTCTGAACCAATTATAGTACTAGATTGATGGAAATCTAAAGCGTCATGTGGATTTACACTTAATGTGTTTCACTCTAGTATTTGGACTAATAACAGCTTTATGGAGAGAGGGTGAGGTGCTTGGAAGGCAGAAAGACAGAGTGGAAGAAAGTAGTCAACAGGAATGTAAACCACGATTCGAAAAATTTTTAGAATATCTGACATCATTTGATACCCTTTGAATGAATGATTTTCTTTCTTTCTTTTTTTTTTTAAAGATTTCTTATTTATTTATTTGAGATAGAGAGAGAGAGCGATCAAGAGGACAGGAGCAGGGGAGCAGAGGAAGAGGGAGAAGCAGGCTCCCCGCTGATCAGGGAACCCAATGTGGAGCTTGATCCCAGGACCCTGGGATCATGACCTGAGTCGAAGGCAGATGCTTGACCGACTGAGCCACCCAGGCACCCCTGGATGAATGATTTTTAATATGCTTTATATCACAGCCTGCACTCACACTTGCAAAAGTGCACACATTCACAGGCAGATATATGAAATGCAATTTTATAAAACACTGTCTTTCCCTATGCCTGACAAATGCTGATATTTTCTATTTTATGTCCTTTGAAATGCTGATCAGAAATGACTAAATTGATTGAAATGTAATTGAAATGACCCACTAATATGTGGTAACCCGCAGTTTGTATGGCACTGCAGTAGAGATTGAGACTATTTATTCATTTCTGTGGATAATTTCTTACAGTCTCGTATTGTTCAATAAGTTTTTGTTGTCATCTTTTTCTCAAGCCAGTGCTCTTTGTTAAATAGATCATGACTTCTCATGACCCAGTTAAAGGCTTGGAGATATAAATAAAGGGAAGATTGAAACTGAATGCCCAGGGCTTAAATGCCAGAAAGTAAACTCACAGACCAGACCTGTTGGGAACAAATGGGAGATTATGTGACAATGAGGAGGAAGGGATAAAAAACAATTAATCGCAGTCAGAATCAGAGTTTAATATAAGCAAAGCCCACATTCCATTTGGAAAAGTGCATGAGTTTACAGACAATAGATATTTAGATTCCATCTAATATGGGTATGTTGTATAGAAGGAGATAATGGCTGCCCCTCCCTCAGTAATGAATGCTAAGAATTTTTTTTTAAGATTTATTTATTTATTCGAGAGAGAGAGGGAGAGAGAGAGAGTGTGAGCAGGTGTGTGAGCAGAGGGCGTGGCAGAGAGAGAATCTCAAGCAGGCTCCCTGTTGAATGCGGAGCCTAACACAGGACTCGATCTCACAACCCTGAGATCATGACCCAAGCTGAAATCAGGAGTTGGACACTTAACTGACTGAGGCATTCAGGCACCCCAAAACACTAAGAATAAAATCTAATTGAATCCACTTACTGGAAAAACAGAGGTAGATGCTTTTCAAGGTCAGTGTCACTCTTGAATAATAGCCCCACCCCCACCCCAATCAAAAAAGCAAGGGAACTCTGTTTTACATAACAGAAGTCTGCTGACTCTCTCTGGGGAGGCCTTAGTGCGTTACCTGTCTGTCATTCTTGGAAAAGGTACCTATGCTGAGTGGTTCTCCACTATGGGTTGCGCAAAGAATCACAGGTGAGCTTTTTAAAAATACTGATTCAGATGAGCCACCAGGATGAGTACAACTTAAGTAAAAGGAAGCAAAGTGCTTGCAGTGCATTGCTGAAAACAAATGCCACAAAGGAAATCTAAATTGAAGACCCACAACTGACCATTGAACTTGACCTTCCTTCCACCCCACTCCCACCCCAGCTGTTCTCAGGAACTTGGGAGGCAGAGGGTATTAGGACTTTCCATCTGAAGCCCTTCCTACTCAAGGTGTTGTCCGCACACCAGCAATAGGAGCATCAGCTGGTTAGAGAGGGTAAAGCAAATGACCGCAGCCCCAGATGTTGCTGAGGGCAGAATGGAAAGACCCCTTGCACTAAGGGCATGTATCAGAATAAACAGATTCTAGAAAGAGGGTAACACAGGGTCTTTTTTACTCATCCCTGTTTGACTCAGGTGGAAGAAGAAGTTGTTCAACATGTCGCTTCCTCAGATAAAACTCACTATGAACACGAATGAAAATGAGATTTCTGAATCACATGAAATGATAAGTCAGAGGTTATTGACTTTCCGTAATACAATAGAGGCTCCATAAAGTTAGGGAATTTTGTCTGTTTTATTCACTGCTGTATCCCCAACACCCAGTTCATCTTTATTTCCCCACCACAGTACAGACACATGCTCTCATATGCATACGCACATGCAAACTCTATATACCAGTTTGGATAGGCTACACTATGTTGGAGTAATGAACGACACCCAGTGTCTTCTCATTCATACACAAGTTCAATGTAGTTCAGCAGAAGAGCTCTGAGGGATCCAGGCTGATGAGGCTACATCTCAGCATGTGCTTCCCAGACACCATGGCAGAGGTAAATCAGCTCTTAAAGGCTTCAACTCAAAACGATACAGTACTTTTGATCATGTTTCTTTGGACAAAGCAAGTCACATGGTCATGCCAAATGTCAGAGAGGGCAGGACTGTGAAACCATATCATGCAGCCAGAGGGAATAGAAGGAGAAATATTTGGTCAAGCCCACTAATGAAAGTTCTATGGAAATAGAGATGAGAGAATCATCAATTTTCCTAATTAAGGTAAACAAACAAAACTTTCATAACATTTAAATGTGGAGCTATTCAGAGAAATTTGATTTTTTTACATAGACATATTAATTTTTTAACCAAGAAAGTGTTCCTTTCAGAAATAGATTATCTGTTTCTCTGTTCTTTTTCTTATTTTATTCCCCAGTGAATGAAATGTTCCCCTTCTCCAATTCTTTAAGCATTTGACAGATTCTTGTGATATCCTTATAGAAATTTTGGCTGGATCCTGTAACGTTAGGTAGATTCATAGCTGATGAATGACTTGAGGTTGTTTGGAGGAAGATCTCGAGTAGTGTGCCAAAGTTTTCTCTCCTGTTTGACAATTTTTAGCATAGACCTGGATGCAAATATGAAAGGCATATATGTACTGTATTTTCAGATAACATGAAATTGAGAGGACTAAGTCATATGTTGGCTGAAAAAATCAGGATCCAGAAAGATGTTGTACTAGAAGGACTGAGAAGATGACAGGATGAATGAATTTAACCATACACAAATGAAATCTTTGCTTTCAGGTAGAAAAAAGAGAGAGAGAGATATAATTACATAAGTACTGTATATATTTACATATCACTTTGTTCCAATACAGATGTGTGATAACCTTTAAAGGTACATGATATAAGATGACCTAAATGAAAAGTAATAAAACAGAATCAAGAAAACAAGTGTTGGGGCAAAGAAAGAGCCAAGAAAGAAGGTAAGCAGTACCTATCATGATGATATACATATATGGGAAAGTGCATAAAAATAAGATTGATAGACATAGTGTTCAAGATGATTTTGAACAAAACAGAGTTCAGCCTGGCTCAGAATGAAGTCATGGCAGAAATGGCAGAAAGAGATCAGCTTATGTTTCAGTTCTGACTGATTGGTAAGTAGATTTTTGGAGCAGGGTGATCGGAGGGCTTCTGAGGCTGGGCGTAGCAGGAACCAATTTGGTTCTATGGCCATCATCAGTGGAGATGGCAAGGGGTGGCATTTGTGCTGTGTATATGGCAACCCTAAGCCAAATCTATCCATTTAGTACTGGAAAATGTGCACAATCAGGGAAGCAGATGTCAAAGCAAAATGTTCAAGAGTGAGGAGCTTAGCTAGGGTCTAGTTAAGTGGCAGGTATGGCAGTGGGCTCATTCAACACTCACGCCATCCCTCGCCTAGTGCATGGAATGTACTCTAGGCTCCCTTTTACAGGACCTGCAGCCTCCCTCATAGGTCTAGAGGGACTCTGATGGCTGCTGGGATGGATTTGAATGGTTTGGCTTGGAATGGTTTGGCCCACCCCAATACACAAATCTCCTACTTCAGAATTCCCAGCACCGTCAGAGAATCTTTGTTGTGGCATCTTCTGCTCCCATTCTCCATCCTGGAGCCCCTAGCCCCCATCAGTGCTACCAGGTGTTGCTCAAGTAAGAGTGAAAGATGGTCTCTTGTGACAACTGCCATTCCAGCTCCCTGGCTTTTATCTGTAACTGTCACAAAGTGCTAGAGAGATAGAGAGAGAGAGAGAGAGATGTTTCTAGTGCTGTGATTTCTGAGTATGGCTTAAGCAATTTCTGGGCAGGTGGTTCTCACCCCCAAAATGTAGAATTTGGGGAGAGATTTGCATAGACCAAGCAGCATGGGATAAAGGTATACCAATTTGCTTTTGCTATACAAAGTGTTACCCAAACCCAGCATTTTACAACAAATGCTTTTTCTCATGATTCTGTGGGTTGGGTAGCCATATCTTCTGGTGTTGGCATGCTCATCGGATCTCAGGAGTCAGCTGGTGGCTGGGGTGTGGCTGAATGGTCTAGGACAGACTCCCTCACATGTCTCTTTGTTGGCTTGAGCTCATTTGGGTGAGATTTGGCTTGGAGGGTTCCCCAGAGCAGCAAGAGAAGGCAAGTCCCAGGGCACAGGCACTTTTCAAGTCTCTGCTTATATCACATTTGCTACCATCCCACTGGCTAAAAGAAGTCACAGTGGCTAAGCTCAAATTCAACGGGAGAAAATAGAGACTCCACCACTTGATTCCAAGGAGGAAGTATTAACACCGCTGTTCCCCCTTAGGAGAAGCTGCTAAGTCACATTGCAAAGAGGCATGTGTATGGGAATGGGAGGTCTGTGAGGCCATTTTTGCAATCTGCCACAGAAGGGAACACTTGTGTATCCATTCTAAGCAGCCAAATCACTCCATGCAGATTGGCCTTCCATTCTGTGTTTTGCAAATGGAACTGGAATCTCACTTCCCCATTGAAACACTTTCAAAGCTGTTCAGGTCCCTTTGGAAAATTTATTTCTGGGAACTGGACCACCATTAAATGGTCATGTTGGAAATGGGGTTCCGATCATTCAGCTTACAAAAGACCTTTAAAATACAACCCAGTTGTAATTTGGGGTCTGCCCATTTTGTTAACTGAAATAGGGTTGCAGAAATGAGCTAGTGCTTTCTTCTTTTTAAGAAATTCATTCTGTACTCTGACAATAAGAATTTCTCTCTGAGGTAGATACAGATGATAACCTCCTGATTTGAGTTTGAAGTCTGCACTATTTTATTTTTGGCTGGTTACAGTCAGAACTGCTATTTTCATTGTAGAGCCAAATGATTATTTATACTTGTCTTGGATCATTCTTTATATACCATTAGCAATGACAAGAAAAGCACAAGGGACTGAATATTTACATCCAAAATTCTAAAGTGAATATTCCCCCTTTGGCAGATCCAATTGCTCAGGACTCTAAGTCCCAGTAATAAAGAACCATATGTCATTGCTGGATTGTATGTGGCTGCAACAATGGCTTTCGAGCAGCTGAAGCTCTCAATCTCCCAGCTCCTCACTCTGTGTCTGAGTGTGGCCAAGGGTTGGCCACACTCATACTCCTGAGTAACTCCTCAGAGTTGTTCTTATAAATGGAGTATTGTTATAACCAACAGCATGGCAAGGTTCAGGGTTCAATACAATTTATGGAGATTTTGAACTTGAGGTTTTCCTGATGATCCATGGAGCAATAGGCATGTCCCTTGGCCTCAGTCAGCTTATATACTAATCGAGGTGTAAAACAGAGGCATAAATAACAGTAGACAAAATGTGCTGAGTCACAAAAAGAATGCAAATAAGGGGATATGAAATTCAAAAGAAAGAAGGAGTAATATTGTTCAAGTTATGTGCATAGCACTTAGCACTTGGCATTTAATCATTGATCTTCTTGCCCCCTTGAAGACAGAGCCTGAGGCTCTCTGGTTTTTATCACTCCCAGGGCCTCTCCAAAGTGCCTGCCACCCAGTACAGTAGATACCATTGTTTATAAAATAGATAAACGGATGAATGCATTGATTCATTTAGGAGGCGAAGGAAGAGCTTTGTAGCTGTGGTAAAATTTCAAGGTGCTTAGAAGAATTGGCAGATACCAGTGGATTTGGGAGAGAAGGAGTTTATACTGGAGGGCACAGGCTGAACAAATATTTGGAATTGGGAAAGTACAAGACATTTAGGAGGAAAAAAAAATCCAGTTTGACTACAATGTGGAGAACACATTTGGATCTGAAATCTACCAAGGTAAATGTGAGGTGTGCCTCAAGCCATGGGTGGTGCCTCTGCTCCTCCCCTCCCTTCCTTAAGGGATAACTTTTCAACCCATCCATCTGTCCTCGATTCCAAGTAGAGATTTGGGCAGAGTAAAGCAGAGAGTTGACAGGCCAAGGAAGAGCCAGCAGTGACATCATTATTGTCTGAAACCCTACTCGGTGACGACCATCATTCCAGGAATAATTGTAATGGCTCCAAACTCACGAGCTCTTGCTAGCTGCCAGGCCCTGCGCTGACTAGTTAACATGACCATCTCATTTTATCCTTCCAACAGCCCTAATTCTCACTTTGACAAAGAAGGTAATGCATCCTATGTGGAAATATTTGGATATATAAAGTAGCTACATTAAAAAAAAAAAGCCTACTTGTATCTTCCCCTTATGGTCCCCAATAACTAGCATATTTTCTTTGTCCTTGTTAAACTATACTGATAGCATATATTACTTTTTCATGATAGGGAGTTTAGCATAGTAGTTAGGAACATGGACTCTGCAGTTACACTACCTAGATTAAAATTCTGGGTCTGGCATTGTACTTTCTGTGACTGTAGGCAAGAAATGTATCCTCTCTGTGCCTCAGTTTCCTAATTATAAAATATAAATAATAATAGTAGGACCTATTTTATAGTGTCATTATGAGAATTAAATGAATTATTATTTGCAACAAGCTTAAGGAACACTATAATGGTAACTGTTATAATCGCCGTTTTACAAATGGGGAAACCAAGGCACAGAACTTGCCCAACTTCACTCAGATAGCAAGCAGGGGAGCCCAGCATATTGACTTCAAGCCACCAGCTCTACACCATGAAGGAACCGACCCTGTCTTGGATCTCTGAATGCCTATCACAGTTACATATTTCACGGTTGCATCCTTGGCGTAGTCTCATTGGACTGACCCAGGCAAATAATCTTAAGTGAACTTTCTTTCTTTTTTTTTTTTTTTTATTAGTGAACTTTCACTTTTTTTTTGTTGGAAGAGTTTTCAAGCTGACTGCTGATACTAGAACAGGCACCAAACTCTGGTCAGCAGAGCACTGTTGACCGCGTTCTCCGTGCAAAGTACAGAAGTCAGGGATCCAAGAGCTACACAGCAACACTCCTGGCACAAAGAGCTTCCAACCAGTTGTAAATGGACAGATGAAATGTATTCATGAGAAAATCCCAGCATAAGGCATTCTTTAATACTATTTGTCACTTACCACAGCCAAAGAGAGATAATCCCTGTTTCGTTGTGGGCTGCGGTGACTGGGAATGGAGACATCTCTGAGGAGATAGGACTTAACTTTGGGCTTTGGAAGATTCAGCCAAGAAGTGAGAATTATATCCCTGGGGCACCGGTAGATGAGGGCGCGCGTGTGAGTGTGTGTGTATGCGCGCGTGCGTGCGTTCGTGCGTGCGTGTGGAACACGCCCAAGTGTTACAGTAGGTATAGTATATCAGGCCCTGGAAGACAAGTGAGTAAATGGGTAGATTGGGATAAGAAAAGAAAACAAGAAAACAGAAGATAGCCTGAGGACAGATTATATAAACTTGAAACATGGCAAGGAATTGCGATTACAACAGTTGTAGTTTTAAAATGAACCCCACTGCTTCATCTGGCATTCAGCGTACAGGTACTTCCATATTTCAATCTTGCATTTTTCCTAAGTGGATGTAAGTTTTTCACAAGTTAACTGAACCAGGAACTCTAAATTGTTCAGAACAAAAGTCTTTTTTTTTAATCTTCTCATTGTTCATCACCAAGGTGTTCTATCAATACCAAATAAAAGGTTTCCTACATAGGTGCATTTAGGTTAGTGATCTTTTAAAGGATCTCAAACCTAGAAGAATATCCTCTAATTACCATTTCACTATTTTGAACTTGGGCTTCGAACTGAATGACTTATTTATTTATTTTCTCTGGGAAAGTTTTTTTATTGTTGTTCCCATGTATCATAATTTTGCATACATCTTGCCAACTATCTGTACTTGCTTGCTGTTATAAATTTTACCTTCTCATGTATAATTCAAGCCATTTTTTTGAGTTAGAACACATAAATAATTAATAAATAATTACATTACTGATCTCTTCCAGACATCTTTGCTGGATGTGAAACTGATGTTTCCTAAACTTATCATATTTATATAGGCAAAAATTAGTTCTAGCTTTACTGAGCTTGCATTTAAATTTTTTTCTTTTTTGCCATGACGTTCTCTAGTCTGCTTTTCTTAAGTGCCTGTCCTGTAATTTTTTGTAAATATTTTATTTTAATTTATTTGCGATAGCAAGCAAGAGAGAGAGAGAGTTAGCATGAGCAGGGGGCTGAGCAAGAGGGAGAAAGAGGCTTCCCACCAACCAGGGAGACTGACTCAGGGTTCGATTCTAGGACTTTGGGATCATGACCTGAGTAGAAGGCAGATGCTTAACCGACTGAGCCACCCAGGTGCCCCAGCCTCCCCTATAATTGAATGGAAGGGGACAAAAGTAGAATGGAGGGAAGATATTGAAAAATGGTCAATGGGGAAGATAAGAAAAATGCCCTTTGAGTATGATGACTTTGAAAGATTAACTTTTTCAAGTACAACCATACTTATAAAAGTGTGGGGTTTTTCGTTGCTTTTAAAAAAAAAATAGGGACGCCTGGGTGGCGCAGTTGGTTAAGCGGCTGCCTTCGGCTCAGGTCATGATCCCAGGGTTATGGGATCGAGTCCCACATCGGGCTCTTTGCTTGGCAGAGAGCCTGCTTCTCCCTCTGCCTCTGCCTGCCACTCTGCCTGCTTGTCCTTTCTCTCTCTCTCTGACAAATAAATAAATAAAATCTTTAAAAAAAAAAATAAAGATAACATTTCTCTTTGAAATGATCCTTAAAGCTATTAAATAATTATATACACTCATATCATTAAGTCATCTTAAAGATTTGCCACACTGGGTAAGTCTAGTGAGCTAACTGCCTTGTGGGCCCATGTGTTTTCTGGATTCTTTCACATGTAATTAGAATTCAGTCACACTCAGTTCAGAAGCCCGACAGAAGAGCTCGATGATGTTATTTACCATTACAGGTATTTACCATTATAAGGCTTTTCTTAGCAACTGATTTTGCTTGTGCAGCTAAAGATAATGTCAGTAAGTGCTTCACTGTATGGCTAAAATATCTCTAAGTCCAAAGTACTTGAGAAGAGGTCTGTGAGTAAGAATGTCTCAATTGTCTTCATGTTTAGTGGCTTTAGTCCAGGGATGACAATGGAGGAAAAGAGAAATTCATATAATCTAAGGACCATTAAGAAATCAGACATTTTCATATTTATTATCTAAGTACTTTGTAAAAAGTCATATTCTCATCTCCTTAGAGATGAAGACTCTAAAGCTCAGGGAGGTTAAGGCATCTCTCCAAGGTGACAGTTAATAAATGGCAGAGCAAAGACTGACCCTATGTGTGTCTGACTGTGACTACTGGCACCTTTTCATTGAGACCTGTTGCCTCGGCCTGAATAGAAGGAGTTTCTTTTTTGTCAGAAAGAAGTATATAGCACAGAGATGGGTTGGGCAGCTGGTCAACCTGAAAACAAGTCTTAAGACAAGTTCAGGTGCAGGGTCCCTCATTTCTCTCTTCCTCCTCCCCTGCATGGCTACCTGTAGACCTATCCTTTTCCTTCTCCTAAGCTCTGGTTTCTGGGGAGGATTAACATGATAAAGAATAGCCAAGGTAGGTTCCATAGACAAGAAATGCCCATGAGAAAAAAAAAAAAAAAGAAAGAAAGAAAAGAAAAGAAATGTCCATGAGAAAATCTAAACTTCCAAGATAACAAAAACCAGGTTTTTTTTTTTGTTGTTGTTGTTGTTATTTTGTTTTTTTGTTTTGTTTTGTTTTTGTAGTTATTGAGCCTTGACCAAAAAAAGTCACTTTGCACAGAATGCTTTAGCAAAATATCTTCCTGGGCACAAAAAAAACAAAAATAGAAACAACAAGTTTAAGATATCTCTATCAAACTGGGCATCTGTATAGACCTATGCGGATGTGAGGAGAAGACACCCCTATCTGTTGGTGAAGGTAGTAGAAGGACAGGCAGGACACCAAAGTGAAGCCAGATGAAGCTGAGGCTCTGTGCCCAGCTGCTCAACTCCTAAAGCCCAGGACAGTGTGTTACCACAAGAAGCAGGATAGGCACTGGTGAGGAGCCAGATTTCCTGGTTTGAATCACAGCTCTCCATTTATGTCATTGTTAGTGAGGACAACTAACCGAGCCTTAGTTCTTCCACCTGTAGGATGGGAGTAAAAAGAACACCTGCCTTCATAAAACTATTCTATATGAGGCCCTTGAAACAAGATCTGCCAGAGAGAAAGTAATATGCATGGGTGGCTCTCCAACATGCTATTGAATTGCCTTCTCAGGTAGCCAGCACATGAAACGTTGGAGGATGTAAGATCCTATCATGACTTTATATGTAACAAAAGTTAGGAAGAATCACTTACCATAAATGCATTTCTAAACCTCATAGCATTAATTTTATTTCCTATTCACTATTTTGATGACTTCTTTGATGGTCACGATAAAATGGAAGTTGGAATTCTATATTTGTTTTCAGCACCTGCTGTCATATATGGTATAAACCACCATCTGTGGCTTACCAAAATATTAGTTGATTCGCCCCTAATCTCCTGACAGCTCTTTAAATATTGGTGCTTTAAAGTGCACTCATTGAATACAAATACAAGTCAGGGTGTTTTTCTCTCCTCTTGGACTCTGTCTCTGTCCCTCTCCCAGCTATAAATTGCTATCTGTTCACTGAATAAACATCATCTGAATTCCCTGGTGCTCAGCAGACCACTGATTTCACTAAAGGGTTGTCTCATCCAGCTCTGAACCTGGAGTCTGGTTTCTGAATGGCCAGCGAGATTTATTTTCCCTGGTGGTTGGAGCTGATATATTTTATCAAGGCAAACCCCCACACAACAAAGGAATAAATACATGAGGCGGAATCATTTGCATAAAGTAAGTGAACCCCATCAATAAACCCCATTTATTTTGTAATCAGAGAACTAGCCCTGTGCTAGCCCTATCAATCAGCAGACAGCCTCTCTGACCTTTCTCCCTTCAGTTCACGCTGAAGTTCACCGTCTTCACAGCAGCCAATCTTTTCTGAAATCAGTGTCATAGTTTCACACCCAGGGGCTTTGACCTCCATAGGTACAGGACTTGTGGGGATAAGGAGGCCCCCATGAGAGGTACTGCCTCACCCCGCACAGTCCCATTGACTGTCAGCATGAGTTTCCTGCTTGCTTCTTGTTGCTTCGTTTAGAGTTAGAAGGCAGAGTGGTTTAAGGAAAACATACATAAGGCTGGGTTTAAATCTTGGCTCTGCCAATTTCTCTCTGTGACAATGTGAGCAAAAGTTTTAACACATCCACGCCTGAGTTTATGGATCTTTAAAATAAAGATGAGTACAATTTCCTTCCTAGCATTTCGTGAGGATCAAAAGAGGCAATGTAAGTAGTGTTTAGCATCATACCTGCCACCTAACAGGTGCCTATCCAATGTTTCCTACCATGTTTTCCTCCTTCCTTTTCTTCCTTCTTCTCTCTCCTCCTTCCCTTCTCTTTGTTCCTCACCTGTGATCATCATTTTTCCCAGGGCTACTTGTGGGATTCTAAGTTATAGCTTCTGAGGTAATTGTCACTTTTAGGAGCTGAGATGTGGTTTTTTGGCTCCTGAAGGGTGAACATCATCCTCAGGGATCCCCATCAGCTGTCAGCCTCCCTTCCTAGCCATGGGACACTCCTTGGTAGACATCAAGTCATTAACCCCAGGTCCTTAAGGCTCATCTTTCTCCAAAATTTAATAATTTACCCCATGCCTATAACTACTGTTGTCATCTCTTGGGAAAAATCACCAGCCAGCAGAGAAGTTTGGCTTATTTGAGAGATGATTGATAAATGCTTGATGAATTGGGCTTACGTTGGCCAAGCTCTGGGGACTCATGGAGTATGAGATTCACTTTATGGACACCAAGTGTGTTGGGAATCATGTTAATCAAATATATCAACAAACTTGGCTTCTGGAAAGATAGCTAGGTGTTGATTCAAGACCTGGGGCTCTAGAATCATATGGGCTCTGCTCTGTGTCCTCCAACAGATTTCTTAATCTCTCTATGTCCAAATTTTCCCATCTGTGAATGGTCAATAGTAATGTGCCTCTGGAATAAATGAGAAGTGGCCTCCGAGTCACCTGTTATAGGCTGAATTGTAACCCCGCTCCAATTCATATATGGAAGTCCTAATGCCCAGTACCTCAGAATGTGACTGTATTTAGGTATAGAATCTTTAAAGAGGTAATAAGGTAAAATATTGTCTTTAGAGTAGGCCCTAATCTAACTCATATCCTTATTTTTTTTTTAAGATTTTATTTTTTTATTTGTCTCAGAGAGAGAGAGAGAAGGTACAAGCAGGGGGAGCAGCAGGCAGAGGGAGAAGCAGGCTCCCTGCTGAGGAGGGAGCCCAATGCAGGACTCAATCCCAGGACCCTGGGATCATGAACTGAGCTGAAGGCAGATGCTTAACTGACTGAGCCACCCAGGCATCCCTAACTCATAACCTTACAAGAGGAGGAGATTAGGACACAGATACACACAGAGGAAAGACCATATAAAGACATAGGGAGAAGATGGCTACCTACAAGACAAAAGAAATCGACCCTGCTGATATCTAGCCTCCAGAATTGTGAGAAAATAAATTTTTGTTGTGTAAGCCTTCCAGTCTGTGGCACTTTGTATGGCAGCCCTAACATAGTAATGTATAACCCCGTGCTGGACGATTTCTCACTCAGCCCTGTGATCCTGGGCAGGACCTTGAGCTCAGTCAGCATGAGCTCCATTAATACCAGTCTGATTGAATTGAACAGATCAAATGTTTTGTTGGTTTTTCCTCGTGGATTGTTTACTTCCTGGTGAATAATGTCCTCAAGCCCTGGGCTGGCCATGTTTAAGACAAGGTTCCTGCCTCTCCAAACAGAAACGCTTTATGGTCGTCTTTGAAAAAACAGTATCTTAATCCACTTGCTGTTTGCCTTGATTTGCTTCTTTATTTCCCGAAGAACCAAGAAACCTGGGATTTGACTTTTTTCAGTGATTTGGCCATCTGCCTTGTGCGAGTCTTCTGGTTGGCCAGAAACCAGGACTTTGTTGCTTCATCTGTCTTCTATTCTGACCTCCTGCCTGGCTGACCTGGGTTTGTCACGTAGGTTTGAGTGCTTTCCAAGCTTCCATGGCCTCACTGTTTCCATGATTGAAGAGTGGGATGAGTGTGCATATTCTAATCTTAGGTGGCAGGTATAGTTAGTATACCTATGGATAGTGGTCTCAGTGCTACCCAGGGACACATGAGGAAGTTGGGGCCCTGTCGGAGTCAGTGCAAGAAAAGTAGTACTCTGGGCATTTGGTTTGTTCTCAGTAGCACTAAGACCTTCCATCAGAGCCTTTCCCTTTGCCTTCCTGGTTCTAACCCTTGACATTTCTATGACTTCTAGAATCTACCAGATCATTCTAATGAGTTATTCTGCATCCCAGAACATGGTTTCTTCCTTTGTGTCTCATCATATGCTCCTACATGGCCCCATATCGATCAGCTATAGCCTAAGGAACCCTGACCTATTAAAACCCATGCTTCATATTATGGATAAAGAAGGACAGCATTAGCTAACGAGCTCTGGCAGGGAGTTAAAACAGGATCACTTTGCTATTCCTTGGACACTGTGAACTTTCAAATTTGCCTTTACTGGGATACATAATAAAGAATTCTAAGTGGCCAAGAAGAACTTACATCAAAAGATCCTAGAATTCCTAAGTGCCCTTATTCTATGAAGGCGATGCTGTGTGTCATATGTAGATCAGATGTCCTTATAGATGAAGCATGCTCAGTGCTGTGGATGAAAGTGGCTCATAAGGAGTAAGACAAAGTGTTAGGACTTGGGCACTTGAAATAAATCCGGAGGCATGAAAGCAGACTGGAGCCAGGAGAATAGTGGGCAACTCAGAATGGGGAACCACTTGGGCAGGCCAACATAGGACCATGTGTAGCAAAAGGAAGTGTGCAACCTGAACAAGTTGTTTTATTGACTTTATGAGAAGTCATTAATCGTTTCTTGCCTTAGTTATCCCTTTAAAAAAATAATAGTTTGGACCAGCCAATTTCTAAATTCTATTCTATTTCTAGAATGTGAATCTATTTTATTTGCTAAGTACCAGTATCATTTGCTAAGTACCAGTATCAGAGGATGTTAATGTTCCAAAAGTCCAGCTAACAGATACAAGAACCAGCAACATTAAATATTTGACATCTGAGAACAACTTCTTTTCTAGAAGAAAAATACAATCTTTTTTTTTTTTTTTTTTTTTGGCATAGTTTCCGTTAAGGCCAAGGCAGGTGAAAATTCAGATGTAAGGGCTGGTCTCAGAGAACACGTTTGGGAGCATAAGATGACCCATGGGTCCCCATTCCACAGAACTCCATAACTTGTGAGCCACTGGACCTTGTAGTAGTAGGTAAACAGTGCCTTTGGCACTGAATTTAATTTTGTTAGACATTGAATCAAGACTCTAGAATAATTTAAAAATGGATAACGGTTAAAATGGGGTTTTCTGCCCATAGAATGACATTTGGGGACTGGATGTATGAGAAAGAAAAAAAAAAATCTCTCTGAAACAGTAAGGTGAACTGTGGTCATAGAGCAAACCGTGAACCATCGGCTCAGGGGAGACCAGTCGGAATCTGCTATATCACTTTCACCCCCTGTGTTTGCTGGAGAGATTCTTCTTCCCAAGTCACCTTCCTTAATCTTCTCAGTGGCTCCAAAATCTAAAGTAGAATGTGGGGCACGCCAAAAGCAGGGTGTTAGCCACACCCTCAGTATGGTCTTCCCAGTGCTTTCCAATTCCAACCACGTGTTGAAATGGATAGATTTATACTATCTCTGTCAAGACCAGCTGCATAATTTGCTGGACCCAGTGCAAAATGAAAATTCAAGGCCCCTGGCTAAGAGTGAAGGATTTCAAGATGGCAGCAACACAGCATTAACCCAAGGGCAGTTCCTTTCTGAGCTGGGGGCCTGTGCGACCATCCAGGTTGTGTGTTCATAGAGCTGGCCCTCATCCTTTCTCCCAATCTTCTCCTCCTCTGCCTTTCTGCAAAAGAAGCCCATTCACTTTGGGTACTGTTTTTAGTCCATGAGCTGTTCAACAAATTCACCCAAGCAACTCGCATACACCATTCTTTCTCTTGTACTGTCTTGTTATGAACCACAAGTTTATTGAAGTGAGGAAAAGGCCTTAGAACAAATTTGACAAGGTTTTCTGGCTCACATTTTTCATTGAGAGACATCTTCAGAGTGCCAAGATCCTCCTAGATATTCTAACTCTGAACCAGGGGTTCTTAATGAGGGGTGAAGGTCAGGGTTACTTAGGATGTTTCCTCAAAATATACTTTCCTGAGTTCCTAAATCTGTAAACCCAGTTTACATAGGCTATTGGAAAGGCTTCTCAGCAAAATATTGGTAAAGACCCACTTAAAGGCTATTGCATTTCTTTGTTATTTTATACATCTTATTATTTTATTTTTGAGACATACATGCATATATATGTGCATATGCCCCTCTTCCCCCTTGATTAGAATCTGTTTAAACTGACATTTGCCTTTGAGTGTTTTAAACTTCAGTATGGCTCGTAAATTCTGGATAGTGATGATTATCCACTTTGACTCAGAGTGAATTTATTTGTGACTGGATCTAGTGGAGGCCACAAACTAATTATTGCAACCAACCAAGAAAAATACAGGGAATGAGGAAATGCCACAAGTATTGACAATATTTATTGTAGCATATGGCTAATGTACAAAGAGGTAATAGAACGATGTATCTCAGGGGATCATTCAAAAGGAAAATTACTTAAATTAACTTTTCAGGCAAACCGAATTATGCATTACACCCCCTCCTGTAATGCTATACAAAGTCAATGTTTGTGAAGAGTAGAACCGGACGCTATAAATCAAGCCTTTCATAAGAACTGTTGTGTCTGCAGGGATTTTTTTTTTTCTTTGCGTTTTTGGCTTTTAGATGAATGAAGAATTTTCTCAGCAAATTATTAATTACTCCTTCTTGCCTATAGAACTGAGTTCACTGTAGTTATGTAGGAGTCAATGGTATTCAAACTGCAGCTTTTGATGAAGTAATCGGCCGCTTCTGGGGCCTCCTTCAGCTGCCCTGGGCGTGCTTCACATGCAAACGACTGCCAAATGGATTCTTTCGACATTCCAGCCAATTAAAATACATTTAAAGTGCAGCTGGTGGAGAGGCAAGCCGGGCGGGAGGGCGGGCGGTTGTGCGGAGAACTTCAGGGCAGGGAGACAAAAAACAAACTTTGCAGAGAGCCCAGCTCCGGCAGCCCAGCCCGGCATTTGAGGGCAGTGGAGAAAGTCACAAAAAGAGGCTATCTTTAGCTCCTGTCAGAATCAAAGATGACACTTTGAGCGCCACCTTGAAAGACACAAAAGAGTGAAGCATGTTTGTTAGGGTGTCAGTTTTCTCCCCTTGCCTCTTGAAACTCTGTGCGTTGGCTGGTTGCCCAATGTGGTGCTGCATACAAATATTGACAGAACACAGCGGTGTTTGTTAAACCCAGGCTGGGGAAGCCGGTGATTAAAACTCTTGAAGGAAGATCTGAGAACCCCAGGAACGCTCATCAATAGCGTTAGAACATTGACCGAATGAAAGAGAAAGCACTGAGTGGGCTAACGTGAAACACTCACCGTCCCTGTCTGCTATGCCTTTTCGGTAAGGACAGAATTTTCTTTTCTTTTCCTTTTTTTTTTTTTTTCCTTTAATATTTATGCCGGGTGGAGGAAAGAGCATTGGCAGTGCTCAGCGCTGGGCTCCCGAGCTCTGATGTGCACAGCGCAGGGTTTGCCTGGGATTTTTCTGGAGGACGTGAGGGGATTGCACTGTGTAAATAGACACAAGGCATTACCCAGCACGTGGCGTCAGCCAGCGCTTTGCCAGAATTCAGAGTGATACATTTTTAAATGTTTGCCTCCATGTCCTGTTCCACGATTTGTCGCATGTATTCAGGTGTCCCGAGATGGATAGCAGATAGATTCCTCTGGTGAACCAGCAGTTAGGATGTACAGAACTGTTTAATTTTTATTTTCATTTAAAACCTTCCCTGGTTCATTCCGCTGCCAGCTCCCGTACCTATGCATGCAAAAGGTGTTTTCTTCTTTCTAGGTTACTATTCAGGCAAGCAGCAGCATTCTGTTTTACTCAAGCAAGTCCGAAATGTTTTCAAATGCTTTGCTTTATCTTGACTTTGATTGGAGAAGCTGCCAGATTAGGAATTTGTTTGGAGTCCGTTTTCTCTTATACTTTAAGGAGGCAGCTGCATTTGGACTATCTCTGTGGTTCTGCAAGCTCACTAAATGTGCATCGTATGCGGATACCCATCTTAAATTCCTGAGAATGCTAAGTGAGAGTATGGCTGAGCAGGGGCAGTGATTCCTACCCATCAGTTTCCCAGAGAAAGACACACAAAGTTCCTGATTGTTTCCTATCTTAGCTTGTCATGGTAGGCCCTTTGGGGCTTCAGTTTTGTTCATTGCAAACAAAGAATCTTGCACATTTCACGGTGAAGGATCACGTTGCAGTGTCCTGAGCTCAGTTAAATGCGCTTTATTAATCTTTAATGTGCCAGTAGCTCTGAGGCTCTGCCAAGCTGAGACTTTCCAAAACTCTCCAAGCTACCTGCTGCCAAGATAAACGGTGGTAGGCCTAGAAGGGATATTTTAAGGAAACTTGCAACAGCAAAGTTTTACCCATTAAGTTTGTCATGAGTCAGTGAAAGAAATCTTAAATAAAAGAGATTTCAGCAAGAACTGCTCCACCTCTATACCTTCTATGTGCGAGACCTACTGGTAGGAGTCCATCTCCTCACACAGTGGTCTATGCTCCACATGGGGGAGAGAATAAGGCATTCTACTGTATGTGCATTGGGTGGTGTTTATGAAGTGGGTGCTGTGTAAATGGAGACATGTGTGAATGCAGAAGGCTTTCCTGCCTGTGGCAGTGTCTGAGCTCAGAGAAAAACAAGACTACACATGTGGCGGGCCGCTTGTCCAACACAACTATTTCAGACATACCAAAAGAGCCAGAGATGGGCAGTGGTCACAGAAGTACATTGGGACTTAGAAATCTAACTTTGTACAAGAGAAAGAAATGGGACAGTATGCTCCAGGAAATTGGGCACCGAGGTGACTTGATGACTCAGAGGGTAATGTGGACCTAGGTTTGACCAGGTCCTGGAGAATTTACGGCTGTGACCCCTTGGGCCATAGCTCATCGGGCCAACACAGGGTAAAGGGTGTCATCCTCATTCTTTGAGGATGAAGGTAATAGACAAAAGAGACCCTGCCCTTAAACAGAGGCTTCACCTGCCAGGGTCGGATCACTATGAGCAGAATGCTGAATTGGGGCTCGGAGGAGCTCCAAGATTTGTTTCTGACTTAGAGTCACTGAAGCAAAGACTTTACAAATACTTGCAAGCATGATGGGTAAGGATAAGAGTGAGGGATGGTCTCAATTAAACAGGAAGTTTTTTTTTTGTTTTTTAATTGAAGTATAATTAACATACAATGGTTAGGCAGATGGATTTATTGCCTTTAGAATCTAGTACAGTCTCCTTACTGTGGCCTAGAACAAGGTTGATAAACCACTGCATGACAGGCCAAAATCTGCTCATCTTTTGTTCTTATAAATAAAGTTTATTGCAACACGGCCATACCCCTGTACTTACATGTTGCCTATGGCCACTTTTGTGTTACAACAACAGGGGTGTGTAGTTCCAACAGAATCCCTACAGCCCCCTAAAGCCTGAAACATTTACTATCTGGCCCTTCACAGATAAATTTGAGAGGCAAGACATGGAGAACAACACTTCTCAAATGCTTTGTGCTGAAGAACCAGTTTTGTTTTTGTGTTTGTTCAAATTTCCCGTCTGTTATGGACTGATACTTTTCTTAAATGTGATAAAAATGTTGCTTGACTGCTATGACAACGTCACACTGCTACAAAATTTCTCATCATTTACTCGTGTGTTTTGGACTTCTCACTTTGGTCCTGGACAAATGGTTTACAGACGGGCACCAGACTGGGACAGACTCTGAGTGGCTGTAGAACCTGCTTGGGTTTCTAGTATCATCTCATGCCCTTGTCCCCAATCTCCAACCTGCTTGGGCTTCTAGTCTCATCTCATGCCCTTGTCCCCAATCTCTGCTGCTGTTCTTTCTGAGGATGGAATACAACAAACTCTTTTCCGAATCTGAGCCTCTGCTCCTGATGTTTGCTTGATCTGGAAATCTCTTTCCCCACCTTAGTGCCTCCCTTCCTTAGGTCTCTGTTTCAGTTCACTTGGTCAAGGAGACTTTGGGACCACTCCCTCTGAAAAACCTTTCCTCATCTTACATCGCTCTTCTTTTAGAGCACTTCTGACAATGAATATGTGCCTTGTTTTTTTTTGTTTTTTTTTTTATTTATTTATCTATCTATGATTTGTTTCCTTGTATTGCTCTGGAGTTAGTAACAGATAATACAACCCATTCCAGCTGGTTTAAGCGGGAAAGGAGTTCACACTGGTTTTATTTAGGTGGCATATACAGTCTTATAGGAGCTGGGGAGCAGGCAGAGCTTCTGAGCTAATGCTTAGAATGACACAACAGAATTGGCCACTATGTGTTGGTCACTGTACAAACGTTGGAATCGGGAAGTTGATGCCATCACTGCCTGTTCTAGGGTCACACCATCATCTCCTCTACCAAAGTGGGAATCGCTGTTTCTTGAAGCTCATGAAACTAGGGGCAGGTTACTGGGACTTTCCTAAAGAGATGGCATGATACTTAAGCCTCTGGCAGGAACAGTGGAAATGCGACATCTACCTCATGATCTTTACTCTGACTTTGAAATCCCACTGATGGAAGTTCTCCTGGGTGAAATCCAAATCACAGGAGAACCGAAGCTATCAAAGTGTTAGGTAAATGCCATCTTAGTTTTTTCAGTTTCTACTGTTGAGTGAAATCACCAGATCTACCCCCATACCCTCTTGGAAGTTAATGTCCATGACGACAGGGTTCTTGTCTGCTTGCTCATCACCCTATACCGATGTTAAGATTAGTGCCCAGCATGTGTTAGGGGCACCCGGGTGGCTCAGTCAGTTAACCCTCTGCCTTCAGCTCAGGTCATGATCCCAGAGTCCTGAGATTGAGCCCCAGGTCAGGCTCCCTGCTGAGCAGGGAGTCTGCTTCTCCTTCTCCCTCTGCTCCTCTCCCTGCTTGTGCTCTCTCTCTCTCTCTCACTCATTCTCTCTCTCTCAAATAAACAAACTTTAAAAATCTTAGAAAAAGATTAGTGCCTGGCATGTGTAACATACCCAATAAATGCTGATCATGAGAATGCATGTATGAGTGGATGAATGACATGTTTCTTGGAAGTCTGAGATTTATAGGAGGGTAGCATGTAGCATCCATGAGAGAGATTAATGCATGTGAATGTTTGGGAAATGTCTCTATCATGGGAGATGGAAGACTACCTATAGGCAATACTCTCACTTTTGAAACATACCTTGTTTTTCAAAATGGAAACATACTCATGTAGCTGCAGCGAGCCAGTCTGTTCAGAGATGGGAGCTTTCTGGTTACTTCCTTGTATTATCATTTACTGAGGGATTATTATGACATACATACTACACAAAGGGCTATCTATGCATTAACTCATTCAATCTGAAAAATATCCTGATGAGGTAGGTATTATTTCCATTTATAGAGAAGAAGCAGAAGGTTTGTACCTCTGATTTCCAGAGTTGCTGTATTATATGATTTTAAATGTCCATCTTTCCAAAAAGTTGATGAAACATACAAAAAAAAGAAAAAAAAAGAAAGTATATTGTATAGAGAGGGAAGAAAAAGCAGTCAATAGAAATGATCTCTGAGTATGAACAGACATTTCTGCAAAGAGGACATTCAAATGGCCAACAGACACATGAAAAAGTGCTCAACATCACTCAGCATCAGAGAAATACAAATCAAAACCACAGTGTGATACCACCTCACACCAGTCAGAATGGCTAAAATAAGCAGGTCAGGAAACGACAGATGTTGGCGAGGATGCGGAGAAAGGGGAACCCTCCTACACTGTTGGTGGGAATGCAAGCTGGTGAAGCCACTCTGGAAAACAGTCTGGAGGTTCCTCAAAAAGTTGAAAATAGAGTTACCCATTGACCCAGCAATTGCACGACTGGGTATTTACCCTAAAGATACAAAT
>CM052883.1:86911863-86928292 GCA_028534135.1 Potos flavus | reverse complement strand
TGGGGAGGGTATGTGCTATGGTAAGTGCTGTGAAATGTGTAAGCCTGAGGATCCACAGACATGTACCCTGGGGCAAATAATACATTATGTGTTAATTAAAAAATAAAAAAAATAATAAAAAATTAAAAAAAAAAAAGAAATGATCTCTGAGGAAGCCCTGACATTGGACTTACTAGACAAAGATGTTAAGCCAGTGACCGTAAATATGTTCAAAGAACTAAAGGAAATCATGTCAAAAGAAATAAAGGAAAGTATGAGAAGAATATCTCAGCAAACAGAATATGAATAAAGAGAAATTATGGGAAAAAACAAATAGAAATTTTGGAGCTGTAAAGTATAATAACTAGAATGAAAAATTCACTAATACGATTCAATAAAAAATTTTAGTAGGCAAAAAATTCAGAAAACTTGAAGATAGATCAAAGGGGATTATTCTATATATAGACAGAAAGAAAAAAAGAATGGAAAAAGTAAGTAGAAATTCAGAGACCTGTGTTACACCATCAAGTGTACCAACATATACATAATGGGAGTATGAGGAGGAAAGAAGAGAAAGGAAGGGACAGAAAGAATACTTAAAGAAATGATGCCTGAAAATGATGATTTAAAACATGAATCTTCATATCCAAGAAGCTCAATGAATTCCAAGTAGGGTAAACTCAAAAAAGTTCACTCTGAAATATGTCATAATCAGATTGCCAAAATTCAAACAATCTGGAAAGCAGCAAGTGAGAAGTGTATGGTGTTGTCTCACTAATATTAACAATGAATTTCTCATCAGAAACCATGAAGTCCAAAAAGCCAGAGGATGACACATTCAAAGTAGTGAAAGAGTAGAGGAAGAGTAGTCTTTTCAACATAATGGCTCTGGGACAGATGTATGTCCACTAGTAAAAGAATGAAATTAGACCCTTAACTCATACCTTATAGAAAAATTAACTCAAAATGGATCACAGAACTAAATGTAAGAGCTAAAACTATAAAAACCTAAGAAGAAAACATGGGAGTAAATCTTCATGATTTGGGATTAGGTAGTTTTCTCAGATACGACACCAAAAGCAAGTGATGAAAGAAAAAACAGCTAAGTGGGACTTCATAAAAATTAAAAGCTTTTGTGCTTCAAATGACATCATCAAAAAAGTGAAAAGACAACCCACACAATAAGAGAACATATCTGCAAATCATATGTCTAAGAATATATATATATTGTTGAATATTCAACTATATATATATATATATTCAACAAGATATATCTTGTTGATATATATTCAACAAGAATATATAAAAAACTCCTACTACTCACTCATAAATATCAAAGTAACTCATATTAAAAATGGGTGAAGGATTCAGTCGTTTCTCCTAAGAAAATAAGCAAACAACTAACAACCACATGGAAATATGTTCAGCATCACTAGTCATTAGGGTAAACACAAAGCAAAACCAAATGAAATACCACTTCACACCCACTGGGATGACTGTAATTAGAAAAAAATAAACAATAATGAATGTTGGTAAGGATGTAGAGAAATTAGAACTCTCATACATTGCTCATAGGAATGTAAAATGGTACAGCCATTTTAGAAAAGATTTGGCCATTTCTCAAAATGCTAAAAATAGATTTCCTGTTTGATCCAGCAATTCCTCTCCTAAGTATATATACCCAATAGAATCGTACACGTATCTCCACACAAAAATGTGTATATGAATGTTCTTAGCAACATTATGCATAGTTCCCAAAAAGTGGAAAGAACCCAAATGTCTGTCAACTGATAAATGGATAAACTGAATGTGGTATATCCATATATTGGAATATTATCAAGCCATATAAAGGAATTAAGTACTGATACTACAAAATGGATGTACCTTGAAAACATTATGCTACATGAAAGAAGATAGACACCAAAGGCTGCATATTATATGATTCCATTTTATGTGAAATGTCCAAAATAGGCAAATCTATAGATAGAGAAAGTAGACTAGTGGTTGCTGGGGGCTAGGAAAAAGAGAGATTGGAGAGTGACTGGTAATTAGCATGGCATTTCTTTTTAGGATAATAAAATGTTCTGGAACTTGGCGTTTCTTTTTGGAGTAATAAGATATTCTGAAATTAGATATTGGTGATGGTTGCACATTTCCATGAATATACTAGAAACTATTGAATAGTGCTCTTTGAAAAAGATGTTTTTACTGTTTGTGAATTATATCTCAATAAATTTTTTATTAAAAAAAATCCTAAGGGGAGAAATCAGAGTAATTGGACTCCTCTGAGTCAGGTTCACCTTATCCATTTCTGAGTGTAAGAGAAGAGTACAAATAGAGATCCAAACGCCACAAGTCAAATGTTTTAAAATTGTGAATCAAGCAATCACAATCTTAAATGTGTTTTATTCTCTTGCATTGACAAATACATCTTCATCCAGGAACAGTTCTGTACTGTTGGCTAGGGGAAATCAGCAAAGGCTTTAAGAAGAGCAATAATGTGATCGTATAATCATTTCTGAAGCAGCCTTTTCAAGCTGTAGGTAGAACAAAGCCTGGGGATGGTAGCAGTTAGGAAGCAATGGTGATCATCCTGCCAGGAATTCAGGTGGACACAAACCAATGTCATAGTACGGAGATAGTGTGGCAGATAGAACAGGTACACACAAAGCTAGGTCAGCACAAATAGATGTGGAAGGAGGAGGAGAAGTGAGAAATGAGAAGGAAGTGGCTGACCCTTAGAACTTCAGTGACTCAGGCTGGTGACCTCATTAACTACGAGCTAAAAGAAGAAGCATGTGGGAGTAGAGGAACCTTGAGAGCTGGGCTTTGGGTATGTGAGGCTGAGCTATGTGTGGAGTATCAGGTGGAAATTACCAGTTAGTATTTAGAAGCACATGCTTGGAGTACAGAAAAGAGGTCTGAGTTAATAAAATGATTTAGAAGTCCTTAAAAGTGTCAGAGTCCCAGGAGGGAGTAAGAACGAAATGGAAAGAAACACAACAGAGCAGTACGATTAATAATTAGGCTCTGAAATGTTCCTGCTAAAACAAAAGACAAAGACAACACCATTTGCAAGAAACTGTCATGCTGTGTAGTAGAGTCTCGATGGTGAGCTTGATGCTTTTGGTTAGAAAATGGTGATTATAATGTGATCCATAACCAGTAACAGGTGGGAAGAACACACAAAATCAGCCAAAGCATACTGGAAAAGACATAGAACTGAAATTTTCATTTATATATAAATTATAGCTTATATGTAAAAATATACACATATTTTTATATATATAAAAATATAACAAAAATACATTAAAAATAAAATATAACAAAAAATACATTACTGGTGCAGTTTTGCTTGTTAGGATTCTTTTGGTGTGATAACCTGTGTTTGAAAGAAGAAAAACAGGCTGTTAATTCTTAATTGCTTTAACTGGGTGATGATGCTATTTAATGTTGTTATTGGATTTATACCTTGAAAGTACTTCAGAACCATTAATTAGACATTCGTTATCAGCTCTCTGCATTAGACATTACTGGTCTGCTTGCTGCTGCCATTCCCCCACATGCTGTAATTTATGCCGAATGATGTGATTTGTTCCCTGGGAAAAGCACCTAGAACTGAGAACTTGCTGGTTTTTGGTTATTGGAAGAGCATTCATTTGAGTTTGGTGTTGCAAAGTGTTTTGTTGGTTTACTTATTGAATGAGTAACATTTGCATGTTTTTACTGGCTTAGACTTCTGTCTAAAACACCTCTCTGTACTTTAATTGGCAAAACACAGAGCTATTACTGTTTCCTGTCATCCAGGCCTGGCTTCAAGAGTCCCTACTCTCACCACGTCCCCAGGAAGAGGCTGTGTTGTTTCTTAGGCTTCATTGGCGTTGTAGCGTTTCTAACAGAGGCAGGTATCTGCACAAAGAGCGATTGGACTTAGTTGGTGGGATGTGAAAAGGTTAGAAGGTGAATGTGTTAATCAGGTTCCTTATTTTCAGTTAACAGCAATCACATATTTCCAATGAACTGTGATGGAGCTAGGTTTAGGCCATATTCTAAAAGAAATAAAGATTGTATGCCTCTCTATTTCAGTTCTACCAAAATGTTCAGGTCTCCTCTTCTTTCCTGGCTTCTAGAAATCCTATAGCAGGACAGACTGTCACCTGCCTCTGACTTCTCTTTTATGTCTTGATCTACGTCCTGTTATAATACTCTGATTAGGTTTGAAATGGTTTGCTACGAGATAGGTTTTCTCATAATCTGATGGCGGGAGTATAAATTGACATGGCTTTTATGGAAAGCATTTTAGCAACATGTATTAGAGTATTTTAATCTATTCTATTCTAATTTTATCTGTTCAATAGAAATAATATATGATATACACAAATATCTACTTATAAAAATATTCATTACTGTATTATTTATAATGATAAAATATGGAAAACAGCTATCTATCAATAGGAGAGTGATAAAAAACATCATGGACTAGAGAGAGCTCTTGTAAATCAACAAGAAAAAGATAACTACCCCAATAGAAAATGGTTAATGGAAATGAAATGCAGTTCACCAAAAAAAAAAAAAAATGCAAATGGCTAAGAAGCATTTGAACAGATGTTCAATCTCATTAGGAATCAAAAGATACAAATGAAAATAATGATATATTATTTTAACTATTAGAAGGATGAAACAATCCCATTGATGAAGAGGTAGAAATCAGGCACTCTCATTTACTCTTGGTGGAAGTGTAATTGGCACAAAAGGGGGAGGGGAAGCAATTTGAATGGGAGAGAGCATGCTTTTGACTCAGCAATGCATTTCTAAGATTGTATCTTAAAAATAATCAACGAGTCTACAAAGAATATGCATAGGATATTTATTACAGTCACACTCACACTAGTGAAAACTGAAAATAATAAAAAACCCATTGGTAGGTGATTATTAAATATGTGATAGTAGAACCACATGAGGGAATACTATATAACCATTAAAAACTGAGATAGATGTAGGGGCGCCTGGGTGGCTTAGTCCGTTAAGTCACCAACTCTTGATTTTAGCTCAGGTCATGATCTTGGGTTGGTGGGATCAAGCCCCACATCAGGCTTTGTGCTGGGCGTGGAGCCTACTTGAGATTCACCTCCCTCTTCCTTTGCCCCTCCCCCAGCTTGTGCATGTGCACACACTCTCTCTTTCAAAAAACAAACGAATAAACAGAACACCTGATATAGACCTAGTTGATAGGAATGATTCTATGATACATAAGTGGAAAAATAAATGTGTATCATGAACCTATTTTAAAAAGGCATATCTTTATCTGCATATATGTGCATACAAACAAAAGTTTGAAAGTCCGACCACTAAGATGAGATGATAACTTGTTTCTTACTGTATATTTTTGTATTGCTGAATTTGTCTTTAATTCATATATATTAATATCATAACAGTAAAATGCATCTTCACCATTCACCACTGTAATCCAAGGAATAAAACGTTATAATCATAAAATGAAATATTATATAGCCAATTAAAACAGTGATTTTGAAAAAAATAGTCAAATAAGAAATACATAGAAAAAAGACTGGAGAAGAAATTCATCTAATGTTAACAGTGTGTATCTATGATACATACCTACAATAACAATTATGGCTATAACCAAATTATTTGTAATAAATATCTATCATTTTCATATTTGGAAAAAAATTTAAACAATGTAAAAGAGTTATTAATTTTGTGACCAATTTCTGCATAATCTCTCTTTTTTAGATGCCACAGATCAGAATGTCATAGATACATATAAACATACAGATGCACAAGAATATATATTGTACACACCAGATACATGTCATGAGCCAAGTACAGAATGCTTGTAGGTGGACACTTCTATGCCAGTGGGCAGTGTAGACACTGTGGCAGGCAGAATTCTAGGTAGCTGGGTCTTCTGGAGAGCTATAGAGAAAAGTCATCTACATACTTTAAACACCTCTGTACATTTCATAAACAACCCACAGACTGAGGTAAATGGTAAAAACAAATTAGGAATCATATGATCCCACTGACCCCAATTTGATCATATTATATATAAAGGTCTTTTTAGAAGAGATGGCCCATGGGGCGCCTGGGTGTCTCAGTGGGTTAAAGCTTCTGCCTTCGGCTCAGGTCATGATCTCAGGGTCCCGGGATCGAGCCCCGCATCGGGCTCTCTGCTCAGTGGGGAGTCTGCTTCCCCCTCTCTCTCTGCCTGCCTCTCTGCCTACTTGTGATCTCTCTCTCTCTGTCAAATAAATAAATAAAATCTTAAAAAAAAAAAGAGATGGCCCATTAACAGGGGGGAGATGGTTATATTGCAGTTGTAAGAATAGCCTTAGGCATTTAGATAGGAAAGATTCAGCCATCACTGGGGTTTTTTAGAATCCTAGGGACAGCAGAATGAAGGGTCAATTGTCAGATTTTTTTAACAATGATCTGTCTTCAGAATTTTTGCTTCAACAACTAGAAAAACATTCATTTTCTTATTTCAAACCAATTAAATATTCTGGATGAGAGAAGTCACTCATTTGCCTATGACCCTTATAGAAGTTGTTTTGTTAAATCTGGATTTGCACTATGTTTTAGTGTATTTATAAATGGTGAACTCAGTTTCTGAAATTAAACTTTTTATTTGCAATTTTCTTAAAAAAAAAATATTATCCTATGTGCTTTTTCAGAGAGCAAATTGGAAAATTTGCTAAGGTATATTTTTTTTGCCACACCATCCAAAGCAATTTAATGACTTACCCCCTCTTAAATTGTCTTAAATTGATTTAGTCCTCTCACCTTCTTAGAATATAGTCTTTGGTTTTCAGAACAACCTTGTGAGTCAGGCAGGGTAAAATATCTACATTTCACAGATAGGGAAAGAACGTCAGAGGTTCAATACATTGTTCAGGATCTCAAACTGAAATTCGAGGAACTGAGATCTGGACCCACATATTTCTGACAATCTTGTTATTTCTGGGACTTGAATCTGAGTTTACTGCCTTCAAATGCAGTTGTTTTTCTATACATTATCATTCTACTTCTCTCTCAGAAGTTTATGATGCCTTTAAGGTAATTCCAGGATTGCACCTGGATCCCCAATTTTCTGACACGGCACCAGTGAGTGAAAAAAAAAAAGGAGAATTCTAGCCAAAGGAATGACTTTGGTAAGGCATCAGCCAGGGGAAGTGGTTCGTGGGGGGAGTGGGTGAGGTCTCAAATCCAAATGTCCTCAAAGGCCATACAGGTGGATATACAAAAATGGAAGTGGGCCAGCTACGAGAAAAACAAAACCAATTGCATGATAATAAATGGGACTGCCCCTGGATCTCATTGTTGCAGAGGGACAGGGATTCCTGAGGATGTGGGTGCCCTGGGGAGTGTGTCCCCCTGAATGCCTGGAGGACAGAGCTGTTACTCAGCACCAGCACTTGCTGCCAAAAAAGAGCTGGCTCTGTGGTTGTGTGTTGTAATTATTTTGAAAAAGCTGGAAATGCGACTTTTAGGTAAAATCCCCTCCTTTTAAATGCTGGCTGTAATTTTAAACTAATGATTCGTAGGCTGACTAAAATATGTCTGAAGGCCATCAAAGCCCCTGGAGTTGAGTTGCTGGCTTGTGATCTCTGGGACATATTCTGTCTTGAGGGTTTGGTTTACAAGGCTCCTGACTGTTCAAATTCCGTTCCTGTTTTCTTGATGTGTTAATTACGCCACTGTGATTCTTGACAGTTGTCCTTTACAGATTTAGGAAAACATCCCACTTTCATCTTCACACCCATGTCAGCCAGCCCTCCCTGACCCTGGTTCTTTCTCACATTCCTTCTTAGAGAGAGGAAGAGAAGGGTGTACCTGAGAGGTACCTCCACGCGTGCCCCCCAGAACAGTCTACATAAATAGTAGACTGCTGTATGTAAGTGCCGAGGAATGGCCCTCGGGGCTTGGGAAAGATGTGCTTTAATTAAGTTACATTTCTGACTTTAATTATTGTCTAGACGAGAATTTTTTTGCGAGACTGTAAATGGAGGGGTGGTGGCTCTGTGATACAAATCACTCAGGTTTCCTTTGCCTGTACGAATCCAATGTGAAGGTGCCAGGGGAAGGTTAAAAGATGTATGAGCCACGGTGTAAATTATCATGTGAAATCTGCAAACTGGAATGAACGTTTGCCTATTGCCTCCACCTGAAATTGGCAAAGACGTGTCTTCCTAATTCCACAGGAACCGTCGCCACGAAGGTAAGAGGTACATAAAGCTGACTCTTGTCTCTCTGTCTCTGTCTCCCTCTCTCTCACACATGCAAATACACTCACACACACACACACACACACACTAACTCCAGTGGGCATTATAATACATCTCTGGGGGCTCTTTAACTTTGGAAATAATTCTCTTCATAAACCATCTTGGGGCTAATTTTTAACATTTTAAATATGCAATGTTTTTCTATGTACAGTGTGTTTTTAATAATGATTCTTTATTTATTTTTTGGAAAATGCCACAAAGCATATGAAAGGGGACAGTGTATCATATATAATCCCATCACCCAGAGATGCTCATGGTTAGTTTTGGTTTATACTTTCCTAATCTTTTTGCTGTGCTTTTATGAAAAATGGACAAATGAACAACAACAAAACCAAGTAGCAAACAAACCCTTGACTTTATACAAATGATTTGAATATCAGGAATTTGATTTTTATGGCAAATTCATTCCACATAAGTCAGCAGTAAGAAAAAAGTGCTGAAAGGTGAGGCCACAAGAAAGAATTCAACTCCTAAGAGAGGAGAATGAGCACTTCCTCAGCATTTTCAGTGCATTTTGACTGAAGGGATAAGGGCCAAGGACAGACCCACTGGGGGCAATGCATACAGTGGTGACAAGTTCAAACACAGGAGAGACACTCGTGAACACAGCGTACAGCCCCAGTGAGACATCTGGAGGATTCTTACAAAAGAATGTCTCAGTCCAATGGCTTTGGAGAGGAGGAATTCTTGTACTAATGCAGCCTGAAGCACCTTCCATTAGTCACTCTCTCTAGCACTTTCTGCCTAATCAATCATCATAAATAAGAGCAACACAGTCTAGACTATTTTGAGCCCTTACTTCACGTGTATTTGTGTGCAATGGTTAGACATGGACATTTCAGCACTGTCTCATTGAATTTTTAGTAACTTCGTTGAGGTGTCATTCACATACCATTTAAAGTATATAATTTGGCAGGTTTTAGTATATGTCCAGGTTGTGCAACCATCACCACTATATAGTTTTAGAACATTTTTGTCACCCCAGAAAGGAACCCTCTACCTATTACCAGTCACTCTCTTTCTCCTCAGATACCCCAGTATATTCTTATCAGATGTATGTTTTGCAGATATATTCTCCCATTCTGTGGCTTATCTTTTCATTTTTTGTTGTTGTCCTTTGACCCATGAAAGTTCTTAATTTTGTTGAAGTCCAATTTATCTGCTTCTTTCTTGTATTGCTCATGCTTTCTTTATTACCTCTAAAATCCGTTGCTTAACCCAAGGTCATTAAGGGATACTTCCATGTTCCTTCTAAAGGTTTGATAGTTTTAGCCCTCACATTTAGCTCTGGGATCCCTTTAGAAGCCATCTTTATATATGGTAGGAGGTAAGTAAGGGTCAACTTCATTCTTTTACAAGCAGATATCCTGTCGTTCCAGTACCATGTGATGAAAAGACTATCATGGCCTCATTTAATGTCTGATTTAATTTTCAAAGTAGTCCCGGGAGTTAAGAATTATTGTCCCTATTTGCAAATGAGGAAACGGGGGCTCAGGGAGGGTAAGTGTCTTGTCTGAGTGCCCTGAGGAATTCCAAGAAAGAAGCAGAATTTAATTTGACTCCAAAGGCCGGGTTCTTCCCACAATACCAAAATGAGCATCTACAAGATGCCACGTAGTAGTAGAAAAAACACACGCAAAAGAGTACTCATCTTTCGATGCCTTTAAATTTTTTTTCAATTGATCTTATTCTTCCTAAGGAGCTATCACTGCCAAGAGCTCCGGGGCTAGGAAAGATGAATAAGCACAGTTCTTATTTTTTAAAAGCTAATAATAGTACACTAGAAACAAGGGAATTTCCTACAAGTAGGATGGCTGTAGAAGTCCGTATTTTTGGTCAAAGCAACAGAAACCAGTTAAAGGAGCCGCAGTCAGAGGCTCAGAGAGTAAGCAGGAGGCTGGAGAACCAACCAGGAGATGGGAACCTAGGCAAGTCCGGTGGCTCAGCAACAGGAAGCTAGCAACTATCTTGGGCAAAAGGAAGTAAGAGGAGGACAGCACAGCCATTGCAGAACACTTCGGAAGACTCTGTGAGTGCTCCTGATTGTCCCGGGTTCTTGGCTTCGACGCGCCTACATCCGGAAACAGGTGGGAGCGTCTGGCTGGATGAGCCGGAGCTGTGCACCCACGCCATGTGGGCAGGGGGCCGAGGGCCACTCCAGCCCATCCCTGTCACATGCAATGAGGAATCCTCCAAAATAACAGGGGCGAGGATGCTGGAAATGCCCATTTCCAGGACAGTAGAGAAACTACTCTTCCCTCTGCTGTTCTAATCGCTTTCTTTTTATCGATGAGTCACAGAGCCAAACTGTCTTCATCTTTTTCATCCTCTCATTATTTCCCGTGACTTGTTTTTCTAATGGGATTATAATCCCGCTGTGGTTAGGAGCCGTATTTCACGTGCCACTACTTCGCAGCTCCCTTTGCGCTTTAAATATAGGCTTGTGGGATGTGTTTTCCAATTGCTAGTGATTCCTAGGATACCCCAGGGACCACAGTCAATTCTTCCTAACCCACATGTGGATTCTTATTGGCCACTTTATAATCTTACACCTGATTTTCCTTCCAGCCCCAAATGATCCTAAGGAGTCTGCCCCTACCAGCAGCTGGGGACCCACAGGGAGTATTTACCTCCTTCAACATCAGCCGAATGCAAAAGAGGGTTGAGGGTGGCTGGAGATGGTGGGGTCTGTTAGGGGAGAGCTGTTGGCCAAGTCATGGCTTTGGCCTTGCCCTCGCATTTCTATTAGTATTGCCTTTATTTTGAACTTTCCAACTCGTTAAGGTAGCTCTTTTTAGGGTTCCCTTAATCCATCAAAATTCTGTGGAGTTTTGGGTTCTTTCCCTTGTTTATCATCAGGGGTCAGAACTGGTTGTCTTTTTTGTTCTACAAACCCCGGGGGAGAAGAGTGGAATCCCCCAAATAGCTGAGCTCTGACTCAGCGCTTCTAGGACCTTCTCCCTCTGGCCTCTCCCAACCTCCTTCACTACTTCCTGCAGTTTACAGAGCACTCAGTTCATATGATCCGCTCTCAATAAAACCATCTCTGACCACACTGCAAAGGAGCACCAGGTTCTTACTTTAATTATAAACATTCGGGATGTAGATTGCTAGACACCATGAAAAACATTAATTTGTTGTCATGTCTTATGCTGCTGTAATTTTCTCATCCTTGACATGCTGCCATTAATGTCTCTTGATTTTTCTGAGAAAGTAGATATCCACATTTTTGTCTTTGGAAAAATCAGCTTTCCTGAAGGAGAGAAGGACCAAGTTTAAGAAAGATGAATAAGTTACAGTCATTAATTTATAAAAAAGTTCTCATAGGCTGCATGCTTAAAGGGTATTTTCCTTTTGAGCAGTAATCATTACCCCTGATTGCATAAAACACACACACACATATTAAGTGGGTTTCAGTGGTTTGAGCTACCAACATTATTCATGACAGGTTGACTAACCTGTAGCCAGCCATATGCCCTTCTTCCCCAGCGCATACATCATTGCCAGGCTCTTTCCTACTTCTGAGCAGTATGGAGAAGTGGGAGGAGGGGAATCCGGTCAGGGTACACAATGAGGTGGGTTGTGCTGATGTCACGGGGAGACAAAGTGGTTTTGTGATGGTGGGGGTGGTGATGAGAGAATTGGGTGGGGAAATGTCTCGTGTTTATTAAGATTTGAATCCCCGGAGAAATAAAAGACATCTCCAATTGTGCTGATTTAAGTAAGATCCTCTTTGTATTTAGAGACCAGTCTGATGGAGACAATCCTACACTTGAATCTTTTTATTTTAATTTGGACTTCAATTGCTGATAATTTCTTGCTTCATTAAGATAAGAGCCCTTTCAGTGCCATCTCTGCTTGGAAAGAGAGAGAGCTCTGGAGTAGGGGAGAGTGGAGGGGGGTTGTCTTTACTATATCTCATGACCCATTTAGGCTTATCTCCCCTCTCCTGGTGACTACTTTCCAGACCCCATGCACCAAGCAATGATCTCCTGTCCCATTTTCAGTTCTGTTAGTGTGAATCCTGATGGTAGGATTGAGCACCTTATTGAGCACTTATTAAGCACCTACTGTGTGCCAAACACTGTGCCAACAACAGACTATAATAGCCAGTGCATTAGTGTTTAGCATGTGACAGGTGCTTTGTTCATCTTGCAAATAACAGTTTTCCTGAGGGACAGGAGGAGAGATGGGCCAAGTTTAAGAGAAATAAGTGCAGTCATTATTTGTAAAAAGTTCTCAAAGGCTGCATGCTTAAAGGATACTTTGAGCAGTAATCATTACCTTTGATTGAATAAAATACATATATAAAATGGGTTTCCTTCTCAAAAGATGGCTGTCTTGCAGATGAGGCAATTGAGGCTCAGTGAAGTTGAACCACTTGTCCAAGGTCAAATAACTAATGGGTGGTAAGACTCACAACTTGAATGCAGGTCTGTTTGTCTCTACAACCCGTATACATGCCATTGACAGATTTTTAATATGCTCCCTTGTTTTTTACTTTTATGGTGTATATTGTATTTGAATAGAGTGGGAGATACATTAAAACCTGTGAAAATTTATGAGAGTAAATATCTAACAGAGTGGGGAAGATTCAGCAGCCAGGGTCCCCCCTGTGAAGGCTATGATTGCAGTGCTCTGATTCGTACTTTTGGTTGCTAAGCTCCATCCTCTGTGGTCCCAGCCCTCTGGACCCGAGTGCATAGGCAGATCCTCTCCAGGCTCTTCCTACCCCATGTAACTTTTGGACCTCCCTCTGCTCTGTTGTCTCACAGATGGGATCTCTGTGTTCCTGCTGCTGATCTCTCTGGCTACTAAATTTCAGCAGCTGCTTCTAATTTTGGCCCCTGCAATTTTCCCCGTTAGTACCACTGTCCGTATTACCCATTACTTTAAGGATGACACTTAGGGACCTTTGGGATCAGGTTCCTCCCTAGGTTTGGGGAAGGGAAGGCAAGATGAGGAAGGCTGTACCATGAGAACCTGGATCAGTGAGAATCCCTGCTAAGACTAGTTCCCAAATCTGTCTCAGACCAGTGCTGATCTCAGTATGTGTCTAAGATAAAATTGATTAGTGAACAGCAGTAGGGTGGAAAGTTCAACTTCTCCTAATTTTATTAGGCTCTGTTCTCTCCTGACGTTCACTTTGCCCTCCGGTCCTAGGCTAGTGTTTGCATTCTACCTTAAGACCATATTAAAAAAGAAGAACTGAATCAGAAATGAATTCTCAATGTGGGCACGGTGGCTTATGTTGATTTACTATAATTTCACCCCCAGAAAAAAACACGTACGTTGTACTTACCTTTATTGACTCTGCTAGGACCTTAAAACTAGGTGTTTGTGTGGAAGCCTGCAGAACGGGAAAAGTGAATGATTTCACAGTAGCATGAAATCACATGGAAGATATCAAGGATAGTGTTGTGTTGGAGAGAATATTTCTTCATAAGGTGGCCATGATCTCACTAGCTGCAGAAGTAAATAATAATCTCATTTAGAAATGTGGGAGTTGAGCCCAAAGAAGGGCTGAATGAGTGAATGAGGTCTATGTCTGCTTACAGCTAAAGTTCTCAGCTGAAGGCAGCTTTGACTGAACTGGAGTGGTAACTCCGTTCAATTGCCAAGCCTCATGCTTCTGCTATGTGATGCATCAGTCTGTCCAAGACCCCAGTTGAAGGTTATGGCACTTCCAGGGTATTGAAAAGACCCTAATTAGGAAACTCTATGATGGTAAAGAAGATTGTAATTATGGCAGGTGGTTCTTTTACCAAGTTGACAGATTAAACTACTGCTCATGGCAACTCAGCCCCACTGAGGCACTCATCACTCACTGAAAACTATGAAGTACCTACTGTGTGGCTTGGTATTGTCACGAACACTGCAGTGGTTCTGTGAATATGACATAGTCACTGTCCTCAAAAAACTACCATCAGTGGGACATTAGGAAAAGATAAGACATGAGCCACATCAGCCCAGAATCAGAATCTACAGAACGGAAACTGCCAAGGGAGAGGAAACTCCCGAGGGAGAGCACTTGGGCTGGACATGGGACCTTTGGCAGGCAGGAAATGTCATTGCTCCTGACCCAGGACATAGAAAAGGCTGGGAGAGGTGCTACTGTTTGCCTCAGTCATCTTGATAATCCTGAGTCTAGAGATTTGAGGAATTTATTAAACTTGCTTATGATGTAGCAAAAGGAGTGCCGGCCTCAAAGACCAGAGAACTTTAGGTCTCATCACCACCAGAACTTTGCCCCCTGTCTCCTCAACCCCCACCCCCTTCAACATTCACTTTGGAAAAATGATCAAAGCATCCCAGGTCTTGGTTGTTTGATCACTAAAATGGTACTGTACTTCCCAGAAGGTAGAGGGCTGAACCACCTGATATCCTTAATTTTCTTCAGTTCTCAAGTATATGATCTCATTTCTGCTTTTCTTTGTTGATAAAGACAGCACAAAGGCTGATTTTTGCAGAAGTGTTTCATTTGCTCGAATAAATCTAGTACCTACCCTTGGACATTTGAATAACAGCTAACTGGTCCACAGGACCTGGTCCTAGATGTTGCCAAGTTCTCTTGAATCAAAACTGTAAAATGTTTTGAAGCATTAAGAGAAAGATTATTTGTAGAAATTTATGCCCACTGTTTAACCATCTGAATTTATTGATGAATTAAAGATTCATTGTCATGGTGTTATCTTTAAGGAACATTTAAAATGTGTTTGGCAAATGAGATTGACTCGTATCAATTTTTGAAAAATTCCCTGGTTTGTTTTATAACAGTGATATTGCTTTAACAAGTGTCTATTGAGTGCTGCTATGTTTGGGCTTCATTGTTTAGGAGCAAAGGAGTAGAAAGCATTCTTTTAATCTTTAAGGAGCTTACCATTTAGGGCGCCTGGGTGGCTCAGTTGGTTAAGCGTCTGCCTTCTGCTCAGGTCATGATCCCAGGGTCCTGGGATTGAGTCCCACTTGGACTCCCCTCCTTGTTCAGCAGGGAGTCTGCTTCTCTGCCCCTCCCCTAGCTTGTGCGCACTCTCTCTCTCTCAAATAAATAAATAAAATCTTAAAAAAAAAAGCAACAACTTACCATTTATTTGAAATAAGGCATGCATCTGAGAACAATTATAGAGGAGTTTGGCAATATATTCCTTAATATGCTTTGAATTGAAGGCACGCGTTCCAACTCTTGGCATAGCAAAGAAGACAATATAGAAGGGAAGTTTATGTTGTTTTGAGTCTCGAAGGAGTTGATAATATGCTTTCCCAAGGCAGTCTCTAATATTAAAATTCATTTCAAAGTCTTAAAGCCAGAGTTAGACACAAACTGCAGCAAGAGGACAGACCATGGACTAATCCCTAAAATTGGGACATAGGGGATAAAGGAGAAGGGAAAAGTGTGAAAACCTCCCTTGGCAATGCCTTATGTGAACCAGGGACTTTATACTCATTAGTGCGATAGTATCACATGATCATGTTCTTTCTCTATTACTGATTAGGAGACTGAGATTCAGAAAGGCAAGATAAAATTTTTCCCAGTTAGTAAGGCCTGGAGGTGGAGTTGTTTCTAGGTCTACCTGGGTAAAAAAAAAAAAAAAAAAAAAAATTAATTAATTCTCAGTGTGAGTGGTAACAAATGGTACAAGTTGAATGCAGGTCACTGATTCATCCTTACACAGTCTGCTAAACTCAGTGATATAATAATTAGCTGAGATCAGTATCCATTTTAAGTGTACTGGAGGGATAGAAATTTGGATAGAAACTGCTCAGGCAATGGATTCCAAGCCTGAGAGGCGACCTGTCTATGCTTCTTATTCCCCTAGTAGTTTTTGTAAAGTTTTTTGGCCAGAGGGAAACTATAGAGCAACTTGAAAGCTATATAAAGCAAATGTGTAATAGTGTTTGGCAATGTTCTGAAAGTAGCTACCAAGAATGCATACTACAGGGAGGAATGAAGAACCAATTTCTGGCTGAAATCCATTTTGAATGGAAAAGCTTTTAATGGACGAATTCTCCTTCAGTAAGTTGTTGCTTTCCATTTAATTGCCATTATTCGCTATTTTATTTGTCAATCTTTATGCATGGACATACACGACTATATTGGGAGGCAGTAGAAACTTATGTTTATGAGCTATGTGTTCTCCTTTCTT
>CM052883.1:86875861-86911363 GCA_028534135.1 Potos flavus | reverse complement strand
ATATTCCTCTCTCTCTTTTCTTTTTCTATTCTCATTCTATTGATTATAAATGTTCTGTCATTGTATTCTTGTATTGTCCCTGATGCACAGAGGAATGATGGTCATGTTTTATTATTTATTACATTTGACTATTAATTTTAGATAGAACTTCTTTACCATATTATAGAAGTACTCTTCTATTTCTGACTTGTCTTGAATTAGTAAAAACCAGGAATAGATGCTGAATTTTATAAATGTCTTTTAAACATCTGTTTAGGGCACCTGGGTGGCTCAGTTGGTTAAGCGTTTGCCTTCAGCTCAGGTCATGGTCCCCGAGTCCTGAGATCTGGGTCCTGAATTGGGCTCTTTGCTCAGCAGGGATCCTGCTTCTCCCTCTCTCTCTTCCCCTCCCCCTGCTCGTGCTTTCTCTCTCTTTCTGCCAAATAAATAAATAGATCTTTAAAAAAAAAATCTGTTTAGATGTATACGATCTACTTGACCTAGTGTTGTAATAGATTAAATCACATCAAACACTTCTTTTTTATGGTTCTTTCTTCCTTTTCTAAGCTGTAAGCCTTGATTTGTGACTCTTTTAAGAATTCGTAAATATCATCCTTTACCACCATCATTGTATTTTTGCTTTGTTATTATTTGCTAGTTTAATCAAGTTTTTCTATCAGGTTTGTGCAAGTTTCCCAAAATGAATTGGGAGGGTTTTCATCTTTTACTGTGTTCTAGAAACTGTTTATATAAACCAAGCTGTAAAGTACAGTCATTGAGCTCATAGGCTTTGGGGGACATACACAGACTTCAGTTTAAACCTGGCTTGTTCACTTTCAGGTCTTCTAACCTTGGGCAAGTTATTTAACTTGTCTAAGCATGAGTTTCATTACCTATAAGATGTAAATACAAGCACCTATAGTACAGAAGTGTGAGATTAAATGAGATTATATAGGCAAAGCCTTAAATAAATGTGTTTGTAAGATAATGGTAATAAAGATGGTGATGATAGTTATTGTTATTGTTATTATTTGTTAATAATTGTTATTGTATGGAAATGATCTTTTCCTTGAAATTAGTTATGCGTAATAATGGAATGGATTATTAAAAAAGAGTTTTTGGAGGCACCTGGGTGGCTCAATCAGTTGAGCATCTGACTCTTGGTTTTGGACCAGGTCATGCTCTCGGGGTTGTGGTATCAAGCCCCAGGTTAGGCTCTGTGCTCAGTGTGGAGTCTGGTTGGGATTCTCTCTCCCTCTCCCTCCTGCCCCTCCCCCCATTCTGCTCTCTCTCTCTCTCTCTCAAGTAAATAAATCCTAAAAAAAAAATTATTTTTGACATTTTCCTTTCCTTCTTTAATTGGTCTAGTATTCCTATTTTATTCAGTTAATTTTAATGATTATTTTTCAAGAGAAATTTACCTCTAGATTATTGAGATCTTTAAAATTATTAGGCCAGGTATAAGGTATACTTTGTGAAATATAGATCTCACTTTCTCAAAAAAAGAAAAATATATATATATTTGTATTCATGTCTGTATTTATATAGCGAGATCTAGCTAGCTATCTAGCTACCTATATACATACCTCCTTTAATTTTTATTTTTAAATATTATGATTTTTCTTTTTTCTTCATACTTTTTTCATGGGTTTATTTTTGTTCTTATGGAATAAGATATTTATTTTCAAGTTGTTTACATTCCTGTTTTTAAAATTATTTTCTGCTTCAAACCATATTAATCTTCCTAGGCTTTTCCTAAATTTGTATTTCTTTCTTTTTGGAATATAAAGATTTGGTCATTTATTATTTATTCTTCACTTCTTAACTTTTTGAATAATGAAATCATTTAAAGATATTGGTTTATTTCTGAGTACAGTTTTCACTGCATCCCACAAGTTTTTCTATGTCATGTTCACACTGTCATCATTTTTAATCATTCCATTATTTTATAATTTTAGTTTTGACATTCTCCTTGATAGAGAGCTATTTGGAAGAATAATTATAACTTCTCAAGTTTTTGTTTTGTTTTGTTTGGTATTGTTTCATAGTTTACTATTGATTTTCTTGCAGATGTCAAAGAATAATGCCTATCTTTTGCTTTGGTAATTGTGATTTTTATTTGATTTAATAGATGATCAGTTTCGGTAAATGTTCTATGATCAATGAAAAGAAACTATATATATTTTTGTAGATCATGGAGTTTGTAGAATATACAGAAATGCATATGTCTATACACACATACCCACATACCCCAACATACATTATCAATCATTATTATTTAGATCTCATTACTTTTTTGGTCACTTATTGTTTCAAGAACAACAAAAAAAAGTGTAAAACCTATGCATTCTCCTTGTATTATGATCTATAAACTTTTCCTTGTATTTCCAATATTTTCCTTTTTGTACTTTGATGTTATGTTATCTACAGCCTGAATATCAATGACTATCAGATCTTGTTAATACTACTGTTACAAATATTAAAAAAAAAATAGTGTTTGAGCACATACCATGTAGCAGGTATTGAGCTGGGAATGAATTCCATTATATGAATTTTTTACTTACTACTTATGACAATTTAATAAGGTAGATACTTATATTTATCACTTCCAATGAGGATTCTGATTAATTGTATTCATCAACAGACACACAGATAATACAATTTTTTGTTTGACATAATGCTTCTTGCCTTTAACACTGCTTCTTTAATGTTAATTCGTGACCCTTGCTTCCTTTTTGTTTGTATTCACCTTGTATATCCCTGCCTATCTTATAACATTTAATCTTTATGTCATATAGTATGGTGTGGGCATATAGTTGCTATCCCCAAAGATATATCTGTGCGATGAGCAGGTCTTTCAGAGTCCCTTTGTTTAGTGTGTATCTTTTCTAGGAGGCATGTAATTGGATGTTGTTTATGATGAGTGTGAAATAGTTATTAGGGGAGTTTAACCCACTTACAGTTATTGTGTTAATGATATGTTTGATTTACTTCTGACAGTTAGTGTTTTGTTATTTTTTTATGTTTCCTTTAATTTTCCTTTTTGCTTTTACCGTTGCCATATGGACTGTGAGTTCTTTGATTAAATATCCATACAAATTGGTTTGGAGAGTGTACATCTCGTTTTTATCCCACTTTTGATTGACATCTGGCTCGTCCTACAGCTGAGTGCATTCACACTGTCAGTGTGATAATTGGAGTTTCCATCACAGCTGCTGCTTCATAGGCTCCATGTGCCAGCCTACAGTAAATCATGTTCACGGTCATGAATTTCTCTTTTTGTTTATGATCTCATTTGAAATAATTTATTCTTTTGAAAATGAAACATATATTTATCACACAATGTAGTATTCTCTTCATTTATGAGTCTTGTCCTAATCATATAACAAATGTTAAATGTTATGTATTAACTTTCAGTTATGCACACTGTGCTGAACTGTGTGAATTTGAAGGAGGAAAAAAAGGAATACAAAGTAATATCTTTGTCCCTGTTTTTAACTTACTTAAAGTATAATTGACAGGGGAACTGGATGGATATCCATCAAAAAATTTAAATGACTTAAAGTTCAAATATAAATGATGTCACTGGCACTGTGTATAAATAAATGCTAAATGAGAAACATATGCAAGATGTGCCACTAATTCAGAGGTTGGAGATGTTGTCTAGGGTTGAAATGTTCAGAGAAATCTTTCCTGAGGAAGAAGGAAAACATCCCAAGGTGGTGAATAGTGCAGGCAATGGTGTGGAGATGGACATGTCCCCAGCGTGTTCACGGGGTGGCAAGCAAATCATGATGGTCACGTTAGAACCTTCATGGGATTGGAGATGCTTATTAGGGTGAAGGATTCATTCCACGAGCATGTGTTGAGCACTTAGTACCCAGAGAGCATACAGAGGGCACTTAACCAGGATGTAGAGGCAAGGGCATCTCAAAGAAGGCTTTCATGTGGAACTGATGCCAGAGCTGAGTCCTAAGAGGCAAGTAGGAGTTCAGTGGGTAAAGGTTTTAGGCAGGGGTGGGAAAGTTGGAAAGAAGTGTTTTCTAAGCAGAGGAAAGCAAAGATATGAAGGCTTACAGTTGAGAGAGAGCATGGTGCTTTTAAGAACTGCAACTATTGGGGAGCCTGGGTGGCTCAGTGGGTTAAAGCCTCTGCCTTCGGCTCAGGTCATGATCTCAGGGTCCTGGGATTGAGCCCTGCTTTGGGCTCTCTGCTTGTCAAGGAGCCTGCTTCCCTCTCTCTCTCTGCCTGCCTCTCTGCCTACTTGTGATCTCTCTCTCTGTCAAATAAATAAATAAAATCTTAAAAAAAAAAAAAAAAAAGAACTGCAACTATTTTTCTGTGGTTGGCATATTGAATGTAAATAGGAGAATTTGGTGAACACACTGGAGGGAGAAAAGCTGCCCCAAGTCATGAGGGTTTTGGGTACCACATTGTAGGCTTTTAGACTTTATCTACAAGCTTGGGGAGCCTCAAAGTGATTTTGAATAGGATAGTGGAGTTGGGTGGAAAGTGAAACATAGACAGGAAGATGGAAAGTGGGAATATTGGTTGGGAAATTATTGGATTAATTCAGGTGAAAGATGTTGAGGGACTGAACAGAGGCAGTGGGGATATATTTGAGATAGATTAAAACAGAGGCTGTAGCCCAGATAGTAAATGGATAAAGGAGCTAGGAATAGGGCAATCAAAGATTATTCTTTGGATCCTGACTTGAGAGATGACTAGAATCTGTTTATCATTATAGGAAACAGAGGAGAAAGGAAAAGTTTGCAGACCAGGGAGGTGTTGTGATATACGTTGAGATAATTTTAGGTATTATACATATGGATTAAAGGTTTTCCTCTTCTGTTGTTTTCCTACTGAGTTTAGAATAATGGTGGGGCGCACCTGGGTGGCTCAGTGGGTTAAAGCCTCTGCCTTCGGCTCAGGTCATGATCTCAGGGTCCTGGGATCGAGCCCCGCTTCGGGCTCTCTGCTCGGCGAGGAGCCTGCTTCCCTCTCTCTGCCTGCCTCTCTGCCTACTTGTGATCTCTCTCTGTCAAAAAAAAAAAAAAGAATAATGGGGTTTTAAATGTTGGCATTTCCTTAAGATTGTCATGGGTGTATAACATTGGTAAAATTACTAGGTCAAGAAAATATGTATAAATGTACAGACTTGTTGATGAAACAAAGTTTCATTTAGCTACCAATCCCATAAATGGCCAAACAATTAACAATGATAAAGTTTGTTTCAGTAACAAAGCTTCCCAAAGACAGGGAGATTTGGATGCCTTTCAACAAAATAAATTCCTTTCTTCTCAGATGACTTATAAACTGATGTCATTTCTCATTCCATAATGAAAAAAAAAAGATGAAACTTGCTATGGTTTGCAGTATTCCAATGATGACATTCTTCCCCAAAGTAGTCTAAAAAAAGACATTGTGAACAAACTTGAACTTCCCCTGCCAGAAATGCATGCCTGGCTACAAGGCAAGCCTTTCATATTTAGCCTTTTAGATAATGGTTTCTACACGAGCTTTCATAACATTTATTTGCTGCCATAAATGAATGGACCAACCACTGTTGGAAGGCAGGAATCCAGTTCCTCAGCGGTTAGATTTCTCACCACATTATCCCAATTTTATAAACGTTGCTCTGAAAGTCGTATTTCCTGTCAGTATTTCAGAGGCAATGTGAAATGTCACGGGTATCCCAATTTTGTATTTTTACAGTTCTGCCCGCTTGTGAAACCTATTAGCCTCACTCCATGAAGATTGTGCTGTAGTTATAAATATTTTAACTACCCAGCACACCCTTTTTTTAAGGGCGTATCAGCCACCCTTCCTTCTCTTCCCCTCTTGCTGACTGATTCATGCTCTTCTGTGAATTGTTACAGGAAAAAAAAAAAAAGAAAGAAAACTAGGCAGACTGTTTATTTCTGAAAACAAGGCTTTCTGTATGTTCACCTGGGGAAAATGGCGAAATATGATTTGGGCTGATCTTCTAGTGAGGATTTAGCCAGGATTGATGTGTTGATCTTTAATGGAGGGAGACATTTTGCTACGATAGGTTTTCCATTGACATGGTGGAGGCGATCGGTGGTGAGCTTGGTCTGGAAGAGTTTGAACTCAAGGTGGCTCTGCTAAGCAGACCTCTGACTTGTTGAAGTCCTGCCACCCCCCTCATCCTTACGTGCTGAGCCATGGGGTTCTCTCGGGTTGAGCTGGTTGAACTGGACAAACCACAGCCTCCCAGAGCAGACTCTTGGGCCGTGGCCTGGGGGCCGGCTCCTGCCCTGGCAGGAAGCTGTGCCCACGTGCTTGCCGTCATCATCTCCCACTCTTTTGGTGCCAGGCGCAACCAGACAGGAGCAGGGGATGGCCATGGACAGGGAAGTTGGTGCTTGACCCTCACCTGCTTCAGAAACCCTATTTCCAGAGTCTTCCCAGCTCTTGGCAGGCCTCTCAGAATGGACTAGAATTATAGACCAAATTTCTGGATCCTCACCCTTGATGGCTAGATAATGCAGAACCAGATGCAGCTGTGGAAGAAGGCACTACTAGATGGTTGAAAAAGGTAAAAATAAGATATCTCTTAAAACAAAATTAGAACTGTATATTTTCTCTCGTACAGTAATCTAATTGCTTGAACGGGGGTGGAGAACATCAGTAAGACATTAGAAAGAAAGAAAGCAATTGGGGAACCTTTTACTTCGAGAAAGCAGAGAAATGTCTTGTTGCTGACATGTGCTGCTCTCAGAACTAAAAACAAATGTCTGATGTCCATATGACACATATAACTGCAAAGATCCCCAAATACCAGAGAACTCCTGAGAGTTTCTATTTTATTTTCTATTTGTCACCTTTATCTACCTATATGTATGCCTATTTGCTGAATAGAAATAAAGAGAGAAATGGAGCAAAATCTGTTTTCACAAAGGACATAGGAGAATGGGGGAGTCATTTCCATAAGAGGTAATAAAGGTTATGATGCAAGTTTGGCATGGATTCTCAGGAAGCAATTTAACTGTCTTCACGGCTCTAGTGCCTCTCACAGCACTTGACTTGCCGTTGTTTTTATTTGTTGGAAATTGGGCTTTGGTGGCCATCAACATGAATTTGAGCCATTTAAGCTAATTCTTTACACATTAATTCTTTAGTAGGAGAGTTTCTTTCATTCTATTTATTCATTCATTCAATGCTTAGAGGCAGAACCTCTACTCTACAAGACCAGAAGCATATGTGATCAATATCAGTGCAATTCCAGCCTAAATGTGGACATTTGCATAGGTAATCTAGAAAGTGGTTTATGTGCAAGTGAGAGGATATTGTGAGTAGGGGTTGTCTAGTGTATTAAAAGAAAGGCAAAATAAATGTGGGTTGTGCAGAAGTTTGTGTGATTAATTAAAATAAAACTATTATATGGTTCACCTCCCTAGACCAGTGAAGATATTTTATTTATAAGCATCTCACTGTTATAGAATGACTTGAGAGCATTCTGGAGAATGCCCATCTTTCTAGTGAATTCCTTTTGAGGGGCCTCTAAGGGACCCTCCTTCCCCAGCCTAAGAGAAACTTTCCTCAGTTCTTGCCTATTTCCTCCTTTACAAGAATGATATGTGCAGACTCAGCTTCCTTACATAGTTATTCATTTAAAACATTATGAAATATTTAAGACAAGAATGTGTATAGAAGAACACAGTAAAGTCTTGTGTATCAACACTCAGCTAAACAAATAGAACATTACCAATAAAACTGATGCCTGTGGGCACCCATCCCGTCACACCTCACTTGTTCCCAATGCACAATGATGCAAGCACTGTCCTGAATTTGGATTGGGGTATTTACCATTTCCATATCATTCTTTACAATAGTACTAAGTACATGTGCATGACAAATCACTAGGTCATGTTGTTTTCCATATTTTTAAACTTTAGATAAATGGTACTATACTGAATGTTTTCTCCTGTGACTTGGTATCTCCTCCATATTTTGGTGAGGTTCATCCATGTTGATGGTATTCCCTCATACAGAAGTTCATGATTTATTTATAAACTTGCCTGTTAATGGACATTTAGTTTGCTTAAAACTGTTGTGTTGAGGGATCAGGGCAGGTATCAACATTATTACTTGGTGTAAACAGGGGCTCGCTGGCAGGAAATTGTCAGAGGTGGCGTCCTAGCATCCTTTCCAGAGGTCTGCTTGAGCTCACCTGCATTTGGGTGCACTGGGGGAAGGGTTTCCTGAAAAAGGGATCCACCAGTGGGATGTTCCCATCTTGTTGCCCTCCTTTATGGTGAGCTGAACAGGAGAAGACCCCCATGGGCCTTGGGGTTGGTCAGACTGCTTTGGTGTCAAACAGTGTGAGGGGGCAGTATGAGCTGCTTGCAGTCGTTGGGCACATCAACTATCTAACACTTGGAATTCTCAGGCTCCTGGCAAGTGTGACTCCTCCTACTGATAAGAGGCCCCTTATTCAGTTAGTTTCTTACTGAGCAATTCAGAAAGTTCCTAATTGATTATCACTTGTCACCACAAACCAACTTTTTTCTTGTTTCAGATACCATTGCCATGATCATGTCTCCTTGTATACATATGCAAGAATTTTTAAGGGTATATACTTAGGAATGGAATTCCTGAATTGTAGGGTTTGTGTCTTGTCAGATTTACTGACGATTGCCATTTGTTTTTCAAATTATTGAACGAGGAGCCTCTGGGTGCCTCAATGGGTTAAGCAACTGCCTCTGGCTCTGATCCTGAGCCCAGGGTCCTGGGATCTAGCACTGTATTGGGCTCCCTGCTCAGCAGGGAATTTGCTTCTCCCTCTTCCTCTGCACCCCCCTCCCCGCACCAGCTCTCTCTCTCAAATAAATAAAATCTTAAAAAAACCACAAATTATTGAACCAATTTACACTCCAACCAGTAAGTAATACATTAGAGTTCCCATTGCTCCACATCCTCTCCAATCATTGATATTGTCCAAATTCATGAATTTTTGCTAATTTGATAAGTGGTATGAGATAGTACCTCAGAGAAGTGTTTTGATTATGATTAATATTGAGCCAGTTATCTTATGTCTGTTGGTTATTTATGTTTCCTCTTTTATGAATTTCTTTTTCCTGTCGTTTTGCCACATTTTTTTGTGTGAACTTTCTTTTTCTTTCTGACTTGTAGACATCTTTTATGCTAGATGTTTACTTTGTGTGGGCCTATATGTTGCAAATCCTCCTATTCTCTGGTCTTTGTGTTATACTTTTTAAGGTCTTGTGATTATCCGAAGTTTAACATTTGGATGTAATGGCATCTATAGTTGTTAAGCCTAATTTCAAAGAATTTTTTATTCTTAATTACTGTGGGTTTCTATTCTCTTATTCCTTGCCCTTAAAATTCTATATATATGCTTAACTTAATGTAATAACTGTGTCTTCGCTTGTGAAAAAAATCTCATAAACTTTTTATTATTGTAGAATATTTTAATTCTACCATGTTTTCATACTTCCATCATTTGACACTATCATATAGTTTTTTATTGCCCATGCTTGACTAGATTTATCTATGCCTTTATCAATTTCTTTGCTACCAGTCATTTCAGACTTTCTGTAGTCATTACTTTAGTGAAAGTTTATTTACAGTAAACTTGAAAATTTGTCAGAAAATACATTTTCTGAATGGTGATTTAAGAAGGTAGGAAACTGGAAGTCTAAGGATTCCCATGGATTCTATCATTATCTGAATTTCTTTGTAGGTGTCATTCTAATACATATATTATATATATACCAGAAAGAAGGTACTTTCTTTCTTGGGGAGGGGTTAAGATTTAATTAATTAACTAATTAATTTGAGAGAGAGAGCACCTGTGTGCACAAGTAGGGGGAGTGACAGACAGGGGAGAAGCAGACTCCCTGCTGAGCAGGGAGCCCAAAGCAGAGCTCAATCCCAGGACCCTGGGATCATGTCCTGAGCCAAAGGCAGATACTTAACCAACTGAGCCACCCAGGCACTCCTTTCTTGCTGGTTTTAAGGTCATGTTTGTGTTCAGTGACCTGTAGTAATGCTATAGTATATCCAGATATGGATTAAAAATATACATATTTAAATTTTAAAAAATTTCCCCTTAAAATTTTTGTACTTCCTGAATCTGAGGATTCATGTTTTTTTTATAAAGGACTTTTTTTTGTCATTATATTTTCAAATATTGTGTCTTCCGAAACTCCAATTAGATGTTAAATCTCATTTTATTTTCCATTTCTCTTAAAACTCTTTTTCATATTTTTCATCTCATTACCTCTAGTTGCTCCATTCTAGAAACTTTTTAAAATCTGTTTTCCAGTTCATTAATTCTCTTCCATATTCTGTCCCATTTGCTTTTTAAACCACCCATTGGATTTTTTATTTCAATAATTATATTTCAGTTATGTTCAATGATTATATTTTAATAAGTCCAATTTGGTTCTCTTTCCAGCTTGCTTACTTGTGTTTTGTTATCTCTTGTGGTTTCTCATATACAGAGTCCTGGGAAGTCTACTTTTTTGGTTTTTTATTCTACAAAGTCCTTACCTTGGTGTCCTGTTTCCTTAGATATAATTTTGATTTGAGAGCTTATATTGACTGATCTTTATCTGTGGGAATCCTGAGAGCTCTGGCAGGGCATTTATTCCTTTGCATTTGATCTTGGGATGCTATCAAATCAGGACAATATTCACTTAGTATTTTGGCTTGTGGTTTTACAAACCCTGATGTTTATATAAATTTGAGCCCCAAGCTCACATGGAAGAGAGCTATATTTAAAAATTCTTCATTGTGGAGGAGGGGTAGGAAGGCTCATTTGACAAGACTTAGGAAATAAAAATACAGGGTACCCAGTTAAACTTTATTTTCAGATAAATAAGTAATACTTTTAAAATATTAAGTATGTTCCATGAAATATTTGTCCTAGATTTTATCTGGCTGTTCATGGCTAGGGGATGGGAAGGTTTTATTTTCCTAACAAGATCTGAAGTTGATAGGATAAATGTCCACATTGTCTTCCTTCTGTAGGTGAGTAGATTCCCCCCCTCCCCCCCAATCTACCATTTCATGGAACATCCAGTCTTTCAAAGGTCTTGGGTTTTGTGGGCATCTGAGTTCTAGCTCCCCACCTTGTGGAGGTTTTATGACCTGTTCCCCATGTGTTTGTAGGTCCCTGGAACTGGAAAATTCCATCAGCATAGTGACTGATTCAGCATTTGCTTTCCTCTCTGGGTGTGGGTGTTTCTCTCTCTCTCTCTCTTCGTTGGTTTGGTTTGGTTTGGTTTGGTTTTATTTTTGTTTTCTCCTTGTTTTGTTTCTTTGGTTGGGTGTATAGTTTTTTTTAGCTCTTAGGATTTTCCCCTTCCTTTCAAGTGAGATATGCATTTAAAAGGGTTTGCCATGTTTTATCAGTTATGTTGCTGGAAGCAGAAACACTTCCCTTCACTCTTCGACCAAGCCCTTGCCCTTACCACTGATCTAAAATTGCTTTGTGAAAATTCTCCCAGGGATGCTTTATTGCTAAATCCAATGGCCTCTTCCTGAGAGTCACCTACTTGAAAGCTCTCATATCTTGGTTAACCTTTCTCTTTAACTGACTTCTGTGACTCCAGTTTCTTCTTGCAGTTTTACCTCTCTGACCTGTCATTGTCAGTCTTCTTTAATAGGTCTTTCTCCTGTTGCTTTTTCTTTAATGTAAACATGCCTCCCGGAGACAGAGTATATACTTAAGCTGGTGTTCTGATCTCCAAGCTCTGCAGGCTAGCTTTTATATTGTCTTCCATGGCTATCTTTTGAAAAAAACAACAACAAAAAACCCAAACAGATCTTATGACTATTCTTGCCCTTGAAATTCTTTGATAACTTTTTATTGCCAATATATATATAAACTTAGCGTTATAATTTCTCCATAATATGACTCTTAGCCACACCATCTTAAACTTTCTCAGGCACCAAACTCTACGCACTGTCCTACTCTGTCCTTCTTGGACCATGATGACGTTTCAGTCTTTCTGTCTTTGTCCATAACCCTACAGTATCTGCAGTTCACTGCCTACATATTGAAATCATATGCTTCCTTCAAGGTTATGCTGGGATTTCACATTGGTGGAGGTTGGACCCATTCCCATCTCCAGCTGGCTGCTCACTTCATTTATGCTTTTCATAGAACACATGCATTTCGTGCTGTAAGTCATAATTATTTTTGTAACTGTCTCTCTCTCATATTTTTTGGGAGTACAAACTATCCTTTTCATCTTATTACCTTCATTTTTCTGAGCGCAGTACTGTATACTTGGTAGCTTTCAACAAATTTGATTACTTAATTAAGTTGCTTATCTTCAGTGGTTATGAGGACATATTAGGACTTATAATATCAAACCCAGTTGTATTAAAAAACAATCAACTTAGAAAAATTGCTAGAGCTGCATAAGCAATATGAATCTTCATTTTCAGTTTGGAAGAGTATTTCCCTTAATCTCTTATATTATCAAGGGAGTCCTATTTTTATGTTAGATCTTCCATCAGGCTGGTGGTCATAAGACTGGGAAATCCTAGAATCTCATGAAAAGGTCCTCCCAAAAACATCTGTAACCTCATGGCCTCTGAAGTACGTTCATTCATTTCTCCAAATTTCTTTTTCTTCATTCTCTATTTTAAAATTATTGCAATGTATAAATTAAAATAGACGTAGGCATCTTATGCCTATTTAGAGCATTTGTTCTAATAGATTTCACTGTTACATCAGCCTTCAAATCATTTGTAAATACCAGTGAAACTTGTCCTCTTTCCTTTTTCTCTTTCTGGATAGAGTTGCCAGAATTTGCAAATGAAAATACAGAACATGCAGGTAAATTTGAATTGCCGATAAGTAATGAACAATTTTTTAGTATATGTCCCAATACTGCATAGGACATACGCTTAAAAGAAAAATCATTGTTCATCTACAATCCAAAGGTGACTGGACATTTTGTTTTTTATCTGGCAACTCTATGTGTGTATCACTTCCAGCTTCTTGTTCCTTATCATTGTAATTCTCTAAAAAGTACACAAAGGGTTTCTACATTCAGAAATAAAGATTCCAAAAAGGTGTTTTGTTCCTGGGAAAACTATCAAACGGAGATCCCCTAGCTTGCAAATGTTAAGTGTGGAGAGGAATGTAACATGGCAACAGGATAATTAATTCTAAAGTGGGATGGTAAAAAAAATCAGATTGTGGTGAAAAGTGGTCTCCGCTGCAGGAGTTTCCTAACATAAGTATGTTTCTGGTAATTTTTCCAATACAACTAACATATTGTGGCAGGCACATCTGGGTGACACACACTCTCTAACTTAGTAAAAATGCCTGGGAGAAAGCATGCGTGTATATGCGTTGAGTTAAGCAGCCCTTTGTTACGAGGGGGCGGAAAGCGGCCGCGAACATCGTGCCGAAATGCAAACTAACTGATGGACAGTATAATCACCACCTTAGTTAGCGCCCGGGGACTCTTTTCACACAAGCAAGCTGTAAATTTAAATGGAAACCAAAAGGATAGCACACAGCCCGTAGCTCTGCATTCCATTACTTCATGTTTGAACTATTCAGTGAGTAAGAGAGAGGTTTTGCAGACTAGCTGGAGAGGAGCTGCACAGGGTTAAGGTAAGACCGAAGTGGCTGGTAAAAACCTCAAGCTACCCATGTGCAGATAAGAGTTTCTATTTGAAGGATTAAACTCTATTCTTTGCTCGAGATGAAGCCCTGCGCCTCTCAGGGCGGAACAGCCTTGTGATCTCTTCTCTTTGGTCTGAGCCCTAGACAGCGCAGTGTTTTCAAGATTGTGCGATTTGGGGCAAGATAGATTTATTCATGAGCCCAATGAATCCTGGCGTATGTAGCTTCAGATCACTGCTATGCAGTGTCATTGAAAGTGGCTGAGTTGTCTAATCAGACTGATGTGGGTTTAAGTCCCCCCTCATTCTGCCCCTTGAGTCATGACATCAGTTTACTGACCCTCAGCTTGCTCGGCTATAAAATGAAGCTAATCGTATGCAATCCTATCTGCTGTCATGCGGATTAACCGCGTTTCTTAGATGCAAACTGCCTGGTGTCTATAAACTGCTTTATGACCAGTAGCGATGCCCCTCTCTGTCCGTGTACTGCCTTCTGTTCAGCTCTTCACCGGAGCCTGACTTGGGGGAGGCTGCCCTTCGGCCTGCAAGGTGCACGCCCGGCTTGTGTTTCTCTCAACAGAGACGCCTTGGTTTCATGCTGCGCTAGAGGCGAGGGAGACTGTCCACGGCTGGACGTGACCGGACGACCCCACTCAGCTGGCACCGGCTGCCCGCAGTGATGTGTTGGGAAAGGTGGCGAGGCTGCCCCGGCGGTGGCGAGCACCAGCCCCTGGCTGATGGTGAAGGCTGCCATTTGCCCGGCAAGGGGATGCGGTGGCGTCCATGCTGTGTGTTCGCGGTAACTTTCTCCCGGTTCAAGTTAGGACGCAGACAGTTTGCTTCAGGCGCATCATGGCCCCTTGCAGCCCATGCCTCCCCTTCTGGTGCCACCTTCCCCAAGTTCACGACTGTTCACGTACTGGCTTCCTGACAGGAAACAGGAAGGAGGAACTCATTCATTTCTGTTAGGATTTGGGTATTTATCAGTCATTTCCTTGTGCACAGGGTCCTGGAGGCCTAGGCAAGGTGCTGCGGGCCAAGCTGCCAGTCTCTGCACGTGCAGCCTGGTGGTGGTCAGTCTGTGTCAGCTGCTGCTACAAAGCAGCCTACAGGGGCGCCTGGGTGGCTCAGCCCGTTAAGTATCTGCCTTCAGCTGAGGTCACGATCTGGGATCCTGGGATCAAGCCCTGCGTCAGGCTCCCAGGGAGCCTGCTTCTCCCTCTCCCTCCGCCTGTGCTCCCTGTGCTTGTACCTGTGCTCTCTATCAAATAAATAAATAAAATCATTAAAAAAAAAAAAAAAAAAACAAAGCAGCCTACGGAGGAGGGCCCACCCAGCAGGCCCTGTGTAGTCCTAACCTCCAAAAAAAGTTTCAAAGACTCTGGTTTTATAAAAGATGATGTTTAAAAAAGAAATCTATTATATCCAGAGGCCTCTGTGGATGAAACGATTTTTTTTTAGTTTTGGGGGAAAAAAACAAATCAAAATACCTTCCTCCACTTTTTGCCTATGGCCTGGATTGCTCTGATTATGGTTGTATTTCTTTAGACTTTATGAAAAGGTAAGTTTTCCTGGAAGAACCTAAGGGTGGCAGCATGGAAGAGAGTGTTTGAGTTGAGGGTAAAGGGACAAGAAAGAGAAATGACGTCACTGTGAATACAAAATACAGACTTTCTAGGGGGAGATGGACAATCTCGGAAGCAGACAGGATAAGATGGAAGAGTTCCAGGAACCTTCAACCTTTCAGACATCTACACATCATGCTGCAAGAAGGCCTTTGGAAGTTTTAAAAAGTAACATTTGTTTTGACTCTTAGGGTAGTAACTTTGCAAGAATGAGGAAAGTATACAAAAGAGAAGAAACACTTCTAATAATCCCACAGCAAGAATTGACCTGGTTAGTTACCATTTTGGTACATATCCTCCTAGTAGTCTCCCCCCCCCCCACAGACATTTGCACATTTACATATAAAGTACTAACACACATGGCCTTGTTTGCCTGAGGCTGCAAAATAAGGTCACCTTGTTAGTTTTCTTTAACCTTCATTTCTACTGTCTAGTTAGTTCGGCGGGGTTCAGTTCCAACGATGCAGTTGCCAAAAAGGGCGTCTCAGCAGCTTCTGGGAGTTTTTCAGGGGTTTAGTCTCATAAATGCTCCAAGAAAGACTCTTGTCCTGCTCTGGCTGCCACTGCATACAACTGTGCTGCGTTGGCTGCTGCCCACGTGAAACGACAAGCCAGATGATTCCTCCCCAGGCCTCCCCTGGTGACCACTAGTGATAGCGTTAGTAGCCCTTCCTCAGCAAGACACTGGTTATCTCTTGGTCTTTTAATTCTCAGGACAGAAGTTCTGTAATTTCCCAATGTATAGCTGGGAACAGTCTGTGTTTTTCAGAAGAGTTTACTGAAGTTTAGGGCATAGAAAAGAGAAATGTAACGCAGAAAATAAATTAAAACTGCTTCTAGAAGTGCCCACTCCTAAAGTTGAACTGGCTTTACCTTCAAAGGAAATGGAAATCCCTGTCTCCAGTGGAGTCCAAGAATTGCCTTCTCCAGCTTTCCTTGACTGCCCCACTGTTAATCTCTTTTCCAGCATGATCGAAATAGGAAATCCCATTCCATTCAGAGAATACTCGAGGACCCGAATACCACCCACAAGGGGACAGTCTATCTGGCCGTGGGGACCAAATGATTTACTCATACAAGTCTCAGAAAACATTTCCCAAAGTCCAGGTTATTGCTGCATGAAGGCCAACATGGACCTTGATTTCTGGGTCTTTTCTAACCTGGAAGATAAGATCAAACCTCTATTTCTGTAAAGGTGCAGCTCTATACCTTCTGCAAAACATTGCTCACAGAACGACATCATATTTCTTTAAGAATAAGCAATGATTTGAAGGTATATGGTTGAGCCAGTTAAGCCCAGGTTTAGAGAAGAAACACTCTCTAAAGGAATTGATCATCAGATGTATAATTTTTAAAGATTTTGTTTATTTTGGGGAGAGAGAGCAAGCACATGACCCCGGGGGGGGGGGGAGGGAGGAGCAGAGAGAGAGAGACAGACTCCACACTGAGCGTTGAGCCCAACGTAGGGCTTCATCCCACGACCATGAGATCATGACCTGAGCTGAAATCAAGAGTCAGATTCTCAACCAACTGAGCCACATAGGCGTCCCAGAGATATAATTTTCAAATGCAACTGTCTTACACTTATTAAACAGAAATTCTCAGTCAGAATCTTTTGCATGTAGATTGCTTCAACACATTTACATAATCACTCTTGCTTTCTGTTGCATAACTTCGGGGGACCACACAGACACCAGGAAAAATCTCCCCAAAGATAAAGTGAGACATTGCATGCAAATTTTAAAACAGTGGTTTTTAAAATAAACTTTCAGGCCATATCTCCATCTGTGATACAATTCACACATTCACATAATTAAAAATCATACTTTATGTGTGATTCTATATTTTTAATTTTCTTTTGCAAACATTTTCCAATATTAAACTTTTCTATTATTGATAAGGTTATCAATGGTAAAATATTATATTTTGAGAACATGATTTTTGATAAATGTTATGATCTTCAAATCTGTAGTTGTTACTATGATTAATCATCGGTTCTTATTGGCCATTTTGTTTTTTCCAGTTTATTAATACAAATGATAATTAAAATGAATATCTTTGGACATATACAATTGCCCATTTTCCTGATTACTTTCAGTCTTTCAACTTTTATTAAGAAAGCCCTACAAACCCAAAGTGTTAAAATAACAAACATCTATTATTTTTCATGATTTTTTTTTTTTTTTAAGATTTTATTTATTTGAGAGAGAGACAGTGAGAGAGAACATGAGAGGGGAGAAGGTCAGAGGGAGAGCTGGGAGCCCGATGCGGGACTCGATCCCAGGACTCCGGGATCATGACCTGAGCCGAAGGCAGTCGCTTAACCAACTGAGCCACCCAGGTGCCCTATTTTTCATGATTTTGTATGTGGATAGAGAATCTGTTTTTCTGGTCTGTGTTGGCTCTGCTGGGGTTGGGTGGTGTGAGGTGGCCTAACTCCAATGTCTGGGACAACTGGGGTAATTGGAACTCTTTGTGCTGGGTGTCCATCCTCCGGGAGTCTAGCCTGGGCCTAGTCATGGCGGCAGAAGGGTCCCCAGCAGTCAGAAGGGGCAAGTCCCATCCACAACTAGTTTTGTAAGTATCTGCTCATGCCACAGTTTCTCACATCTAGTTGGCCAAAGCAAAGGCCATGACCAAAGACAGATTCAAAGGAGGGAGAAGTAAACACCCCCTCCCTGATGAGAGCAGAGGAAGTCACCTTGAGAAGGGGCCTGATTGAAGGGAAGAATGACAGCAGCTGCAGCCATACTTGTGTGCAATCTACTCTACTTTCCTCGCATTTGTCTCAAAAAGTGGGAGCTTTTTTATTTTTTAATGTTTCTTAATGCACGTTGCCAAATGCGCCCTATTGAATATTTGTACTGATTTGCATTTTCAACAGCAGTCTATTACAGTGCCTATATAAAAACATCCATGCCAAGAGTAAATATTATACATTTAAAAATATGTGAATTATAGGGGCGCCTGGGTGGTGCAGTCAGTTGAGCATCCGACTCTTGGTCTCTGCTCAGGTTGTGATCTTAGGGTCATGAGATCAAGCCCCACGTTGGGCTCCACACTCAGTGTGGAGTCTGCCTGTGATTCTCTCTCCCTTTCCCTCTGCCCTTCCCGCTCATGCTCTCTCAGGCTCTCTAAAATAAATAAATAAATCTTAAAAAATATGAATTATGAATTTATTTGAATTTGCCTTTAAAATTACTTGTGGAGATTAATATTTTTATGTTTATTAATTATTTATATTTCTGATTTATGAATTTTCTTTTTATATTCATTTTCCTTGAGGTCCTTGTGCTTTTCCCATTGATTTGTGCATTCATTTTAGAAGGAACAACATTAACCATTTATCTGTCATAGTTTGTACAGATATCTTTTCCAGCTTTTTGTTTTTAAAGGTGTATGAATTTCAAACTTTTATGTAGTCAATATATTTTTCTTTGTGACTTATTTTAAAATGAAAACATTTATTACTACCAATATAAACATCTTTCTTCATCTGCATCATGTTCATTTTTTTGTATGGTATTCTTTTGAAACACTTAACTGCTTATTTTTATTTAAAATTAATTTCAGTATGTGATATTATATAAATTGATTTTTCCCAAATAGCTACTTCTCTTCAGCGTCATTTAAAATTTATACACTATGTCCAAAAACTTTCTCTGAACTGTTTCAAAGATATGCAAAATTAGAAAGTGTAGTACAGTGAATCCTATGTCCCTAGTGCCTAGGTTAAAAACTTATCAATACCCAATCTTATTTGATCTATTCTTGCTGACTTCCTCGCTATTTCCAGATCATTATTTCAGGCATTCTATCATTTCACCATCAATATCTGAAAGATAAAGACTCTTTTAAAAATATAACAATATTTTCATTATCATAACCGTAATATTATAATTCTTTAATACAAAATGTTCACAATTATATCATGATTTCTTTATACTCTGAATAGGAATCCGAATAAGTAAATAAATTGCAATTGGCTCATATGTCTCAATTCTCTTTAGTTTGATAAGTTTTTCCCTCTTTTATTTCCCTTGTAATATATTTGTCACAGAAAATAGGTTGTCCTATCAAGTTTTTCATATTTTAAACTTTGCTCTTTACACCTTGTGGTGTTACCATGTTTCTCTACCTTGTATTTCATTTAACTTGGTATTTTAATCTAGAAGCTTGGTTAAAATCAGGTTCCATTTTTGAGTAAGAATATTTCTTAGATAATAGTATATATTTCTTTTGGTATGCACATATTATCAGGTTGATTTCCTTTGGAGGATAATAATCATGAATGATTGTTGCTTAGGTCCATTCATTCAGTACAGACCCAGGGACCAGTATTCTAATTGTATTCTTTCATCTTTATTTGCTGGTAGAATAATTCTATTAAAAGAAACTTTCTCTCATCTGTTGGCTACCTGTGGTATAATTTGTAAAGGAAAACCTTGATTCTTTATTTCTGTTTAATAGTTTTCAAAATGATATGTTAGTTCTTTAGCATCCTCCCCTAGTGACCAATTAGATTTTTTTTTCGTTTTAAATATTATTACGAGCTCATGTATTTATTTTTTTTTTAAGATTTTATTTATTTATTTGAGAGAGAGAGTCACAAGCCGGGAGGTGGGGGTTGGCAGAAGGAGAGGGACAACCAGACTCCCTGCTGAGCAGGGAGCCAGATTCGGGGTTCCATTCCAGGACCCTGAGATCATGACTTGAGCTGAAGGCAGATGCTTAAATGACTGAGACACCCAGGTGCCCCATGAACTCATGTATTTAAACACATTTAATGTGTTTTAATCCACTGCAGTTATTATCCTTAAGGATGCTCTAATTTTGTCTCATGTTGGCCAGTCATAGCCTCTTCAAATTGCCTACTGAATCCTACTGGCGTGGACTTAGTGCTCTATGGAGAATATAGAGAGGTCTGAGAAGGGAGCTGGCCTTCATGTGGAACCGAGGCAGCTATGGAGGACATTCTTTTGTGGACTTCCAGAAATAGTGTGGACGTCTCAGGGGCAGGCAGGACAGCTATGGCTGGTGTCAGGCCAGGCAAAGGATTGTGCTAGATGATTCTGTTTTCAAGCTGATGTGAGAAACTTCCTACGTTGTCTAGAATAATCGAATAGGGACTCAAATTCCTTGAGGAGAGGTGGAACTAGATAAATACCATTCTGCTACTCTTACTGCAACATTCATTTTAGTTCTGGACTGGTATGGATGGAAGATAAACCATCTTCATGAAGAAAATCTTTCTCAATAATTATGGCAGTGGGCCTTGGTATAAATCTTTTCCATTACAAAGTACTTGTGCATTCACTGGGTATTGGAAAAGTAGAAGAGCCCATTCTCATGTTGTGTGCTTTCTTCCAGGGAAGTAATTCCACCAAAGGACAGAGATGTTGCTGGGGGAAGGTCTGCATGGGACAGAGGCTTTGAGTCTACTGTCCTGTGATTTATTTTCAGGCATTCTGAGGAAGCAAGGAGGAAGTGTCTTCAAGGGATCTTGTCTGGATATCTAAGTTTAACTTGACTTTAGCTCTGGGGATGCTATACCTAGCTCTCATAAATTGTTTCTTCTCGCTGTTTGCTTTCTTAACACTGTAAGTTCCCTTCATGGGAATCTGTTCTGTAGCATCCACTCTGAGGCTTCCCTTCTCAGTGCCCGCTACTTACCGGTGCTGTGTGGTAGGTGCTCAGTCCAAGCACCTGATGGGCTGGGTGGTTGAACAGCAAAATGCTCTCAAGGACAGCAGTCCAGAAAGCTTTGCATCCATTAGGTCTTTCTTTCTTTCTTTTTTTTTTTAAGATTTTATTTATTTATTTGACAGAGAGAGATCACAAGTAGGCAGAGAGGCAGGCAGAGAGAGAGGGGGAAGCAGGCTCCCTGATGAGCAGAGAGCCCAATGCGGGGCTGGATCCTAGGACCCTGAGATCATGACCTGAGTCGAAGGCAGAGGCTTTAACCCACTGAGCCACCCAGGTGCCCCCATTAGGTCTTTCTTTCTTTCTTTTTTTTTTTTTTTTAACTTTTATTTTACTCTTTCTTAAAGGTCAGGTATACCAAGCTTAAGTCATTCTTGGCATTAATTTGATCCATTTCCCCCTAGTTGCCACATTATTATTTTGTGGCAAGTGTAGGAACATAAAACTTACCATCTACATTTTTCTTAGCATTTCCTAGCACTAGCACATTAACATGCAGACAAGGAGAAATGAAGTTTCCCAGAGAAAATGTTCATACTAATCATAAAAAAGAGCTTAAAATCATAAAAAAATAAAATGCCAACTCAGTGATCATGATGTCTTATATTTGTTCATCATTTTGCATTTTAAAAAGTACTTCAATATATATTACTTGGGAGACTAAGAAGATTGATTTATTATGTAGTGAAGTGTCACACTTTTCAATATCCTCATAAAAAAAAAAAAAAATCCTTAGTTTGTTTGTGATTGAAGATGATGTAGGGATAAAGAAAGATGTATCTTTTCAACCCAGATGCTCTCACTTGATTCAGGTTTTTTTTTACTCCCTACGGGAATAACTCAGTTGTGTCATTTGTTGTTTAGACTAAACCCAGTTATTTTATTTTATTTATTTTTTAAGATTTTATTTATTTGACACAGAAAAAGAGAGAGAAAGAGAGAGAGCACAAGCAGGGGGAGCAGGAGGCAGACGGGGAAGCAGGCTCTCCGCTGAGCAGGGAGCCCAATGTGGGGCTCGATCCCAGGACCCTAGGATCAGGACCTGAGCCAAAGTCAGATGCCTAACCAAATGAACCACCCAGGCGCCCCTAAATCCAGATATTTTAGACAACGTCTACCTCTCTTTTTCTTCACACAATCATCTCTTATTTCCATAATTAGGCTTAGAGCATCTCTCTAAAAGGCTTTTGGCTTTTTCTGGTTTTAAATGTCCATCTAATCTTTCCTGTGAATTCCAAGGTCAACTTTGAAGTTGTTGGAATTCTCAAGAGTATGAGAACTCTGTTATATCCTACTAACGGCAATTAGACAAAATAGGGAGCTATCCTTGAAGAGAAATTTTGCTTTTTTCTTGGTAAGCAAAATTAATAATGTACATATGTGATCATAGTATAACGTCAAAATGACTCTCTTGATGTCTAAGAGTTTGGCTCAAGTGCAAAAGCTGAAGTCTGTGGTGGTAAGGGCACCCACATTCTACATAGAACGTGCTCTAAGTCGACAGATCCGGTCAATGCCGTCATCCTGCCCGGTCTATAAAAGAGAGTACGAGAGATTTGAAAACAAGCATTATTTGAAGGTAGTTTAATAGGAGAGAGGATGTGTTAGCTGCTGTCTTCTAGAGATTAGTGAGGGGTCTCTAACAGCCTGTAGGAGCCCACCAGGAGGGCCTGTTAGCTGCCGTGCTCCGCTTACCCAGCCTTTCATCCTCGGTAGAATATTTTAAAGCAAATCTCAGACATCATGTTACTTCATGAGGGATAAAAGTTTTGCTATGTTATTGAAGATAAAGACAGACAAAAAAAATAACACAAGAAACCTTTTAGTAGTGAAGATTCCTTTTGTTCCTGACAGCCAAGCAAACAAGTGAACACACAGAACCTCTGGGGAAATGAGGGGCCCACAAACCTGCCATATTAACAAATACTGCAAAAGAAAGCGATACAATGAAAGAGTGAATTTTCCCCCTACGACCACTTGCCTGCTTCCGGCTGCACTCTGGGCCCCACCTTGAAAGACTACGGCTGCTGTAACTTTAGGACAAAGGAGGGGACCAGAAATGCTTTTTGCAGCTGGTAGAAGCGGGGGGATGTCTGGGAGATGATGCAACCATCCGTCTCTCACAAGTGATCTGATGGGTGCATCGTGTGTCAACAAAGGACAGAGCAACATTTCACCTTGCGACTCGAATGCAATGCCCCTTTTCAGGCATTCAGATTGTGCTAGTATTTCAAATTTAAATCCAAGGTCATTTCTCTGGGCAGGAGGTCGCGCTCACATTTCAAAGAACACAAAAGAAAAAGTACAAAAGCCCCAGAAAGCCCTGAAAATAAAAACTGTGTTCTTCCCTTATTACTAAAGCACCTTGTTAGCCCCACAGCCCCCACTGACCAACACAGATTGTATTTTCATGGAAATCTGTGTCAGTGGGAAAAAAAAATTCTGATTTGGGAAGCAATATGTTTCCTGTAGAAAGTATAAATAAACAGAAAGAAGGAAGATAAAATAATACATAGTGTTCTGTAAACATTTTGTTACAATTTCTTTTGGTCTATTTGTAAAAGCTTTAGGGTGTGTGTATGTGTGTGTGTGTGTGTGTCTGCTTATTAACTTTGGACCCGTGGAGTAATGCCATATTGTTTGAGGGCCTTCATTTTTCACTGGAAGTAAAAACTGTTCACCCTTCTTCTGGATATTGGGTTGCCTGGAACTTTTCCAGCACCCCTTAGCTTTCTGTGTTTAGCATGGCACCCTGAGAGGGAACGAGGGAGCTGACTGATATATTCATTGGCCAATGGAGGTCTGAGACACCTGGACAGCAATTGTGAGGGGCTCCTAGAACAATGGTCCTTCAGCCCAAAGCTGAGAAATGATCTCTTCTGGCCTCCCTCTTCCTCACACTTTCAGTATATTCCTAAGGCTCACACTGCCACCCTACAAATATGTCTCCAATCCATCTTCATCTGAACCCAGTTTATTACCTCCTTTGTCTCATCAATCCTCTGGACTATAGGGTACTTGCTAGATTGGCTATTGTATGAGAAATACACCCCTCGTAGACAGCTATCAGGCCATCAGGCCAGTTTTGCGGAGAGATCATATTTGTTAATATGGCAGGTTTGTGGGCCCCTCATTTCCCCAGAGGTTCCTCATGCCCCACTACCATCACATTAAAGAGGGAAAAGGTGATTGAGCCTGAGTTTCAGAGAGAACATGGAGGCTACGTATTCACAATGAGGAGGAAGGAGACCCAAGAAAGCAGGATGGGACACCAACTTTTCATAGGATCATTTGTCTCCTATTGGGATTCAGTAGGTTTTTTTTTTTTTAAGATTTTACTTATTTATTTGACAGAGAGAGACAGATCACAAGTAGGCAGAGAGGCAGACAGAGAGAGAGGGGGAAGCAGGCTCCCTGCTGAGCAGAGAGCCCTGATATGGGGCTCGATCCCAGGACCCTGTGATCATGACCTGAGCTGAAGGCAGAGGCTTAACCCACTGAGCCACCAAGGCGCCCCTTAAGTAGGTTTCTGAAGGTTAAAAGTACCACATTTCTCTAGAATAAAGCTGACCTAGGAATTTAAACTAAAATTCCTAAGGAACTCTTCTGTGTGGGTGGGACCCTCTTTTCTACCAATTGCTTTATTTATTACTGCTATGTGTTATGAGTTACTCTTGACACACCCTCTCCAAATGTTTGAGCTTTATCATCCTGGAAAAATGTTTCTAAACTTTGTGATGCATGTTTTTTGTTTGTTTGTTTCATTTTATTTTTTAAGATTTATTTATTTATTTGAGAGAGAGAGAGGAGTACGTGCACATGCACAAGTGGGGGGGAGAAGAGGGTGAGGGAGAGAGAAAATCTCAACCAGACTCTGCACTGAATAAGGAACCTGATGTGGGGCTTGATTCTAGGATCCTGAGATCCTGACCTGAGCCGAAGGCAGACACTTAACTGACTGAACCACCGAGAAGCCCCTCAAAGTCTCTCTCTTTCAATGTCCATTGTATGTTTATTTATTTTTATTTTTACAAAGATTTATTTATTTTAGAGAGAGAGAGAGAGCACTTGTGAGAATAGGAGGGGCAGAGGAAGAGAGAGAATCTCAAGCAGACTTTCCTCTGAGCTTGGAGCTCGACACAGGCCTTGATTTATGCAGGTCCACTTACAAAACAAGGTTTATGTTCAGGGGGTCAACATCCCAATCCCCGCGTTGTTCAAGGGTCAATTGTATTCATTCCTTAAAAAAAAAAAGTGGCAGAAGTTTCCCTTCATCCATTCAGAGCTTATGAGGTACCATTAAGCTCATATAACTCCCTTAATAACAAAACTGGGAGAATTTTAAGATGAATAAGACATAGTTTATTCATTCAACAAACATCTGTCAAGTGCTTTCTATGTACTGACAAGGAGGTAGAGAGGTGAGCAGTGAATAACTTCTTTCCTCAAAGAGCTTCCAATCTAGTGGTAAAATAATAAAAGTCCCACAAAGCAGGCTAAAATTAGTATTTTGCTAGAAATACACATGAAGTAATATTTCAGGGAAAATTAAATTATACAATTCTGATATCTGGCATGTAACAAGCACTTCATAATATTGAATGAATAAATAAGAGGGAAATGTCTTTAAGGGAATACTACATTTGGACTGGCTTTTGAGGAGGAGTGGGATTTTGTCAGGAGCTGACTGGATGACTGGACAGTTTGCACGGAGACCCAGATATGAAAGTGAATGAAACATTCCAAAAGTGCCAATAAATTCCATGCAGTTGGTTTGGGAAAACAGAGAGAGGAAGGAGAGGAAGACTGTGAGGGATCTGGAATACCATGTGAAGAATTTGACCTTTATTCTCGAGATAATGGGCAAAGAAGGGTCTCTGAAGAGGAAAGTTCTATGATTGGGCTTGTGTTTTAGGAGAAAAAAAGGGGAGGGTTTCCCAAGTCCAAATTCTGCAGGCATTTTAGGAAAAATTGAATAGGTGAGACTGGCAATGATACTTTACATTGACCTCTATTATTGAGTCTCGAATGAAACCTTTGAGGGAGTCAGGTTTGGACTGTTTCTCCATTTTACCTAGAGGGGAACACACGTGGAGCGGGGTAAGGTTTGCCCAAAGTGGCACTGAGTAATGGAGCCACTCCAAGAAGCCTGGTCTCTTGGTTCAAATCCTGGTGCCGCCAGGCAGGGCTCCTTCCGTTCCTTGGTAGGAGAGGGCCTGAGCATCTCCAGGATCTCTGCATTATGATTGTGTGTCTTCCTATAAGCTATAGGCTCTTGATTCCCAATTACTAACACTGAAGGTATATCAGCACTGTCTGGCGTAAAGTTCTTGATCAAAGGAGCAATGTTGCTAGTATTATTATTATATTTGTGTTGATAAAATTTGTTACCATGAATTCTCAAACTCATTTTGGACCCTTGTGCCCTTTAATTTCACCAAATAGGCACATGATTGGTCATCAGCCACGTAGACATCTCTGTAGCTGAAATTTACATGTTAATAAAATGTTTTTATAGTAACAGTCATTAATTAATTTGATGATTAGTCCAATACACTCCTCAAATAATAAATATATAATTAATATATTGATTCTATACGCTCTTATAAACCCTTCTTCCCACAAGGTAGATGAAGAATATTCGAAAATAGGTCAAACATATCTTTAGAGAGCAAAGTTATTTGATCATGACAAATGACATGTAGGAGAAATGCAAGGCCGGCGAGTAGTTTTGGTAAGAAGGGTTACAGAGGTATAGCATTATTTCAGTTGTGCTATTTCCTGTGGATACAAGCCGCCTTTTAAGAATGTCATCATATAGAATAAATAATTTTGTCTTGCAAACAGAGCAAATGTTAAAATCAGATTCACATTAGGTATTTCCTGGATCCATAGATGAAAAGAAAAAAGTTCCCCAAATCGCACACGCTAGATCTAGGAGCGGGGATTTTCTAACAAAGTGTGAGTTAATACCAACAACTTGTCCGTGGGTTTCATCAGCATTGAGCCATCGTATTAAAAATGGAAGCCCATGACCATGATACACTCATTAAAATGAGTCCCAGACTCACCCCACCAGAAAATACATAGGGATTTCCTTGTGGCCCCTTGGGTGGGATGGGAACATCAGCCGTGATGGCAGGCTTTGCATCAGACATGTCTTCCAGGCATGGTCTTTCTAAGCAAGTGCTTAGAGATTTCACCATTTCCTTTAGCAAACCCAAGATTAAACTTTTAAAATTATGGGTGCTTCCCCCACCCCATGTCATATTTAATCTTTGGAAGCATTAAAAATACCCTTAGGCATCTTCAGATGAATCTCATAAGGTAGAATATCTGGTATTCACAGGAGGGCTTCTTCAAAGAGTCTCTCTTCCTCAGTCCCTTTCAAACCCCCCGGCTCAGCTCCCAAGCTTAATCTGGTGTTGTCTTGGCTTGTTTGATTTGGACAAACATGTTCATCTAGTTGATTCTTTTTTTTTTTTTTAACTTTTAGTCATTTATTTGAGAGAATGAAAGAGAGTGAGAGAGCACCAGCGGCGGGAGGAGCAGAGGGAGAGGGAGTGGGAGAAGCGACTCCCCGCTGAGCAGGGAGCCCCATGTTGGCCGGGTGTGGGGGGGTGGGGGTGGAGGGCTCGATCCCAGGACCCTGGGATCATGACCTCAACCAAAGGCTGATGCTTAACCAACTGAGCCATCTTGGTGCCCCCAACTAGTTGATTCTTGAGTGGGAGACTCAAGACTCAACTCACTCTAACACAAGGTGGGGGGACGTGGGTGACTGGTTAGGCTTGGTGAACTGGCACGATGGATAGAAGATAGGCAGTTTCATCCCATCCAAGTGGAAATGCTCCAGCCAGGTCCAGTGGGGGACTCCCATAACTGGCAGCAGGCTTGGGAGGGAATTGGTGAGCTCACCTCCATGACTCAGAGTGATTAATGATTTGATTAGACGATTTCTGTGAAAAGGCTACCTGGAAACAGCTTTTTGACATTTTTTTTCTGTCAGAATGATCAAAATGACAAATTAAAAGAGTTGGAAATAATGAGAGTATTCTATATAGTGTGGATACTGACCTAATAAATTATAAAAGCCATTAAACAGATTGTAGATTTTTGTATATTTCAACCTCTGTTTTGGAAATGCCGCCCCCCTCCCCAAAGCATTTGTGTTGGACTCAGGCCTTTGTTCTTCATTCTCAATTCCTCACAGCTATCTTTCCATCATCTGAGACCTGGGGTGGAGTCCTGTTTAGGAAAAGGGACTTTTAGAGACCAGCTGAGCTCTACTTTGGGTTCCTTCTATTTTATTCTATTAATCCCCACATGGGCAATATCTGGTGCCAACAAACAAACAAACCCCCACACGAATAGTATACCTTCTAAAATCCCCCCAGATGGTAGCACTGTTGTAGCCTACAGCTGGGTAGCTGGTTGGCACTCAGCAAGCCCCTGTGGGTTCAGTGGTCTGACGAGCTCTAGGCCAAGCCCAAAGTTCACCTCTCCCAAGTCCCTCTCCATCCCTGTGTCTGGCTTTTGGAGCAGCTGTGCATCCGAATTATGGGAACATTTGGTCACAATTCAAAGGCCCAGGTCCTGGCCTAATTCGACAAGTCCGGACTCAGTGCTTTTATTAGCTCTCCGGATGATTCTGGTACATACCAGAGTTTGAGAAACATTGTTTTAGAGGCTTTGGTAGGGAGAGTCACCAGCTCTATTCATCAGTGGAAATCCAGGTGTTTTCAATGGGGATGAATACTTAAGAATCTGTCAGATGTATTGATCACCAATATTGAGAAGGCAACATGAAGCTTTCTCCTGGACTTTATGGACTAAATGTAAGAGCTGTTTTGTCAGGCAACTATTTCAGGGGGTTCATAAGTTCTGTGTGATAAACAGGCTTCCTAACTTAAATAAATTAAGGAAGTAAATTAAGGAAGTCATTTTTCTACAGACTTCTCCAGAACCTTTAATATGTTCATCCTCATTGTGAATTCCAAGAGATGTTATCTTAGGGGGTATTTACTAAACTTATTTGCACCTCATATCTTTTTCTCATAGAGCATATTACCAGACAAATCATGGTGCATATTTCCTTCTTGAGGAAATTCTGTTTTAAAAGAAAACGTTTGAAGCTGTATCAGAACCTGATTCAAGTTAGGTTTGTCAATATTAGCAAGGCCAAGGTCAGGACTATGGCCTTTTCCACTGGTTAACTTGTGAAAAATCAGCATTCTTTTCCTACGTTATTCTGCTGATGCCATTATGGCATATGTGAAGAGATAGTTTGCTTTAATTTAGTAAGTGCATGCCTTTTTTTTTTTTAAGATTTTATTTATTTATTGGACAGAGAGAGAGAGATCACGAGTAGGCAGAGAGGCAGGCAGAGAGAGGGGGAAGCAGGCTCCCTTCTGAGCAGAGAGCCCGATTCGGGGCTGGATCCCAGGACCCTGAGATCATGACCTGAGCCGAAGGCAGAGGCTTTAACCCACTGAGTCACCCACGCGCCCCCTTTTTTTTTTTAATACAATTTTATTATGGTTCTTTAGCTCATGGAGCCTCAGAAAAGATTTCCTGCTGTCTTTTTGTACTTGATTTACCCAGGTCATTGCTGCTCTGTAAGACATGTGCTAATGTAGCAAGGAATGAAGTTTTAAATATGCCCAAAGAGCTGAGATGCAGTTGTAACACTTTGTTCTTTGGGGTTTTCTCAGGAAATAAGGCGCCCGCATAGGAACAAATCAAATCAGCGAAAGCAAAGCACTAAGCCAGGCAAAATTCCAAATGCAAATTATTTATATTGATATACCTACCCTATACATAACAAGCTTTCACAAATCGATGAACAGAGTTATTTCTTACCACAATTTCTAAACAGGGCCCTATGACTAATTCAGGGACTCTGGTTTCAGGCTATTCCGCCAAGTTATCAAATCCGTCAGTATTCTCCAGAGCTGTTCCTTCTGCCCTCCTGTGTGCGCCCCCCACTGAGTCTTCGCCCTGCCCCCTCCTGCTCCCCATGAGTGGCTTAGGAACCCACCGAGGAGGTCAGAGAGCAGCCGCAGCTGTCGGAGTCATGGCAGGATTGAACCCCAGCTCGGTGCCCAGACCACACAAATATCCCTACCTTCCCTCGCCGGAGGCAAGGATCAAGGATTTTCACACGTAATTGCACCAGGCAGAGGATAAACTCAAATTCGCTGGGCCCAACCACCCAATTTACAGAGAGGAGGAGGCCGTTCCATGAGATGGGGGGCAGTGGCTGGGGGAGCAGGACTTCAGCATCCCATCCAGCTTCCTTGGTGAGAACACGGAGCCTGCCTGCTAAGGAGCTTAAGGCACCGGCTAGGGATTAATACTGCAAACGGCCTGGGAGGTAGATTAATCTGTACTAATTAAAACTGCAAAATGCTCTCTACATTTTGCCGAGTTTCCATCTCGGCATTACAGAATGCTGAGTTTCCATCTTGAGAAGGAAAATATCTGTCCCAGAAAGGCTTGGGCCCCGGGAAGTACATCGGGAGGTGCTGTGAGGTGCTCCTTTGTTCTCATCACCTTAAGGGGCAGAGGGACAGGAAGGGCAAGGGTCAGTCCTCAGTGCTGGGCAGGGGACTCCTCAGCCGTCTAGCCCCACCCCACTCCCCTGTCACTGGGCCCCAGCTGAAGCAGAAAGGGAAACCCAGCGGTGAGTACAGGCAAAGGGCATCCTGCCCCAGCCCAGTGTTGGTGGGAGCCCTGCCCGCATCCTAAGGGTCAGACGCCCATGTCCATGTTACGGGGAGCAGGGGGCCTCCGTTATGAGCCTCTTGCAGAGGAGGTGAACGGACGCCCGGAAGGGGAAGGCGACACCAGTCAGGGGAGCTTGCCACTCAAACCCGGCGGCTGTCTCCAGAGTCCACGTTCTCAGCTGCTGTGCTCTGCTGCCTCTCAGCAATAGCAAGGACAGGAAGATAAAGGGCAAGGAGGAAAAATGAAAATTCTCCCATGCATTCTTTTTTTTTTAATTATTTTATTTTATTTTATTTATTTTTTTTTTTTTTTATTCTCCCATACATTCTAAGGTTAATTACATAACAGCCTAAAAATTGGCTGTCCTTACTTCTTGGCAAAGCCCGCCCATTGCTGCTATTGGCTGATTTGTGTGTTTCTCTCCCCACTTGGACACTTCTCACCTGCCTTCTCTGCCTTTCCAGGCACCTCCTTCCCCCGGGAAATGCTCCCAGACACTACAGTGAGCTGGACAGTGGCTCTCCTGGGACTTGCAGTAAGACTACACCACATGGTCTTTTCCGACCCCTTAGCGTCCCTAGTCCAAGGTTAAATAGTTGGTGGGCGTTCAGGAAACGGGGGCCACCTAATGCTAGCGGACGAGAATAAGATGCAGGGGAAACCCTGCAATGGATAAAACCCCTAAAGCCACCTGTGCCTTCAGCCTGCCCTGGGGGACAGACACCCTTCTGGAAGTTCCCCCAAACTTCCATTTCTGCAAGTCACACCTGCCTCTCTGGTCATTGTTTCTCAGCGGACTCCGTGGTTTGTATCTCTTCACCATCCAATAGACATAGATGCACCTTCCCCTTCACTTTCTCCTTCTCCGCAGGGATGTGTATGTGGCAGGGAGTGGGGTCATCTACTTCTGCAGCTCAGGTCATTTCCTGCCTGTGGCTTGTCCTTTATTTTAGCTGGTGATTAAAGCCCTTCTGCCTGATTTTAGAAATTCAGGAATGATGAAGCCCCCCTCCCCTCTGCTTCCTCGCCTCCCACATCTGTGTCCTCCGCTCCCTCTGTCATTAGTCTAACCCACCCCTCCATATCCTCTCCAAAGCTGGCTAACTTCTCTCCCTTCCTCTGACCCAGGGGTTGGCCAGCTTCAGTCAGCCCCCCAAATGGGGCCCAAGGCCTAGGTTTGTAAGAGACATCGGACTGGAACACAGCCACCTTCATTTGTTGATGTGTGTGTCTAGGGCTGCAGAATTGAGCAGTTGCAAGAGAGAGCTTGTGGCCAGCAGAGCCTACAGTAGTCACTGTCTTCACAGTTATAGTCTGCTGACCCTTGCTCTAAACTCTGCTCCCGGAGACTGCCATGCTCTTCTTCTTTCCTGAAGCATCCCTGTGCCTCTCTCACCTGCAGAATAAAGGACAAGTTCCTCAGCCTAGCGTTCAGGCCCTCACTGTGTGGCACCCATCAGCCTTCACAACCTCGGTTTTTCCAGCACCCCTGTCTAACCCAATCTCCTACATCACCTCGCTGCTCATCACCCAGAACAGACTCTCAATTCCGCTCTTCTTTGCTGTGCCCAAATCTCTAAGGCTTGGCCCAAATGCCCCCTCCTCTGTGATCACCACATTCAGAAATCCATTTCCAAACAATCCCGTCAGCTTTCTTAAGGCACTTCCTACAATTGTCTGCCCTGAACAGATAGTACTGCAGTAGCCTCTTCACTGGCCTACCTCACCTACCCTCACTCCCTTGCTATCTGTTCTCAATAGAGCAGATATCTTGATATTTTAAAAGCATTATTCAGGGGGCACCTGGATGGCTCAGTCAGTTAAACATCTGACTTCGGCTCAGGTCATGATCTCAGGGTCCTGGGATCAAGTCCCACATCCAGCTCCAGCTCAGTGGGGAGCCTGCTTCTCCCTCTCCCTCTGCTGATCCCCCTGCTTGTGCTCACACGTGTGCACTCAATCTCTCTCTCTGTGTCAAATAAGTAAAATCTCAAAAAAAAAAATATTCATGTAACTGCACCATCCTCCTCATTGTTGGTAGAATAAAATCGACCCTACCTGGGTCTTCTGGGTGTGTAAACTGAGCTCTGCCTAATATTCTCACCTCCCATTGGCCACTGCTTACCTCTGCTCTGGCCACACTCACCCGCTCTGCTCCGAAACATGAAACACACTAGGCTTGTTTCTGTCTCAGAGCCTTTGTACTTGTAAAAAGCGTTTAAGGAGTCCTTCAAGGCAGGGATTGAAAAAAAAAAAAAAGTCAAATTTGTTTCGCACTGTATTCCAAGTGCCTAGAACGATGCCTGGGACTGTGTTGGTCCTTGGTATGTATCCGTTCAGTGCTTAAGTGGATGAGTTTTCCTGGTCCCCCAATCCAGCAACAGTAGCCGAATCAACGCAGTTCACAGATCATTTGCTCAGAGGCTGGCTGCCAAGGCTAGCTGCCTTTTCTTTCAAGAGGCCCGAGCCCTTGTCTGTCAGCACGTCCGCAGACAGTTCACTCTGCCCTCCCATCATTCCATGTGTGGTCATTCAGTCTGTGTGGCCCCGACAGGGGATGGGACGGGGGGCTCTGCTGGCAGGCTGAGTGGGAGAAGAGAAGTAGAATACATCGTCCTCAGAAAGTGGCTCTGTGCTGACTGCTGGACAGGTGGTGGCCAGGTGAGAGGTGAAGATAGGACGCAGCCACAGGGCACCTGAGAAAGCAGCTAGAGGGCTGGACCCGCAGACAGGAAATGAGCCCCCCCCCCCCCACTGCAGGTGAGCCACGCCTGCCTCAGTGACCCCTTCAGAACAGGAGCCCCCTGGGCCCCTCCTGCCCCCGCCTTCAGAGCGCGTGCAGAGCTCCACACATCCAGGCCTGTCTGCTTGCCGCTGCCGGCCGGCTGTCTTTTACGAAAGACTCCCTTGGAAAGACCTTTCTGCCCTGCCTCCTAGGAATGGGACCCTTTCTCCAATTGAGAGTGAAAGTGCCACACATCAAGAGGGAGAGGTGCCAACGACGCGTCCCTTGAAGGGGATTTATAATGGAACTTCATTTTCCACCAATTTAGAGACAACTCCTGGCTCCCTGCTTGTAACGTGGTCAGCTCTGCTTCAGTGGGCATGTGAGCACTCCTCAAAGGCGTCCCTACGGCCCATTGTTTGGGGTCTGGCCTTGGAACAAAAAAGGTTTTGTGCGCTTGCCACAGTGTGTGCCAGGACTGAAGTGTTTCACTCTGTCCCCAGAGGCCAACCCCTATCTCTCTCTCTCTCTCTTTCCCCCTTTCCCTCCCTCCTTCTTTCCCTACGTCCCCCTCTCTCTCTCCCTCTCACACTGAGCTCTCTGGTCTTGAGAAAGCAGAAGAGAAATCTTCTATCAGGCAAATGCTCGTGGAATCAAACTCATTTCTTTGGCAGATGCAGGCCCCTCAGATAGATGCTCTAGAACAATCGATTCCTGAACCGATATAAGTTTCTGTAAGGTCTGTTATTAAATTTCGACAAAAACATGCTTACTCGTTCTCAAGTGGGCCCCCTGCGTACTGGCTCAATGCTCTCTTTAGCAATGAGTTTATTCTCTGGAGATCCGTGTGTCTGGACCCAGCCTACAATGGGTCCCCTCAGTGGTTCCCACCTCACTGGGACGTGAGTCAGTGGAGTGCCATTGTTGAGACTGGATGGGAGACCCGGCCTGTGGAGCTGAGCCCCAGCCAGAGAGAGGTCTGACAGAAGGCGGCTTCTACTCTGACTCTTCAGAAATCTTTTGGCATTCCCTCACCTCATCACGGGGTGTGTGACTGATTGGCTTTAAAACCGTTGCTAGGCATGGATAAGCAGATTGGATCCTTCCCAAAAGGCAGTGGGAAATCCCCTGCGTCCTCCCCATTTCTGATTTCATGCCCTCTGGGGCAGTGGACGAGGTTTCCAGGCAGACGCCTGTGGGGACACTCCTGAGTCCCAGTGTCTCACCCTGGGTCCCAGCCTTGGAGGGCCAGAGGGGCCTCTCTGTGCTTCCACGTTCCCACAGCTGCCTCTGCCTGCCCTTCTCCTCTCCCCTCTCAGTGTCTTCCCCTTTTCAGTCGACACAGTCAAGGGCAGGCCTGCCTTGAAGTCAGTGAAGTGTGTCTTATATGCAAGATAATGTATGCATTATGCAATTATTCAGTGTGCCTGGCACTTAGCAGGGGCTCCGTTCAGTGCTTCTCTTCTGCCAAAAGTCAGATGGCACCCCCCTGTTGCCATGCTCAATTCCCAGATTCCCCACCTAGACATCCCACCTGGGCATTTCACTTCTCTGTGCTCTCTGATCCCCTGGGTGGGTGAGGCAGACACCTGGTGGAGAGCCTGCAAGCCTCTTCCCTTCCCTCCCTGAAGGTGGTGGTAACTGACCCCCACACTCCCTCCTGCTGGGGTGTGAGGATCTCAATTCTTCTCACACAGCCCCTCACACGCCCCACTCCCAACAGCTCCGAGTCTGCACGTAAGATGAAACACCTGCCATCTGCGAGGGGTTGAATTGTGTCCCCCAACAAGATATGCTGAGGTCTTACCCTGAGTTACCTGTGGATGGGACCTTACTTGGACATAGGGTCTTGGCAGATGTAATCAAGTCAAGATGAGGTCCTCCTGGGTCAGTGTGGCCCTAAATCCCACGATCGGTATCCATATAAAGAGAGGGAGATGTGGAGGCATGCTAGCACGCAGAGAGAAGGCCATGCGTTGACCCGGGCAGAGGTTGGAACGATACCTAAGCCAAAGACCGCCAAGCATTGCCGGCAAGCAGCAGAAGCTAGGGAGAGGCAAGGAAGGATTTTTCCTTAGAGCCTTCAGAGGCAGCACGGCCCTG
>CM052883.1:86832177-86875361 GCA_028534135.1 Potos flavus | reverse complement strand
CAGTGGGTTAAAGCCTCTGCCTTCAGCTCAGGTCGTGATCTCGGGTCCTGGGATCGAGCCCCGAATCGGGCTCTCTGCTCAGCAGGGAGCCTGCTTCCCCCTCTCTCTCTGCCTGCCTCTCTGCCTGCTTGTGATCTCTCTCTCTCTCTGTCAAATAAATAAATAAAATCTTTAAAAAAAAAACCACTTCTCATCAAAACCTAAACACAAATCTTATACTCATCTCAAACAAATAATTAAATAAATGTTTCCCTTTTCTAAAAGGTCATGGCAGGCAGAGCGTATCAGAAAGAAAATCAAAGATGCCTTTTTAAACAGTAAACAGCTATTGATCTACATATTTCTGAATGTGTTACATGACATCAGATCAATTGATTGAAGCCGAAAAATTCAGTGAGCAGTTTGGTCTTGGTGCTATCAAATTGTTATTGGTATTCCAATGAATTGTTCCCGGCATAGTGGGTATACAGACAAGTACAGACGGTACATCAAAGATGTACCGGAAGCCAAGAAATTGTTTTCCAGTTTCTTGCTGGCAATGCTAGCATTTGATAGGGGATGGGGAAAGGGCCGAGAGCATAGCCATGAGAAACAGATTGAGAAAGGACAGATGTAGATGTGAAGGTCTTAAGTTTTGTTTGATTGGGTGGTGTATAAATAAAGAAATGCCTACACACACAAACAACTTTTATTTTGCTTGAGGTTGACCTGGGGCTCCATTATCTGAAGTTTTTCTTTTTTTTAATTTAATTTTATTTTTTCAGTGTTCCAAGATTCATTGTTTCTGTACCACATGAACTGTAGTTTGTTAGCAAGAAAGCCTGCTACGTACAAATGAGAGATTTGGGTTTGAAACCATTTAAACATTCATCAGCAAGGAACTGGTTAAATAAAATAGGTTGCATATGTCCAGGAGACTTTTGTGTGGATAGTATATGTGGATATGAAAATTAGACAAGGTATATTGTCAAGTGTAAAATGTTTTGTACCCATGTGAATGTTTGTGTAAAATAATAGTACGTATATATTTTAAAAGGATAAACCTGTATTTGTGTGCAAATGATTGACCCTTTCTGGAAGGACGTAGAAGATGCGGGTAGCAATAGACAATTATGCTTGAAGACATTTCTGAAGTTCTAGGAATGAAGAGAGTTCTTTTGTTCTTTTTTTTTTTTTTAAGATTTTATTTATTTATTTGACACAAAGAGAGAGAGAGATCACAAGCAGGCAGAGAGGCAGGCAGAGAGAGAGGGGGAAGCAGGCTCCCTGCTGAGCAGAGAGCCCGATTCGGGGCTCGATCCCAGGACCCGAGATCACGACCTGAGCTGAAGGCAGAGGCTTTAACCCACTGAGCCACCCAGGCGCCCCTGTTTTGTTCTGTTTTACTTTTATCTTATACTCCTCTGTACAGTTTGAAAAAAATCCCCACCGTAAGCCTGTGTTACCTTTATGATAAAAATTAGCAAAACAGATTAATGACCTGGGCATGAGTCTCATTTCTGAGACAGCTTCTGTGACACTAAATTTTCTGAGCATTAGTTCGTTTTTCAGGGTTGACAAGATGAACGAGAGGTAGGCGACATGTAAAAGTTCTCAACGGATTCTAAAGTGGGGTGAAGGTGTTTTCACCTCTCTCTCTCTCTTTTTTTTTTTTTAATGTAGCCCAGGAGCCCTCCATCTGAGTGCGATGGAACCTGGGGCCAATGGTGACAGTTGCAGCTGGAATATTCTCACAGCCATTACAGAGGCCCAGGACTTTCCAAGCGTACTTTCCCTCCTGCCCCTGACAACTGCCTGCACCCCGCTCTGCTCCCCCCACCCTCCTGGAAACACGTGGGTCTGTGTTCCCAGTGCAGGGGGAGATGCCTGAATTATTTGGAAAGGGAAGGAGACAGCAGAGCTCCCCGGGCAGCAGAATGGGGCAGCTGTTCTCGGAGACACGTGACATCATGAACCCTGCGTTGGCAAACACACTGCCTCATCAGGAAGGGAAATCCAGCAATCCGAATGCTTTATGAGGCCCCAAACTTAGCTCACACTGTTTATTTGGGCTCTTAGTTTAATGTTGATCACTGGGATGTAACTACTGATTCATTGCCCCACCTGACATGCAGTCCTGCTTTATCTTCCAAGAGGGGTAGGAAGTTCCCGCCAAGTGGGTCTTGGCTTTATTACAGCTTCTCTGCAGTCTGCGCCCCAGCACAGGAGTGACATAGATTTACAGAAGGAGACACACACACACACACACACACACACACACACTCTCACTCATATACACTCACACACCACCACGTGCACTCATAACGCACGTGGCTCTCACGCGCACATCCCTCACGTAGTCACACGCACACACTTATACCATTCACACACACACTTCCTCCACCCTTACTGTGCCATGTATGTTGTGAACAAATGCTCAGAAACATGAGGGGGCATCAAAAAAACTGCTTGTTCAAACAGAACTGTCTCTGCTTCAGTGAGGCGAAGGGCTTGGCAGAAAGAGCGGTTTTTCCTCTGGATGTCTATGAGGGGCAACTGTGAACAATCACTCTGCCTTAGCCAACGATATTCAAAGACATACGACGAGTCACCAAATGAGGATTCCCCGGTTCCTCCTCCTGGTGGGGTATTCTTGCCCTGACACTGGGTTTAGTGGTGCCCCCTGGCTGTTAGGATCGCCTTTCCACCCTCCCCACGTCTGCCGGCCGACCACACTGCTTTTCACTCCAGGTGAACGAAGGATGCTCAGGATAAAGAAGTGGGAATGCTGATCGTTCACCGGGTCTGGCCAGTGGCCGCTCCTTCAGAAGTGTTCTGGAGTTCAGGGAGGTAAGGGAGGGCGGTGCACAAGGGGAGAAGCTGGAGAAAGATGTGCAGTGTGCTGCCTGTGGCAACTGGGACGGGCGTCAGCCCAGCCCTCTGCTGTTCTTTATTGTGCACAGTGACCTAGCCATGCCTTGTCCACACAGCAGTGAGAGATATCTTTATCTGTGGAAATAAGGTCAGCTTGAGTTTCGCGTACATGAGCAAGTCTCTTCTCTTCCCTCAAGGCATCATGTTTTTGCCTCTTCTTTCTCTGTGAAGCTGTCTTCCGGGCACCAGTAGGCAGTCAATGACTACTGCATGCAAGAATGGCAGCCTTCCTGATGCAGTGGTCCAGATATTTCTGTATGGCTCCCTACATACACATAAAGGGGCTTTGGCCATCTGGTGGGCACGAAGAAGATTGTAATGTGCCTGCACATTACCTCACTGTCTGAATATCTTTTCTTCTTTATTTATGTGCACTTCCTTGGTGATCTCATCCAGCCTCATGGCTTTAAATACTAGTTATACACTGACAACCCCCCAATCTAGATCTCCATCCTGGATCTCGCTTGTGAATCCCAGGCTCATATATCCAAAGGCCTTGTTGACTTCTCCAATTAGATGCTTAATAGGCATCCAACCTAACATATTCAGAAGAACTCCTGATTTCCCCTTGAACCCTGCTTCTCCTGCAGGCTTCCCTTTCTCAGGAAAGGTAACTCTATCCTTCCGGTTTCTCAGGCAAGATCCTTGGATTTATTCATGCCTTTTTAATTCGTTTCACTCCTATTTACTTCATTGCAGCTACGTTTAATGTATATCCCAGGGGATACCTCTGTGGTGCAGTCCGTTGAGCTTTCTGACTCTTGATTTCAGCTCGGGTCCTGATCTCAGGGTTGTGAGATGGAGCCCCACATCTGGCTCTACACTGAGCACGGAACCTACTTAAGATTGTCTCTCTCCCTCTCCGTCTCCCCCTCCCATCTCCCACTCACACACACACATTCTCTCTCTCAAATAAATAAATAAAATTTAAAGTATATCCCTGATCTGAGCACATGGTAACACCTCCACTATTCTGACCAGAGCCATCCATCATCATATCATTCCCTGGATTACAGAAAATGTCCTATCTGGTGTCCCAGTGTCCTCCTTGACTTCTCTATAGTGCATCTCTCCCCTAGAAGCCCTGGCATTTCTTTAGAAATGTAAGCAGGAAATGTCAGTCCTCTGCTCTCAAACCACCAGTGGTCCCACATCTTGCTTCAAGTCCAAGCCTAAGTCCTTACTTGGTCTACGACTTTGGTCTCCACCGCCACCACCCAATCTCATTTCCTACCCCCACTTCCTCTTATGCCCTCTCCCTAGTCCTACCAGCTTCTTGACATTCCTTCCTAGCACCAAGCAGATTTCATCTAGGTAACTTTATTCTACTGGTCCCTTTGTCTGGAACATCTGTCCCTAAATATTCTTATGGTTTGCTTCTGCATTTCTCTCAAGTCTGCTTCGGTGCTGCCATATTAGAGACACAGTCTCTGATCAACCATATTACCTCTATCCCTGCTGTTCCTAGTTATTCACCATGACACTTAACCCTACTATACATGTTATGCATATTTTTGTGTTTATTACCTAACTTCTCCTTCTAGAATGTGAGCTCCATGAGAGTAGGGAATTTATGGGTTTCGTTTTCTTCTGTACCTCTAGTGCCTAGAGTAGTGTCTGGCTCTCAGTAGGCTCTCAATAATTTTCTGATGAGTAGAGAAAGGAAGAAAGGAAGGAAGAGAGGGAGAGAGGCAAGGAAAAATGAGAAGGGAATTGTGAGTTCTTTTGGGCCCGAACCCAAGCAACATTAGACAATGGGATTTTCCATTAGAGAAGAATTTTTTAAACTCTTTTGGTCATGGACATTCAATAAGAAATACACTTAACATTATGACATTGTTGACATAGCTATAGAGATACAGATATATTTACTTCCTGGCACATACTGTATTTTCTATTATTTTTAATTCCATTTTAACATTCTTTATTTTATTTCATTAACACAACACTGGTCTGGATACCTTAAACTGATTTAATCAGTAATAGATTGAACACTGTGTTTTGAAAATTACCGTACTGGAGGGACTGGAAAATTTTGATGGGAATGAAGGTTAAAATGCAGGTGAGGTGCTCAATAATGTATACTGTCCGGTGAATTCGTTAAATCAGGCTGCTTTCTTTGTGAAATTTTGGCATTTTGGATAGAGTTGAAGAGAAAAAGGCAATTTTCTAGCATGGATGCCTTGAGGTGAGAGAGGCATGGGTTGTAAGCTGATAGCAAGGTGTTTTAAAATTAAGGTGACATTAGGGGAAGATGTGGGAGGGGAGATGCAAGGAATACTTTGTTCTTCTCAAGGTTCAGGAAAGTTGCACAGGACTAAACTCTTTCTCTACATTGTCCGCGTTTCAGACTGGAAGAACCCAGTTTCAAACCCTGTCTAGCTCTCCTCTGCCACCCTGAGGACTTTTCCCACCCTTCCTTTTAGGTGGAGACTGTGTGTACAAAATTTAACTGCGCTTCTGTCATCCACATGAATGTCTTTCCCAGGAAGATGCAATTAGTTCTAGATTTTTCCATTCCAATATTCCTTGCCAAACTGAAAGATGACTGAGTATGTTGCATTCGGGTTATCTTCTCAGGAGCAGAACTGAGGCATTTCAGTTGGTCACACAGTGATTATTATCTGACACTGAGACTTTATTATGTGCCAGACATTGTTCTAAGTAATTTACAAGTCTATGAGATAATGGTACCATTAGTCTTCACCGTCTGCAGATCTGAGTGTGATTAAGTAAGTTATGCAAGGTTACCTAGCTAGTAAATGGGGGATGTGGGATTCAGATCCAGGCAATCTGGCTCCTGAGTTCTAGTTCTTACATACTACTTGTTCTTAATAAATGTGCTGACTGCTATCATAGTGAAGTTGGTGCCAGCCTATTGCTTCATGAAGCAATAGGATGCATGAAGCTTCATGAAACAAAGAGAACTCCACAGACATCAACAATAGCCTAGTGTGAGTCTCTTCACCCTACTTTTTCCATAATTCAAGTTCTCATAAAAGTATAGTCAGTCAAGGCTAAAATTGATTGTCCTATTCAGTGATCATGAACTGGTTCTGCAGATCTCTTTTGTCTGGCCCACTGAGAATTTAAGAAACTGTGGATCTGAATTCCTTTGGCTCGCCATGCACTTTCCAGCTCATCATAGTCCCTTCCCCACTGTTCCTTACTATATCCCCACTCTGGGCTTCACTTGTGTTACCTGCCTAGTTCCTGAAGGCAGTTTGCCCCCGAGTGTTTGTGTGCATGCGTGCATGCATGTGTGTGTGTATGTGTGTGTGTGTGTGTGTGTGTGTGATATTGCTGTCTTAAAAAGGGATCAAGTGCCAACTGACTTCAGACTAGATCTCTTACCATGATGTAGCTACCATCTGCCCATACCACTGCTCTGAGGATTAAGAGAAGGCATGGGCTGGCTAGCTTTCTTCTAGTGCTTCACATCTAAGTGGGAGCACATGGTTCCCATTTGTTGGACGAGAACCCACTGGGAGCACCAGACCTTGAAGAATAATCTAGTGTCTATTTTCCTAAAGTTGACATAATAGCATGTGATCCAGTAACAAGTGGGAGTGGCTGTTGAGGGGGGGAGTCCAGGGGGTGGTAAATTCCCCACAGAAAGCATCAGGTCTCTTGGGTGAGTGAGGGCAAGGAGTTAAGCCCCCAGGTCAAGTATACAGGGATTCAGGAACAGGCGAGGAAGTGGAAACAGAAGGAAGGGAAGCGACTGAGGATTCAGTGAGTGTATTATTGGCCTGCCAGTCATGTGGCACTTGTTTTGGCAGCTGCTGGACAGTTCTGAGACTCAGGCATTTAGATTCCTAGGGAATGTTTGGCTTCAATTGGTCATTAATATTTAAGTATTCGATGGAGTCCTACTAAGGGTCTGAGTTAATTATAACTGAATGAACTTTTACTATTGAAACCCTCAGCCCTTAATGAACTCTGTGCTAAAGTTGTTGAGGAGAAAACACCAGATCTGCCTATTATCTCTAATATCTGTTCATACTGAATCCCAGACTCTTATAAGGGCCAAGAGTGCTTGTTCGTACTTTTTCTTGTTTAATGATCAGCTCCGTGCCAAGATACTATTTATGCCAAAACACATAAACTTGATGCCAGAGTAAGAGATGGAAGGAGCTGGAAAACCCTTTTTTCCTAGAAATATTTCAGAATGGAGAAATGAAGAGCACAGATTTTGTAGTCCAGCAGATGGTTTGAATTCTCACTTTGACACTTTCTACCTGTGCGTACAGGGCCGATATTTAAACTCTCTGAGGCTCAATTTCCTTATTTGTAAAATAAGGTAAATTGTGCTTGTAATACACAGAGTCGTCATAAAAACTATTAAATGCATTAACATGCAAAATGATTAGCACACGCCTAATGCATACTATAATTCAATAATTGCAATTTTTATTATCATTGCTTCTTCAAGTGGTTGGACAAATCTAAATAGAAGTGGTTAATGACCTATGACAAAATGATATTTCGTATGTTTCTTGTAGTAGACAGTAAACAAAAGTAAGTAACCTGGCTTGCATTCCCAGCTTAACCATAGTGTGTAACCACTTAAGCTGTCAGAAGTAGTGGACAATAGAATATGTAAAGGGTGGGCTTTGATTCAGACAAACATGACCTTGATCTCTATTTATTAGGTAATTTTGGACAAAATCACTAGTTTTTATAGATCCCCCCCATTCCCTTATCTGTAAAATGGGGATACTGTTTTTTTCCCCAGGCTTGGTAAAAAAACACTGTAAACATTCTTAATATATCAGTGGTTTTTAGTCAATCATTTTCAATGAATATCTGTGTTTTCACATGGACATATGTATTGTTGATGTATTGCATGTTAACCCATAATCTTTTAAAGAATGACATCTCACTGTTTATAAGTTTTGTGTATATACACACACATACACACACATATACAATGAAATATTAGTCATATAAAAAATGAGATCTTGCCATTTGCAACAACATGGTTGGACCTAGAGGGTACTATGCTAAGTGAAATAAGTCAGGCAGAGAAAGACAAATGTCTTTTTTATTTTTAAAAATATTACAGAAAAATTTCTTACATATTAATCATTTTTACCATCTGTGGACAATTCCTTTTGCTCAATGCTAAGAAGTCCAATTACTAAGTCAAAGGATATGCCAAATTGCTTCCCAGAAATGTACCAGTTTACAACTACTGTTAACATTGTATAGAGATGCCTATTTCAGGACATGGTCTTGTCAGTAGTGGTTATTATCCCAGATTCTGTTCTGCAAGATGATTTGGTCTATGAAAATTTTACATCAGCTGACTGGAGACATCTTGAACAAATAACAATGTACCCCTATCCCAGCCTCTTACTTGGTCAAGGCTTAGAAAAAGTGTCTTAGGATTTTTTATTTTATACCAGATTGACTGAACTGGGAGACTAGAAATATGCCATTTACTCTAGCAAAGAGTGAACCCGGAACTATTTTCATCTTGTCTTCATTGAAAGACCGTTGGCAACCTAGATTTCCACCATCTGTAAAATGGTGACATTTCCGTCTCTGGTACTAGTACCTTTTAGGAGAGAGTCATCGCAGCATGAATTAGAGCTAGCTGAAGTAGGAATAGATCATGATTGAACAGTTATTCGGAAAGCACGCATGCCCAAGTCTCCACAGCGACCCTCGCACTCCCTCAGTGAGATCCTGTCAAGCCCTAGCTTCACCTAGAACAGTAATTCTCAAACTTTTCTTGCATCGGAATCACCTGGGGAGAGCTTGTCGAACCACTGTTGGGTCCCACCCAGAGTTTCTGATGCAGCAGGTGGGGGGTGGGCCTGAGAATTTGCATTTCTCATGGACTCCCAGGTGACCCTGATGCTGTGGTCCAGAGACCACAGGTTAAAAATCACTGGTCTGTAAGATCCCCTTGCAGCAGTTGAGCTCTCCTTAAATTAAACCACCACCTGCTGTGGATTTGTGTTTTTATTCGATGGGAGGCCACTGGAAATTACATATCAGAAGCATTAAACTTCCCCCTGAAGCAGTCTTTTAATTATTTCTCCAGGACACGGTGTTGTGTCTTTGGAAAATGTAAAAGCATGGAACATAACTTTTCTTGATCTGTATGTTCATCTTGCGTGCACCTGTCCTTGAATGTGTACTGAATGGGCATGCTGGATATTGTAAGAAGAGAATATTTTCTAGTCGGTGTTAGAACCAGCCCTTTCCTTTCAATGCACAGCTTTCAAACTTAACATTTACGACAAAAAGTGAGATTTCAGCTCCATTTCAAGCACTGGAGGAGCTCGTGTTTCCAAGGGCATGTTTGCGATAACTCTGGGTTTGAGTGGCCTGGGAAAGAGAAGGAGATATTTCGTAACTTCAGAGGAGCCTCAGCCCATAGACACGGAGCTGTGGTCACTGAGCAGACAGCCGTGTTTGGTTCAGCCCCATTCCAGGGAAATGGCTCCAATCCAGACACATGAGCAGGCCAGAATGCCGGATTATTTAATCACCTGGAAACTCAGCCTGCGACTGCAGCTGTTGGAGGAACCTGTCACAGTTGGTTTGCCAAGGACCCAGGGCCAGATGCCTGCCCTGGGAGAGTGCATTCCCAAACTAACACCTGCGCCTCCGGGCAGCCAGTGAAGTCCCACCAAGCAGAACAGAGCGGCCTACGGTAGCCGGTGTGTTCCAATTAAATGCTCTCACTCTCGGGAGGAAGAATCCTGTCCAGCAGGAAGTAGGGGGGTGGGGCGGTGCAGACGTCCAGTTAGATAACCATCTCCAGCCATGTCTTACAAGCGTGTGGCGTTTTGATACTATTCACCGGGAGCCCAGATGCCTCTGAGACATTTCCTTCCCGCGTTTACTTTTTGAATTTTTCAAGCTCATATTGAAGAGAGGAAAACAAATGCTCTCATTCAATACAGATTTATTTTAGCAGCAACGGAGGATTAACTTGGGATGAGGTCATTCCACGTGAAACAGAGTTCTGAAAAAGAGTAAGTGTTAGGGGCTAATGTAGATATTATTGAGTTCTTAACTTAAATCATATGAGAAGAATGGGCAAGAGGAAGGGAAAGAGGAAGGGGGCTGGAAGAAAAGGGAAGAAACGGGTCGTCAGCTGAACTTTTTAATAACTGGTTGCAAATAGTTATTGAGTTTAAAACTATTTATTTTAAAACTATTTCTAAAACCATGTGTGTGTGTCTTTGTGTGTATGCTGGACGTGAGAGAGAGAGACATTAAACTGTACTGATTACACACTCTGGGCGAGTCATGTATTCATATACTTACACATATGCCTGAGACATGATCTTAAAACATAATGACCAATATTTTTGATGTCGTGATAGTGTATTCCAGATGCAAGGATCAGGTGCAAAGCCAAAGTCCGTCCACAGTATTTCCTTACCTCTGAGGACCTGCACACTGAGTGTTCTAAGGTAGCGAGAGGTAATTAAAGCTTGTGGGGTAGTGCTTACCCTGTCCTGAAATAAGCCATGGTGATATGTTCTGAGTAAGAGGCTTCCCTGGGCCTTCAAGAGACAGCCTGCTTTACGCCCCATGATTTATGCTGCTCTGTAACTACATTATACCAGCTAAGGTAGAGGCAGCCATCCCCCAAGTTATTAAAGCTGTTCATTTCTTCTTAGCACCTCACAGTGCACAGGGTTTCCATGGTAAAAGAGAAAATAGCTGTTTTTCTTCGAGGCATCTAGCCTGGGGTTCTGTTTTCCATATCCATCTGAATAATACACAGAGCTCAGAGAAACAGAGGTACCAAAATTTAGATCCTGCTTGACCAAAGACTTGGAGTATGAATAATTTGCAGGGTAGGATTTTTTTTTTTAATAAAAAATTTATTTATCTTTATCTTTTTCTCTTTTCTCCTACGGAGAGGTTGAAGGTAGAATGTGGTTTAAAAATTCATCTCCAAGAAGCAGCAATGACCAGCGTCATCCCAGCTTAGCAGTAATTCGTGGGGAGCAAATAGGTCACGAGGGAAAACCAGGAAGCTTTGGCCTCTGAGTCTCAGGGAAAGAATTCATGGCTTGCACCTGTAACTTTTGATTGATGGGTTGGCAGTGGGCTCACTGGTTTGTCTAGTTTCTTTACAGCACCAGAGCTGGATAGAAAAGGAAAAGAAAACAATTTAATCTCTATTTTTTGTGTTGACATGTACAGAAGCCAAAAATCCTCACAGTGTTTTTATCTATCCTATATTTCTGGAAAACAAAAGAATTGTGTTCTCATGGTAGAACCATAATGGGGAGAGAAAGATACATATGTGAAACCCACAGAGACATTGACATGGAGGTTTGGAACTGGGTCTGGGTGTATCTCAGTTTAACATAGAGGATGATCCTTATCTAGGGAAAAAGGAAGGTCATCAAAATATTGATGTAGCCTATTGATGACAGAGGACGGTGATCATTGCCATGAGTGGGACAAGGGCATTAATCTTATCACTTGTTTCCCTTCTACTGAGACAGTTTTATTTCCTATTTCTGTTCAGAGCCGCCTGCATCTCTACGTTCAAATCCTTCGCTCTAGCCAGGTATGCCCACTTATCTGCCTTCACACATGGACCTGGGCTGGGCAACCCTGAGAGAATAAAGGCGAGGCCAGAATCTGGCCAGAGAAGTCTCTGCTGTCATGTGCTGTCATCATGTCCCATCTGAGCTGTCCCTCTGAGTCCTGTGTGGATTCAAGTTCCTCATTGCCTGATTTCTCACTGATTGCCTCCCCTCACTTTGGTCTCTTCATGAATATTTAGAGTACATGTACTGCGTTTGCATCATACATAGTGACCGTTGGGTGGAGGCTTTGGAGCCAGCTCCTTGAGTTAAAATTCTAGCTCTGTCTGCTCACTAGCTGTGCAAGTTTGAGCAAGTTACTCAACCTGCGTGTGCCTCAGTTTCCTCACTGTAAAAAGGAGGATAATGAAAGGACGTTACGCACACGATCGTGGTGATGCTTAACTGAATGAAGACATGTTAAGTGCTGTGAGAGGCATTTGACACATCCTAGGCACTCTGTCAATGTTCGTGGGCATTATACTTACTGCTGTTGTTATTTGACTTTCTGTATTTTCTTTAATTATTCAAGCTGCTGTTCTGCTTTAAGTGGGTTCCCTTTAGACGATCTGTTGGGTTGTTTCTGTACTGGAGTGCAGCTTGTAGTTTCTTGCCCTGATTCAGTGTCCTCGTTATCTAAGAAAACTGATTGTATTGAGGACTCTGCAGAAAACACACATGCTTTCCCCTTTCGTACTTAAAATTCTCAAGGTGTGAGGCTGTGATGTAGGTTGGGCTCCCTAGGAGCAGACACTGAGATACAGCCTGTATATTGATTAGGTTAGGATATGGATTGTGGGGTGGGGAGGTGACTGGGGATGATACCAGGAGAAGGGAAGGGAAGAATGTGGACTGGGCACAAGGAGAGGGTGAACCGTGATGCAGACGCCATAGAGCCTCAGCTAACCCTATGGACAGCTGTCAAATGCATATGGCCCATGGGGTGACATGAATCAAATCAGAATTCCCTGGCCTTTATATTCCTGCATGAATCAGTAACTGGATTTGGCCCTTTTGGGAAGGATGGGCCCTTGGGCGAGGCAAATCTTGAAGGAGTTGGCAGCTGGAGGCCCTCTGTTGCTTGAGGAGGGGTCTGGGCAGCACGAGCCCACGTCCTCCATAGGTTGAGTTCCAGACTAAAAAATGAGGCCTTCCCAGGAACACACACCACAGCGTTTCTCTGAAAAGACTTCACAATTTGGTCAAATGTCTTTACTGGGATGAGTGAGGGCAGAAAAGGAGATTGTCTATGGGTAAGGGATAATGTTGAAGGAAGGAAGGGTGGCCAGAAAGATGGAAGCACAAGACCAGGGCAGAGGCTTATGTTGATGTAGGGAGTGGGACTCAACAGGAAAGAGAGGAAGCCATGCAGAATCTTTACACGGGAGGGGCTGATGGAAGCAATTTGGGAGTCTTAGGTGACTTGTATAGAAATACACTGTTCCCACTTAGACTTTTTTATAGACTTTGGAAAGTTGCTAGTAGAAATTAGGTGGGCTTAAGGTGATCAACCCTCTTGGTTTGCCCAGACCAAGGTGTTTCCCAGGGTGCTCAACTTTCATTGCTAAACTTCGGTTCTACGTGAGTTGAACAAAGCCTTTCCCAAGGCACCTCATGGACTTAACAACTGAAGCCATGAACAATGGATGGCTAAAGAGTTGGGAAACCATGAGCAGCTATTTTTCCATCTAGTTAGGAGCAACATTATTGATGATTCGCACATACTTGGCAGATAATAAATATAGATCAAAAGGGAATGGAACATGAGGACAATGAATTAAAAGAGACATTTTTTTTGGAAGAAACTGCTGAGGATAGGGAAAGAATGGAAAGAGTGGTAAAACAGGCAATAAATTGAGGAAACAATCCAGCGCTAAATGCCATAATGCACCTGAATATTTGCAGTGCTCTACTGGTCAGGCTAGGCCCCAAGCCAGTGTCTTTAGTCCCAGACTGGGATTCTCTTGTATCCATGGGCACTGCAGACCAATTCTAGGGGCCTTCTCTCCATGCTGCCTTCACCTCAGCGATTCCGGAATATCCTATCCTTTCCTTTCCTTTACCTTCTTTCCTTCCTTTCTTTCTTCCTTCCCTCTCATCAGAAGGGTAGTATATGTTTCAAAGTTAGTAAGAAGCCCATTTCCACCCCAAATTGAAGTCCCACATATCCAGCACTCCTCTCTCCCAGGCTGAATGAGTCTCTCCTGGGGACTGGACATAATTTAGGGCTGGCGTGGAAGTCTGGTGTGGGGGCCAGGGAGGTTACCTACTCCTGGGAATGCTTTTCTAAGGGTGGCTTAATCCATATCCAAGGCCAAAAACTCTTGGTGGAAATGAATCTTGTGTCTACATTGAAATGAGAGCAAGATATGCTTATTTTATGACCAAAATATGGAATGTGTTACAGGAAAGGCCCTGAAGAGCTGATGTGTGTGTCACTATGGTGACCTTTGGACTTTCTAACCTCCTGTTAAGCACAATTCACACTCAGTCAACAATACCATTGAGGAACTAGGCTCCCTACTAATGACTAAGCTCTTTGTATCCAAGAGTTTGGTGCATCATGCTCAATTAGCTGCACATTATTGTCAGGTTACCTAAACTTTTCTGTTTCTGACATAAAATCTGTTACCACTGCTCACGCTTAGACTAATGGTCCCTACACTTTCAGTTGATTTTCCTCAAAACTGGGGTAAAAATATTTTTCTATGTATTTTCTATTACACCTCCCAATCAACAGATGCCCGCAGAATATTCTATGAGCATCTGAAGCTGTTTGGATTCCCAAATATGCATAGAGCCTGGAATATAGGAGGCATCCAATGAGGACTTGTATAAACTATAAAGCACTCCATATAATGTTTGGTGAGTGACTCAGTGAATACATTAGCAAATTCAGTATTAAATTAAAAAGATAATGATTTTTTTTAAGATTTTATTTATTTTGGGAGAGAGAGCGCGTGCACACGCACACAAGAGAGTGCATGAACATGAGCAAGGGGGAAGAGCAGAGGCAGAAGGAGAAGCAGGCTCCCTGCTGAGCAGGGAGCTCTATGCAGAGCTCCATTCCAGAACCTTGGGATCATGACCTGAGCCAAAGGCAGACACTTAACCGACTGAGCCACCCAGGAGTCCCTAAAAAGATAACGACTTAAGAGATGTATTAGTATAGTCCTCAAGTTCACATGACATTTGTTAGACAAAAATGTGTTATTTTTCTCTGGACTCCCAATTATATTTTTCACCATTATTAGTGATACTGATTATGTCTTAGAGGAGCAGGCAGGTATGATAATCTGCATCTAGCCATGTGGGTTGGAAGAGGGGTAGCTGAAGAAGGAAAAGGGAGGAGGAAAAGAAGAGAGACAATCACATTTCCTCATCGGAGGCACTGGGGCCTTGCCTCTCTGATTTCCTGGGACTCATTCAGGTCTGTGACTGGCATCCTATGTTGGATCAAATCTACCTGGTTGCCCTTACTTTGTAGGCCTCATACCTAGCATCATACTAACTACAAGTCTAGAATAATGTCTCTGAATCAGGATGACTGCAACCTGATTGGAAGGTAAGCGTGGCATCCCAAAGCAAATGTGAACCCATGAGTCCTTGCTGTGTATATTTAAGTGCTAAGCTGGGTGCTACAGAGGGTCTGGGTCAAAAGAGCTCAGAGAGCAGGGGTCAATAAGGGGTGAGTAGACAGGGAAAGAATAAGGTAGTTTAGTTCATGTGTGTCCTGTGAATGTGTGTCCTTTCTCTGCTATTTTTGGCAAGTGGGAGTAGGAGATGGCTGACAGGGTGGGCTGTTGGAGGTCAGGGATAGCATCCTAAAACTAAACTAAAAACTTATGTAACCTAATTCTACCCAAGATTTTATTTCAAAAGTACCCTGTTGCCAAAATAACATTCTAAAGGTTCCTTATTATAGTAACTATGCTCTTCTATACAAACAAGGAATGTATCATTTTTATATTTATTCAGAAGGTATTGGTCATATCATAAGTGTTTCTAACCTAACGGTAGCCCCTCATGACCTTGACCGATAGGACTTACGTTATTATCATCAGTCCAAATAATAAATGATAACTAATAAAATGAATGGGTATTCTTCTTATCAGAAAAGGTATACTTTAAAATAATTTCCCCACCAGTAGATTTTTAGGTTGAACAATAGATTATTGTACCCAGGAAAGGCTTAATCTGTCTTCAGATGGTTCGCCTGGATTTATTCAAGGTATAAAGTTTAAAACGGCAGTGTCAACAGAGCTGAGGGGCTCTATTATCTGCAGAGTTAAGTCTCACAGCCTCGCTCACTCCTCAGGGGCATTACGGACGCTCCTAGTACTGGGTAGTTTTCTAGACAAAGGATCATCTCTCAACCCCAGAGTGAGTTTTGCCTGGGAAAGTGAGAAAAGACCAGGGACTTCCTCTCTGGGGAGATATGCTAAATGTGCCTCATCCCTGCTTGCATGGTGACCCACTTGCTCTCTGTTGGTCTAGGGAAAGGGGGCAGAGCTGGCCCTGGCCCTGAGAAAACCCATCTAAGGCAAAGCCCAGCCTGATGCATCCCCTTGAACCTCAGCCCACGTTTCCACAGGTGCTCTTTGTGCCTGAGTGAACCACTGTCCCTTTGCACTCTCCCCATTTTCTGCCGCTTCTATTGACTTTCCAGAGCTGTTTGGTTGGGGACAGACTGTGGAGAGGGTTGCCTTTCTTTCTCTGATCTGTAAGGATGCCTTTTCTAAAGGGCCCGTGAGGAATTCTTGCCACAAAAATAAGGGGTTTCTGGAACCTAAAATATCAGGCCATCAGAGAAAAGAACTCATTGTGCGTGTGTGTGTGTGTGTGTGTGTGTGTGTGTGCGCGCGCAAGCGTGCTTCCGAAGGTGAAGGGAAGAAGAAAGAAGAAAAGGCACACCCCTCTTCCAGCCCATAACAGACCCCTGCCCTGCCTTCCCTCCAGCATCCTGCTTTTGTCTTTTTAGCTTAAGAAGATTTGTCGGCATGAAGGGAGGAATGCTGGGGCCCCTGGGGGCTCCAGAGTCAGCCCAGGCCTCTGCTGGCCATTTGGGCAAAAGCAGGCAGGGGTTTGGAAGCCCTCCACTCTGTCCTCTGGGGACCCAGTCCTGCTTCCTCCCCAGGCAGCCTAACCTGCTAGCTCCCTTTCTTTTTTGAATCCCAGGACGGTTGTCAGGGCCTAGTCTGGGTGCGGGGGGCAGGGACCATTAGGTGCAGGAGCCCCAGTGCGTTTCAGGGACCTTGAGGAGCTGACTGTCATGCCATCCAGGGCAGGCTTTATTAAAGGCACCAATCACGCCATAATCCTGGTCTCACACATTGGAGAGTCAATGGCTGTCTCCACCCTCTTCCTTCCCTCAGTGTGATCACTGATTTTAATGGCCTCTTTGTATCTGGTGAAAATTGAACTCAGGGTCTTTTTATTTAGACAATCCCCACAGGCCACAAAATGAGTTGCTTTCTCAGTCTGTGGACAGCCATGTCCCTCGAGGCCTCCTCCAGGCTCTGGTTTCAGGAGGACTGTGTTCTCAGGTTAAAAGGAATGCAACTTACGTCTTGTAGTTTAATGAATTTGCATAAATCTCTGAGGTAGCTTTGTTGGACCCAGCTGGCAAACTGGACTTTAATGCCATACATCAGATGGGTATAAAATCCAAGTGAGGGGAAGACTATGGCTCCCCTCCCCCTCCTCTTTTCCCACCTCCTCCCACCCAGGCCCTTTTTATTTGGGGCAAGCAAAGTAGTTAAAAATGTCAAACTCACAGTATGCACTGTCAACAACACAATGAGGAGGCTGAAATAAAATCCTCCAACTTCATGGTGATACTTTATACTTACATAGGGCCTTTCATCAGGAGTCTTCTCATGCCTGAGGAAAATTAACCCCTGCTCTTCCTCTGGGGCTGGACCCGGAGCCTGAGCTGCATGGGAGAGCAAATGCATGGGGGGGTGGGGGGGACACACCGCATTTCCAGGATAAATTTTTATGGTAGGTCCCATTTTACATCTTTCCCCTTCACTTTCTCTTTCAACACACGTTTGCGGTATCAGCCCCTCTCCAGAGGTCCCTGGTGCCCCATTCACGTCAACAACCCAGTAGACTACATGTGCATTGAGGGTATCAGCAAGCGACCCCTCTTTCATGCTACAAATGCTACAAAAAAGCATTTGTAAGTTTGAAACTTGAGATATCATGAAATGCCTCAAAGCAGTTGTTAGGAGAGTAATCTGAACTTTGTTGGATTTCACACTTTATGGTGTACTCTTGTTTTTGCTTGATTTATGTACGGGGACTACTGTAACATCTGCAGCGATTAAAGCCTGGAAATGTTTTTGTCTGACTGTGTGTTTGGGACTGTCAGTGTGACACCTGTTTTGTCTCTTCCAAGCTGCATTTTGTGCACCAAATTCGTGTCCACTGTGATCCATGTAGGTAACGGTGACCGGGAATTGGCTTGTTGGTCACAGCACTCCTTCCTAAGGAATCTGGACAAAGCTACTTGGTCTTTATCAATGTCTGGTTGTAGAGCAGAAGGTCTTATATTCATTTCTCTTGTTATAATTGGTGCTTTTTAAAAATATGGTCTGAGGACCACCAGATTGAGAAGGATGTGGGCCACTTCTCAAACATGCAGATTCCCAGGGCCCCTAGACCCTCACTCTAAAAAGCCAGGCTGGTTTGAATTCTGAGGTGTGCTCATGTCATTCCTTCTAAATTCTCTCTTGCTGCGTATTTCTGATCATATTAACTTTTACGGGGTGGACTGGCAACAGACTATCTCTTGAGCTTTGGCAGAACCATTACCTCCACAAGAAAGAACAGATATTAGAACAAAGGATTATGAGTGTAAAGGGAAACGGGAAACACTTAAATGCCTGCTCTTCTATATTTTCTCCTTCCAATTGGATCTTGCCCATCTCCAAGGGTGTGGAGAATTTACTCCACCGGTGATGCTCTGGGCATAAGTCCCGTGAGCATGAGTCCCATGGTTTTTGCACTGGTTTTTGAGGCTACCCTATATCTCCTTTAAGAGCTAAGCAGAGCAGCTGGGTTATGGGAGGGAACAGACATCACACGAGTTTGATATTGAAGTCTGAAGGTCTGTTGAATGTCTACTGTCATGTGTCACATATCGGAATCAGAACTGAGTGCTTTAATGATGACTACATGCTTCTAATTCCAATTTGTCATTATTCATATTGGTTTATCAAATCTCTTTTTAGTAGTCACGGTCCTGAAATGGTGGATCTACCTCTTACTATTGTGTGACCATAGTCAAATTATTTAAGTAACACATCTCTGTGGGCCTCAGTTTCCTTGGTTGTAAAAGGGGGGTGAGAATAACAGTACGTAACTCACTGGGTTGTTTTAAAGGTAAATTGGGGAATGCATTTAATGCAAATAGCACACATACATGCTTCATAAATGGTGGTAGTTATACTTGTTTCAGGGGATAAGAGGCAAAGAGAGAGGGGAAATCAGATACTGGAGGTAAAAAACACACCTGTGATGATGGTGTTGGTAGGTCCCCAATAATACACGACCACAACCAGCAAGCATCTCTAAGGGACCTCTTGGCTGTGTTTCACACCTCACAGACCTGATTACCATCTCTGACTTTAGGGATTTTCCAGAAAACATTCAGCCATGAGGAATACTGTACAAGACTTTTTGAAAATGGAGCAGATAAACAGACATTCATATGCCTTTTGTAATACCACCTGGCAGTTCTCCATGGGTGAGCGCTGGTCTCATGGGAGAGCAGGGATGGCTGAATGAGGCCAGGAAGGCCCTGACAGGGGAGGTGAGCTAAGCATCTTAGCAGGTGAGGAGGTAATTTAGGCAGAAGCATTAATGACCACTTGGTAGAGGTGGGGAAGACAGTGCCCCCCCCCATCATCTTTCCCTTATTCAATTTTATACTGAGTTAAAGTCAAGTTTAATACTCCTTTAACTTTCACTTAAGAAAGTGTGACCCTATCACACCCAAAGGGCTCCAAATGTGCATTTAAACAGAATCTGGCCTCAGGTTCCTATAATATGTGGATTATAGCAAAATAAGAAAACATTCAGGAAATATGGACTGTGCTTTCCTTTTCTTGAAATTATTACAGACATAAGATATTTTCTCACTAAGACAAGACTCCAGAATGTTTTCTCTAGAGCAATGGAAATAGTGCTTTGAAAAAACCTAGCTTACCTTGGTGGAAATTTTCAGTCCTTCTTTCTGGTGGACTTTTTTCCCCCTAAAGAAAAACATTGTATCTAATGCATGGCTTACCCCTGCGGTTTCAGCGGTTTCACCGGTTTCACCGTTATAGAGGTCTTGTCAGCCCTGTGCAGAGAAGACAGACCTGTGCATTGTGCCATCACCCCAGGCCACTGAATTTCAAAGCCAGGAGTCCTTAACAAAGCTCTGAAGACTCTTTATGGATTAGACTTTCCAACCTTCCTCTGGAGAGTTCCTGAATGTTAGACCAGCCACGACAAGGAGCTGGGCCAACCTGTGCCCTTACAAGCTTTCTGACTTGTCGTCCTGTGCTTGCTAGCAACCAGCAAACAGACCCAGAGTGGTTCATACTTGTCTTACCTGAAAATTCCACTTGTCGAACAGCAGTTGCACAACAGAAAGGTCAGCACTTTATGTCCTGAACACTTAACTTTAATCATTGCTTAAGGTAGACAGAGACTAAGAGGTTTTCAAACCAGTCCTCCAATGTAATAGAAAGGGGGGTTGGTCATTGGATCAGGAATGAAAATCCCGTGTCTGGTTCTCGCATCTTCTTTACCCCATTCCATCCCCACGAGCTGAAGTATCCTTGTAGAAACCCTGAAAAAATGTGTTCAATCGATAGGTCTTTAGTGAGCATCTACTACATGTCAGACATTTGTTGAAAAAAATAGCTGGTCTCGTGATTTATTTTGGAAATTATACAATCATGGACTTTTGTTATTTTTAGTAACAGAAGTGGAACATGCTCATTGAAAAAAAAAATCAAACCACCCATAAGCATACAGAAATGAAAGTTCCCCTATTTCACTCCCCAAGAATAGCCACTGTTAAAAATTGGTATAATTCCTCCATCATATGCTACATTCTATACTGCAATTTGCTTTATTCATTCAACAAGCAACTCCTTTTTTCCATATCAGTATATGCAGTTACCTCAATTTTTTCAACCCCTTCTAAGGTTTCCGTACTATGTATGTACCCTAATTTGTATAACTTACTTTTTTTCATACTGATGGATATTGAAGTTATCTCTCCTTTATCGGTTTTTAAATAATGCTGCCAAGAACATTTTCAGGCTTATATCCTTAAGCTCTTTTGTGAATTTATTGGTGGGATCACTCTGGAAAAGTGGACTTGCTGGCTCTAAGAGTTTGTATCTTGAAAATCTTTAGTTATTTATAATTTTCTTTCCATAAATACTGTGTTGGTTTAAACTCATAGGAGCTATGCACTGTCTTTATGTGATTCCTATATGAAAGTGGAATATTTGGGGGCCTTGATACTCTCTCAAATCAATAACCTACCACTGCTCTTTGAGAAAATAATTTTGAGCATCCACTGTGGGGAAGCAGTGAGATGTGAGGTCATTGTTTTCCAAGGGCCAGGAGAGTGTTTAATCTAAATATACACCCCATTCCCTGGAATCTGCCAACCTTATTCCTGCCTCCATTCTCAGCGCCCTGTCCCCATTTGGGCTGAGGATTGACTGTGGACACGATTTGAGTGTAAACAAATAACAACACAATGGTTGTTCTCAAAGACCTTTCAAACTGGTTTGGGGAGACAGAACACAGATGGCTACAAAACAAGCTAAAAATACAAGTCGGTATATAAAAAGCTGCAAATAAATATAAATAGTCAGCAGCATTATAGCAGTTCAGAGGAAGGAAGGAGAACAGTGGTCTAGAGTGTTGAGCTTCATGACAGAGACTAGGTGGAGGATTTGTGGATTTCCCTAGGTGGGGGTGGAGTGGGTGGGGAGAGAACTAGTAAGAACCAGCTGACAGAAAGAGAGATTCCAGGAGAGAGTGGAAAACAGGCAGGAAAGTGCTCGTTTTTATCTTGCTGGTTCCAAGTGGGGAGGCCTTACAATACTTCTTGAGATTATTATAGATACTTGGCAAAGATTTTTTTGGGGGGGCATGATTGGGGTGCAGGTCATTAAAATTTTGAGAATCTGGTGAAATAAGGTGAAGGGGATCAAGAGCATGCTTATCTTGATGAACCCTGAGTACTATATGGAGATATCCAATCAATGTTGTACACCTGAAACTAATATAACACTATGTTAACTACATTGGAATTAAAATAAAATTTAAAAAAATTAAGAGTCTAAAGAAGGCTTCCAGCACTCTTCTCAGAAAAAAAAAATCCACCTATTTGCACATATATACAAAATTTTGCCTGCCTTGCAGGGAACATTTTCTTCTCCCCAAGTTGAAAAACTTCAGAGTATGTCTAAAAAGAGCTGCACCCCAAGACGACCCATTTAGGAAAGACATTAGGCAGGTATGTATATCACAGCAAAAGCTGTTACGCCACACAAGACAGGGCTTATGTTCATATTTGTGAATCCTCAAACTGAAGCAGGCTGCAAACAGGTGGATGAACAACTCGATGGGGCCGGGCTGCCATTGCAAACTTTCCCTCCGCGCCCTCAGCTTATCCAGCGTCAGTCGGTGGAGGCGATTCTGCGTCTTTCTCTGGAGAAAGGCTCTGACCTGAGAAAAACCAAGCTCTTGAAAATTTGAATCAATGGGATTATTTACGCGTGTATAACTGGAATCCGCCCTGAGATGCCGATTTTGCTGCAGAAAAGATACTCTTGCTCCCCACCCCCTCCTTTCTTTTTGACAGTCAGTTAATAAAGACTCAACAATAAGCAGCTGCCAGTGATGTCATTTGGGACTTTGTCCACGGAGCTTGTATTTACAAGCTCGGAGCAACCACGGAGCCGCAGCAGCCCGGGGAGCAAGTCTCCGCAAACTTACTCCGCGTTCGCTGCAGGACTTCGCTGCCACTTTGGATGTTCGGGGAAACGGAGCGTGCTCTCTCAGCGCGGCCTTTCAACGCTTCACAAATAAACAGGATAAACTCGGGAAGAAATTTTTAGCTGGAGAGAGCCGTGGCTGTGTCTGTCTCCAGGACTGTGATATATATTGACGGAAGAGCTAACTACAAGTAAGGCTGTGGGTTGGTTTTATTTATTTATTTTTTTTAACTCTCGTAACAGTTTTTCTTATTTATACAGCTCGCTTTCCTTTTAAAGTGCGATGATGGTGTTTAGGTGTTTCTACAGGCTCTCCGGGCTGCCACAACAAGTAGGCGTCTGTTCCTAGTAATTACAGTGTGCTGAAGTTGCCGGGGGTAAGTGCAGAGGACTCCCCGTCTGAGAACAGGCACGGGGTGTAGATAACAGAGAGTGAATTCCTAGTCCTCTTTTGACTCTGCTGGGAGGTTGGATTTTTTTTTTCCCAAATAAAAAGCAACCAACCATACAAAAAACTATTAGGTTGACTAGGAATTTTAATAGAAAAGGACAGACTAATTTTTAATTAACTGGTGTGCTGGAAGGGGGAAACCCACTTTTGTTTTTGGGCTCCGATCCTTTCTGTGACTTGTAGATTTCTAATATGTGCATGTTGTTTACAGTGTCTTGTTCCCTCCTGCCTACACCCTCTCCCCCGACACACACACACACACACACCCAGGGCTCATTCATTCTTAGGGAATTTGAAAGTACAGAAAAATGTTTTGAAACTGAAACTGTTCCTATCTGGATTTTTTCCCATTGCCTATCTGGAGAAATGCTCACTGTCCTAACTTGTCTTCTGAGTTAGGAGCCTGAATTAATGTACTACTGGAAAAGCCAAATTTTGACACTTAGCTAGGTTTGGATTCAAGATCCACATCCTCTCTTTGACTTCCCTTCTGACTCTTTAAAACTGTCCAGACATCCTTGGGGGAATAGGAAGAGGGGCTCCTCGTGCCTCCAGCCTGGACGCAGGCTCCCTCTTTAACACGGGTGCACAGGGCCACCTGGAAGTTCTGTTTTAGAGACACGTGCCTTCGGCTATCTGCTGTGTGCTTCGGGCTGCTGGGTTTGCTCTTCAGCGCCTAGTAGTCGGTAGCCACTCGCGGCTGATTCCTGCCATCTAGAACTGACAGCCCGGCTGCAAGGATTGGCAAGAAGTGGCTCTTAGCCTGTTAGCTCCTGCACGCGAACTCTGTGACTCACTGCCGGAGCCCCAGCCTGTTCCTCACTTTGGCTGCTCTGTCACTCGCCTGGGAGAGCAAGGACAGCCTTCACGGCTTTCCGCTTTATCTCTGCTTCCAGAGAGTTGTGAGAAGCCAGGGCCAGAAAGGTCCTAAAATATTCCACTGTCTTCCATGGGTTTCTACGGTGGGCAGCCTCCTGCATGTTTGTCAGCCCCCCGTTTTTCCATCGGGCCACACCCTGCTCAGATGTGTTTCATGTATTACAAGTCAATGCTTTTTGTGACTTTTCACTTAAAGGATCTGCTACTAAGACAGCTTTCAAGCTATTAGAGCTCATCCTTTTAGAGAAGGAAATCTGAGGCACGAGGAAGGGGGGTGGTTGGTCCGGAGTCACCTGGCAAGGTGGTGGCAGAGCTACAGCTAGAGACTCGGTCTCTCGTGCTCATTCCAGCACGCCTTCCACATTTCCTTTCCTAAAGGTGACGAAAGAAATGGGACCCACGTGTGGTTGCTAGGTCTCCCTGTAGGAACAGGGCTGGGTGCAGGTGTATGGGTAGAGTGGGCTGGCCCCACTCCTGTTTTGTCTTCGGTTCCGGGTGTGCTTCTAAACATCTCTGTTCCTCATTCTTTCTGCCAGAGAGCCAAAGAGAACTCTGTGATTATTTCACAGTTAATGGCCAAAAGGCAAAGTGGAGTGATTCTGGCAGTTGAAATAGTGTCAAAGGCATTTTGCCTCATGTACTGGTCACAAGATGTCAGGTGGTTCCCAGCTCTGACATTCTGTGCTTCTGCTTTACTTTCAAGTCTCAAACTTTTTATTATTATCATTATTGTTATTATTATTTATTGACCATACCTTGCTTTTTTCCCTCCTCTCTGGAGCCCCTCTTGCGAATAGAACCTTCTCTTCCCTTTCCCACTGATTCCTCATCCCCCTCCCTTCTCTCACTGCAGCCTGGATCTCAGCTTCTAACATTTAGTTCTATTCCATCACACCCTACATTCCTTTTCTCTCTGGAACCTTCCTTGCCCCCGATATCCCTGCCTGTCAGATCCCTCCATGAACTCTTGGAGTTGTAGTGATGATTTCCTTCTTTGGACCTTCGTGGTGTCTTGTGTTAACTTTTGCTGTGGGATCTGGAGCTCTTTGCCACATAAATCCCTCTTTCCACTGAAAACAAGGGCTGTGTTTTAATACTTCTTATATCTATGGCCTCTAATCCAGAGTCATTGTTGAAGTGTAATACTAAATAAATGAATAAGTGAATGGCTAATCTTAAATATCCCCTTTCTTTCATCAAACATCCAGCCCTCCGCTCTTGGTTGATAAAATTTTCACATAACTGTGCTGAGTGACTTTGCAATCTTCTTGCCTGGGGTTGAAAGCCTTTAAGGCCAAACTCCTGAGCATGCAAACAGGGCTATTCCTGATGTGATATCTGCCAGCCTACTCCAGCTCATTCTTCACTCCTCTGCACATAGTTGTCTATCTGTCCCGGAGCTTCCTGGCCTGACAGCTCATCTGAACCTTCCACTGAAGGGCCAAGGGCAGCAGGGCATACTGATGGACGACTTGGTATCTGGAACTGGACTGCCCAGGCTCAAACACTGCTTCTAGCACATTCTGCCTTTACGATTGTGGTTAATTCACTTAACTTTTCTGTTTGAATTGCAATTCTGTTTGAATCTTTAAGATGTGGCTAGTAAGAGTGACTACCTCATGAAGACAGTGGGGGTAGATTACATAATTTAGTATAGCTAAAACACTTAGCACAATGCCAGGCATATATTAAGTACTAATGAGTATTAGCTATTGTCATTATTATTTACCTTGCAGATGCCCATGTCCCACTTAGACTTAATGAATCAGCATCTCCAAGATGGGATTCAGATCCAGGTATTGTTAAAAAGTTCCTCAGATGATTAGGATGGAAATGACTGGCTTAGCTACCCACGTTGCTTTCTGTTACCTGAACAAGCTGGGCTTCTATGTTCTTTCACACCCCTCCACCTTTATGTTCTTGCCCATGGTACCTCTCCATCCCCCCAATTTATTCTCCCGGGGCTTGCCAAATTTGTAATCTCATGCATAGCTCAGCACCTGGCACCGAGTGCGTTCCCAATAAATGATGAAAAAAAGTGTATGAATGCATGCTTCATAGGAACTGTAGGAGAAGATTTGAACTATTTTCTTTCCCCGAATTGCTATTGAGTGATTACAGGATACCAGGTACATTTTTAAGCTCTTTGCCCATGCTGTCTCATTATGATCACAATGCACACTTTCCAGGCAAGGGTCCTGAGGTTCAGAAAGATGAGGTAATGTGGAAAGGTCACAGGGATGGTAAGAGACAAGAGCAGGATTTGAACCCCGAGCCCATGGTCATAACCTTTCACTGTACTGCCCTCTGGTTATGGAAGGCGTTTTTTTTTTTTTCCTCGTACGCTTTGCTAATGGTGGAACTTTGATTTTGCTTGTCTCGTCCTGGGCTGATTGTTCTGGCGGAGCTGCAAATCTGATGAATACTTGTAGGTGTCTACTGGTTGAACTGGTGATTCACATTTTGTAGTTTTTCAGAAATGTCTAACACACATGCCCGATGCCCAGTCCTTTGGTGGTTTTTTTTTTGGGTTTTTTTTTAGTATCAAATAGGAATGCTCTTGAAGGCTAGCCCAAGTTTATGGCTAAACATCAAAATTATTTGCATTCTTGGTATGGGTGTTGGTAGACTGAGTCCATTTTGGTCAAGAATGTAATCTAGGCAATTCAAGTTAAATAAAAAAAACAATGGAAATGATTTTTGGCCATTTGGTCAGTACCTAAAAAGTTTACCAACAGAAGTGGTAGTATTTTGTGATAGTGGATTTAAGTAGCCAAAATGGTAGAGGCTGGACACTGCCAAGTCCTAGAACCAGTTAAGCACCAGGGACCTTATAGCCTAGTTTTTCTCTGGCTCTCTAATTCTACAAAGTTTAATGCCTTTGGAACTTTGGATTCCCAGTTGTGTTTTCTTATAGATGAAATAATAAATCTCTCAGATGCATAGAACATTACCCACAACATTTACTATGCCCCAATACATACTTGTCTAATGAAGTGTGTCGTGTCAGTTTGGAAGCCTCAATTACACAAGGTACTTCCCAGTGGTTACATAAATTAATCTTGGTATTTTCAGGGCAAGTAATAAGCTCTCTCCTTCTTAGAAAGAAACCTTCTGGATTAGTGATTCCTTTGAGTGGGATTTGGATAGACTATAGGAACCCAGTGGGCTGAGTTCAAGAGGAAAGTCTCAAACCCAACATTGTGGAATATAAGCTCAGTCAATAATATGGCAGATAATATCATGGTGTTGAAAGAAGAGCTGTTAGTTCTGAAATGTGGAAACAAATGTTACTGTTGAGATGCATGTCTGACAAACTGTTCTATGAAGGATATTTACTTCATTGGGCAAATTGAATCTGATCCAGGCCAGCCCAAAAGATATGTCCCAAATGGTTCCATTGTCAGTGGTGATGTGTTATTAGGAAATTTTTAGAAATTAAAGTGATACATGCTTAAAGCTTAGAAAACCAAATAGTGTGAAAATGTTTATGTAAATATATAACTACATATATCACATATAAATATGGACATGTATAGTGCTATGTATTCGTTTAAACATTGCATAGGTATATGAAAATCTATATATCTCACAGTCCCTGAGCCATCTTCCCCTCTCCATTCCCACCCCTCAGAGAATTTTTCCACTCTTTTAGCTGCTTTTTATGTAATATTTCTAAATAATGTTTTGTATCTATTTATAATAGAAAATTGATTTATTTCCTCTTACGATAGGCAATATATGTTTCTTTTATCTCGCATGCCTTCTCTGTTCTCCAGTCAAAATTGTTGATTACATGTGCATTTAGTGCTCATTTTTAATGGTCATTGTTGAATCGAATACTTTATTATCACGTTTGATTTCTGTTAAAAATATTTTTCCTACAGTTATTAATTGTCTCATTAAAAAAATTTGCTAAATTTTCTAGGAATCTTTAGTTAAATTTTCCCAGTTGTTCCATCAGCACTTTGACAAATGTGTCAAAGGAAACCTACTTTTAAAACGTTCTTCATATATCCTTAATTAAGTTCTCAAGTCACCATACACTGTCTTTTTGTCAGTTATCAAGCAAGGGAACTTAATTATCAGTTGTGCCATATCAGAAGCAATTTAAAGCGCCTGCCTTCAACATTTTTTAAAGTTCTGATTATAGTCAATTACTCATACATAGATAAATAGAAATGATCTGGTTTATTGTAGTTGAATAACATTCATATTTTGGTCTTATGGTGCCATGAATATTCAGTACCTTTTAATGTGGTAAATATCCTTTGTTTTGTGTGTCTTTGACATCTGGAATAGCTTCATCAGAAAAAAGCAAATGATACTTCATGTAAGTTATTTTATGAATAGTGAACGAATGGCCCACTCAAAATGACATTTATATCTTTCCTTTCTCATTTTCTTTTCACTCATTCTTTCAGCCCAGATTTGTATAATCAGTAATGTGAGATACTTTATTATTGGGAGTAGTTAAAATATTTTAAATTGTTTAAAAGAGACTGTGTTTTCGGAGATTGCCAGTAGAGGGCCTTATTAAACTGAATAACATTTCACGTATAGACCAGTTGCAACAGTTACCTTGTTGAAGAAGCCAATTTTTTTTTAGGACACCTGATCAAGAGTAGTAAAACTACCAGAGTAGTTTTGTGTCAAGTGCATTGTCATTCTTTCTATCTGGAAAAATGAGAAGTCTTAACTTTTCATTTTCATTCTTTTCTTAGGGGGAAATCGAAGAATTCAGATAGATTATTAATAGCCCATCAATCAAACCAGGACTGTGGATGCCAGGCATACAATCTACACATGACATTTCTTTTGGAGTTGAAACTCCGGTCTCTGAGCCTTCTAGGATCAAGTATTGGATGTTGAATATGAGAAAAGCAAATCCTAGGAACGATTTATACTTGCTTCCCACATTTGAGCGAGCCCCACTCAACAAAAGTAGATATTCTGTTTTCTGCAGCTGGACGAGAATCTTCTCACTCTATAATATAGCCTCGATACAGACACAGGGAAGGAGAATTGAGAGAATCTGTGAGAGCAGGAGAGCACTGGGTACATTCCCTATAACATTTATTTTCCATTGAGGGAAGCAGAAGAGCCCTAGGCAGAGGAGCTGAGTTTTCTAAAGTCATTCAGTGGATTAGGGCAGAGCCCTTCTCTATATACTTATTGGCTGTTTTCAGCTCCTCCCACCCACTGAAATCTCTCCTTCTTGGGAAGGCTCCCTCCTCCCCACCATCCATATTGGGACAGCTCCCATTCCACCTACATGGGCCCTCTTCAGGAAGTCTTTCCCTACTTGTTATTCACTCTGATAGCCTCAGGTACTTGTTTCCCGTAGCCCTTGTCACTAGTGTAATTAAATGGATGGTCAGTGATTTGATTAAGAACATCTTCCCATCTAAGCTACAAGTTCCATGAAGGCAAAGCCTTGTCTCTCCTCTTTAATACCCAGAACAGTGGCTGGCAAATGGTAGGTGCCTAGGAAATATTTGGTGAATGGATGGATATAAACAAATTTTCTGATTTTGATTTAGTGCTTTGGCCTTTCCATTTTCATATTTATGAACACATTCCTCTTTATAACTCAACTGATGACATTCAAATCTCATGGCATTCAAATGCCTGTGTATTCAAGGCACAAATGCATGGCATTATTTTATTTTTTTTTATCTAACTTTCAATGAGTAAGTGAGCGCCTGTCTCTTTCTACTCATGTAAACTTCAGTATTCATGGCATTTATCAGATGGGAGCTCTAAAGGTATGAGAATAAAGGAAGAAGAGAAGGGGCAAGGCTTTCTCTTCTCTCACTGATGAGGACATTGATTAGAAAGAGGAGAGTGTCCTGGACTGCGTATCGTGCCCTTTTATGTTTCCCAGGTGGGGCTGGAGATTTTCTAGATACCTTTTTCCTCAAAGGCTACAACACATGGTAGGAAGATCAGGACCTTGAGAGTCAGTTAACAGAATAACAGAAACCGATAGACCCAGCTCCTGCTTATGTGGCATTTACCCTTGGATATACCTGGGTTCCAGTTTCTGTTTTGATCTCTACTGACATGGGGTGAGTTATTTAACTTCAATAAGCACAGTTTTCTTGCCCATAAAATGTAGCAATAGCAATAATGTATTCCCCTAATATTTATGAAGTACTTACAATGCGTCTGGTCATGTTATACTTTTCTATTAATGCTGTCTCATTTACTCCTCAAGACAGCCCTCTGAGATGGATATTACCATAAATCCCATTTCATAGATGAGAAAAACAAAGTACTGAGAGGTCAGTTTGTTCAAGATTGCCCAAGAAGGCTTTGAACCGGATATCTTGATTCTCTGACCTCCTTCTAGGATCATTGTGAGGGTTAAATGAGATGAAGTACCCAGAATGTCAGCAAAAAGTAGACTCACGGGGCCTGGTGGCCAGTATCACCATTATTGACTCCTCACTGTTGAAGACATCATGGGCTCTCACGAGTAGGTGTTCGCTAGAGGGATATGGGAGGGCTGAGGACACTGTGCATCCGGGTCATAGGGACTTGTTTAATCCCAACACCAAATGTCAAGAGCCCAATGCCCTCAGCATTTTGGCACATACTGGCATGTGCAGCCCCAAACAACTACCAGGGAGACTACCCACCCCCAAACCCCTCCTGGACATGAATGCATTCATTATGTTCTCATCATATGGACATATTTTTCATTGCTCAACACATTGCATCTGTTTGTGTGATGCCCCAGCTTTATCATCTCTGCATTTTGTTTAGCAAAACTGCCAAATCCTGTGGTCTTTTGTATGTGCAGAACTGCTTATTTGAAGCATAGTGGAACCAGGTTATGGAGTGGGGTGGGTATAAGGACTGTCCCGCTCCTTTTGGTGAGGTCTTTATTTGATGCCCTTTTTTTTTCATCGCTAGGGATCAACTTCCCTAGCTCTTCCTGCCCCCACCTCTTTCCCATCTCTCTGTTTCTTACCCCACCTTATTTCTCCATCCTTATTTCTCTCAATCTTCCCTCACTCTCCATCTCTTCTTCTATTTTCTCCTGTCTTTTGCTGTTCTCCTTCTTTATCTTCATTTCTCTCTCTTCCCCCTCGTGTTCCCCAGAAAGGAGAGTAGAGGGGAGGTGAAGATGATGGCTGTTTCTCAATGGCTCAATGGCTGGGGAGATACAGAAGGGAGTCATTTCGGTTTTCCCACTTCTCCATAACTTCAAAACCGCTAGGGCTCTCTATAATGCTGATCCTGTTAAACAAAGAACACATCAGAATTACAAGCCCATATAGAGAGAGAAACCAAAGAGGCAGCAGCATGGTGGGATGGAGTGTAATTTGGAAGGAATATTGAACAACTCTGCGTGTAAACCACCACAAGCCAGCTGTAGGATCAAGTGGCCCCATCTGCAAAGTGAAGGCAGAGATCAGATCATCTCAAGGCCATGTCTGGCCCTGTGATCCCGTTATTCCTTAACACACAATGACCGCAGTCTGACTCACCATACAGACAATTATCCAAAGCACCGAGGAGCAGAGCCCCCCCTCCAGGACAGTGGGCGCAGGTCCGGGCTGCGTGCATGGAGGCTCTTGCAGTGTTTGTGATCCCCAGAAGTCCCATTCTCCCAAAGTGCCGAAGTGATTTGTCACTGCACAATGCTGTGTGTCCTCACAACAGATGTTAGAGAATCACCCTTGAAAGGGTGTTTCCCCAAAGCATTTAATTATAACCTCCACAGAAGATTAACAGATGTTATAATTGTCTTTACTCTTTGATTAAATAGTTTCTGCATGAGTGGCTTTCTTAGATTTTCCTTCTCTGTTTTGTGTGATCCTTATAAAGAGCAGACATGTGTCTTCAATTTTCTAGAGAGTTCTTCAGCGGGTTTGGAGGAGTCTTCCCAGATTCATAATTTCATTCTTTCCTATCTCTCTCTCTCTTTCTCTCGAAAACCTGGGGCAGGGTGGGCTGTACTTGTATAGACTGAACCATTGGTTACAAAGGGTGGCTGGGTGATGAGAATATGAACATGGTCAAGAGACTGGCCTCCCTCTTTGTCATTTGTCCATGGAAGTGACTGATGCCCTTAAATATTCTTTAGGAAACACTGCAAAATGGGAAAGGAAAATTCAGCAAACCTTGTGCATGCCAGGTGCCAAGTGTGCAAATGAGTGTGTGAGCGGAGAAAAACCGCATTCATAACATGAATGTCTGTAGATTTCTCTGGCAATATTTGCTCTGGGAAGATAAGTTACCAGCCGGGAGCCTTAGCAACATCAAAAGCATTATTTTCATACCACAGCGTAGAACTCGGAATTCTTTCTTTCCATTAGAGATGTGGTCGGTGTGCTATTACTTATTTATCTTACCTTCTGTTTAGCCCATAAGGAAGGATGATGCCACTAACGTCACATGAATAAGAATGCTTCTTTCTCATCATCTCATTGTCTAAATTAGTATTTCTTCCTTGAGAAAAGAAAATTATATGGAAGGGGTGCAGACATTAGGTCAATTTATGGGTGATGAAAACAAAAGAAACGGACGGAAGGAATACCGAATCAGTGCTGTGGTGGGGTCAGCTTACTAATAGTCTCCACCTCTCCATATGGAAACATCTGAAAAGGGCTCATAAATCAGGGCAAAGATCAGTCCTTAGATCAACTTGAAGGGAAAGAGCAAAATAGAATTTAGCTTCCCTGGATGAATTAGTATTAAGACTTTAACAACAACAACAACAAAAGGTTGGGGGGAAGAAAATACTTGGTTGTTTAATCAAATAGCTCCCATGTAAATTTGATCTCTTTTATCTGCAATTGCTAAGGGCGAGGAGGGAAGAAGAGATTTTCTAAGTATACAATGGACACTGAATATATGTGCGGCTAGAAAATCAAAAGGGAAAGTACCTATCTTTATGGGGTTCACAACATTTTGGAGGAAAGGAGGAAATCTCACATGGGCCATTTTTAAAGAACACTACAAACCAATCAATATGATTAAATTCCGAAGGAATGATTAGAACTTTGCCAAATTCAGAGGTTTTATAAGTAGATGACTAGGATCTTGAACATTCTAAAACCTGTATCTATAAGAAATGACTAAAGAATTTTTATTTATTCAGGTTATTTGGAAGAAGAGGATTTTTGAACTTTTTTTTTAAAGTATAGTATACATATAAGTAAATGCACCTAAGTATACAGCTTGACAAGTTACTGCAAACTCAATAGACCTGTGTTACCGGCTCTCAGGCGAAGAAACAGTAGCATCTCAGAAACTTTCCTCAAGTTGACTTTCAGTTACAGCTCTAAGGTAATCTGCATGCTGACTTCTGGTAGCATAGATGAATTTTGGCTGTTTTTTAACTTTATTTATTTATTTATTTTAAAGATTTTATTTATTTATTTGATACAGAGAGAGAGATCACAAGTAGGCAGGGAGGCAGGCAGAGAGAGAGGGAAACAGGCTCCCCGCTGTGCAGAGAGCCCGATGCGGGGCTCGATCCCAGGACCCTGAGATCATGACCTGAGCCGAAGGCAGAGGCTTGAACCCACCCAGGCGCCCCTGTTTTTTGAACTTTATATGAATGGAATCACACTTTATGTATGGTATTCCTTCATTCCGATTGTATGTGTGATTCATCCACATTACATATCACATTTCAGGCTCATTGCTGTATAGTTTTATGTCATGCGACTGTATCTATATCATAATCTGTCCTTTCTGCTGTTGGTGGGCATTTGGATAGTTTCCAGTTTGGGACCATTACAAATGGTGCTGCTGTGAATATTCTAGGGCATGTCCCTTAGTGAACAAACACACACATACTACTTTCATTACTACTAAAGGAGAGAAGATAAAGAGAAACAATTGCAACCTAATATTAGGTAGCATTTTTGATCATTTGAAAATTCACAGAAACCTTTTGAAATAGTTCCTTGTCCCTGGAAGTGCTCAGATTGTAATGGGATGGTCTTCATTGAGGAAGACCATGAGGTTGAGGATTCCAAGGCCTCTTCCACCTATAGGTCTTGTAAATCTAAACTAATAAGCTTTATGGAAACTGAAAGAAGAAGGGGGTTAGTTGTTGCTGTGCACCAGATGGACAGACTGTGGGAGACAAGACACAAGCAAACAGGAGTGATGAGATAGACAAAGCTGATGCTGTGGGGGAGGGCGGAGGCCTCTCCAGGAAGGGAGGCAGCTACGTGTGTCAGAGCAGGAAAGGGTGGAACTGAGTCGGGTCATAAAAAGAGAGAATATATTAGTAGATGGAACAAAGGAGAGAAGTTTGCATGCCACTGCAGGTGTATTTTAAAATTTCTTTTCTTTAGTAATCTGTACACCCAACGTGGGGCTTGAACTCACAACCCCGAGATCAAGAGTCGCATGCTCTTCTGACAGAGCCCGCCAAGTGCCCCCATTGCAGGTATATTTTAGAGTGAGTGCCACAGAGTAAGGGGACACAATTCACTCTACTGAATGCTTAGAACAAATTATGAGCCCCAGAAAGCAAAGAGAGGCTTTGACCAGCCTTGTCAGAGATCGCATGATGCTCGTAAGATGCCCTGGGGAAAAGCTGTTCCACAGGGAGGCAGCCAGATAAAACTTACTGGGGTGACAAGAACGAGGCAACATTTCTGTGCGACCCATTCAGTGCTACACGGTGCTTGAACTTCTGTTCCTGCTCAGGATTTCTAACTTGAGTTTTTTGCACTTTAGTATTCTTACTTCGGAACAGCTCGTGGTGCCTCTTCATGGTTAATCTCTGTTGCAGGTACCCCAGTCACTAGCCTATGGTACTTGCTATTGACCAAGCACGCCACTGAACTCTGTTCCCATCATTGGTTATTCCCCTATGGTGTGGGGGCAAGGTGGTGACAAAGAATTACTCGAGATCAAATTTCAACTATGTCTTATTTTTTTCTACCTTATTTTAACGCTGTCTCATTTCATGATTCCTATGTAAAGACCTATGTTTAGCATGTCTTACACAAGACTGACTTGTATGCAAGTCAGTACTAGAAACTGATCAGAGAGTACTTGGAAATTTGATCATGTCTCCTTTTTACTTCAGCTGCCAGGAAGCTCAGAGCCAAATTTACATGTTTAACTACACATGCTCTGTTGACTCCTGTATCTTGCGTGTTTGCAGTTTTCTTCCTTTCATCTTTGTACTTTGTCATAGCCAGAATTCTAGAATGGATCCCAAGATGCTGGCCCCCTGTTATGCATGAACCTGTCCTATAATTCCCTCCCTCTCGACTGTGGGCAGAGCCTGAGAATTTGATGGATGTTGCGTCAGTGATTAGGTTACGTTACATGGCAAAGATGGAGGGATTTTTGCAAATGTAATTAAGGTCCTAAACCGTTGCCTTTGAGTTAATAAAAAAGGCGATTTTCTTGGGTGGGCCTGACCTAATCTGGCAAGTCCTTTAAAGAGAGCAAGGTCAGAGAACTGAAGTCTCAGAGATTCTCTTGCTGATCTTGAAAAAGCAAGTCGCCATGAGTTCTGCAGATGTAAGACTTAAGATATTCTGCCAACTGCCACATGAGCTCAGAAGAAGACTCCAAGTCTCTGATGAGTATTCAGTCCTGCTGACACCTTGATTTCAGCCTTATGAGACCACAGCAGAGGTCCCAGATAAGCTGTCCTTAGATTCCTGACCCTTGGAAGCTGTGCCGTAATAAATGTATATTATTTTAAGCCATTTAATTTGTGGTAATTTGTTATGCAGCAATAGATAACTAATACATACATTTCACTTCTCTATTTCAGTTTTATCCTTTATTTATTTTGTATGTGACCTCTTTAATTCCTCTGTGATTTGGTTATAATTGAATGGATTATGGAGTGAATTAAATATGTCCTAGGGCCCCCCACATCCATTTCAGAGTGACTAGGGATGGTGCTGTCTTATCTCTGCCATTAGGGTCCCTCCTCTATGATTTGGCTTGTGTGTCTACCTCCCCTTCGAATGCTCTCTATCCTCATCTCCTATCTAAACTCCATCCAAAATTAGAGGCTCAGCTTGAGTATCACATTCTCTATAATTCTTGTAGTCTGATTTTTGGAGGATCCCTTCTCCCCCATTTTTAAATCCCTACAGCTGTGGCTTCAAGTCTCAGAGCTCACAGCATCCTAATCATCTTAAGGAGGTTTTAAGAATGCAGATTCCCAGCATTCCCTCCCTCTCTGCCTGCTCTAGGAATTTGGGCTGATTATTGAATTTTTGAAAAGCTTCCCGGGTGGTATCAATGGGCAGCTAGGTTTGGCAAGGGTTGCCCTGTTCTTCTCATACCACCGAGTCTTAGCACTCTGTGCATAGCATGGTGTGCATTTCACTGCCCATGTTTAAGGCTCTCAAAACTTTAAGCCAAATTTATACCTTACTTCTAGCCTGGACAGTGTGTTGTGTATTTCTTTATTTAATCTTAACACTGGTTTTATTATTTTCCTGTTTGTAGTTTCCCTTTGACTTTACTTCCCAAATTATTTATTTTATCATTTTGTTTTTGTGTATATTTTTGTAGGTAATTGCAAATCCTCAGGGGGAAGGATGTTGGAAATAAATAAATGAATAAGCAGAAAACCAATGTACTCTTCCCTAATACTTTAATATACAGGAATCTTGTTTCCCTGGCAACAGCAAAACTTCCTAGACCATGGACTGATATTTCCCTCATGCCTTCATCATAGCTTGTACAATGTGAGCATATAGAAACAGTGTTCAGAAAACTCAAGGCTGATGGTTGTACTGATAAGAAAAGGTTCTTGCCCTTGTACAAGTGGTGTTTCTTTCTCTATTTTTCCACCCCTCTTTGTCTCCTTCCTTACATCTTTTGAGGCATTAAAGAATTGCTTTTCCCCCTAGACTCCTGTATTGGAAGCTAGCACAGTTCCTGGATAAGGATTTAGAATAAATGAGAGGACTCTGTGCCTCTCAGAGTGTTTCATCTGCCTGAAATGGCTTTCCGCTGAAGTGTTTTTGTGTTGTTGTAGTTTCCTGGTTCTGTCGGCAGGTCCATTCTAGACACAGGGCTGGGGTGGACCCCTCAATCATCTGGCACTACTCTTTCCCCTTTCAAAGCCCCATTGGATGTGCTGTATTCAGGACACAACGGTGCCTTTATGTCAAAGCACATTATCTATGATATCACTTGAAATCTTATAGGTAAAAAAGAAAAAAAATGCTATTCAGGATGCCTGGTGTCTCAGTCAGTTAAGCATCTGCCCTCGGCTTAGGTCACGGTCCCAGGGTCTTGGGATTGAGTCCCACATTGGGTTCCCTGCTCAACGGGGAACCTGCTTCTCCCTCTGCCTTCATCTGCCTCTGCTTGTTCTCTCTCTCTCTCTTTCTGACAAATAAATAAAAAAAAAATCTTAAAAAAATGCTACAGTTCAAGCTGAACTTGGTAAGTGAAACATAACTGAGTGGGATAGCAAGTTTATCATACAGAGTTGAAAATGCTCTAGGGAAGTTCTACAGAGGTAGGCATTGTGGAAAATATTATAAATTGCACTCATCTTAATATTCCTTTTAGGACTTCATGGCTGTTTTAGAAGTATATAATCTCTTGGGCAATGATGAGTCCCCTGATGGTTTCCCTCCACTTATCCTTTCTGCAAATCTCTTTTTACATAGATTCTGCTCAGTGGGGTACTTTTTTACTATTGTTTTTCAGTGTATTTGACTGTATCAGGAGGTCTGAACTGAGCCAGACGGGTGTGGGAAGATGTGCTCTGCGCATGTGTATGTGTGTGAGAGAGCGAGAACACACGTGCCCACATAAGGTTGTACATATGTGCAAATAAACACATGCTTTTGAGCTTCCAGGCTCCTGTTTCAGTTAGACAAAAAAAGCAATGTTATTTTATATATCCTCAGATTTCCAAGTTAAACTAAATAAACGTAGAAGACACTTTTTCAAACTCTTATCAAGTAAAATAGTTCCAAGGTATTTTAGCTGGCATTCATCTTTTCTACTATAATCAAAAGCACTTTTGCTTAATGAAGAAGTTTTTATGCTATTTTTCTCAATATCACTGGGTTATTCTTAAGCCATTATAATTTTTTTTTCAAAGACAAGTATGTGGACCACTGAATTCTCACCTCTTCCCCTTCTTCTGTCTTGTAAGGATACCAAATTTTCCCCTCTGACTTCAAAATGTTGTTTTGTTTTGTTTCTTAGGTCAGTAGATGTATACTTAGTGAGTGCTAATGGAAGCCTTATAGGATGTAGATCCCTAGAGCATCTAGCATGTAGGGGTGCTTAGTGTGGTGACCGCTGGAGCTAATTGGATGGGGAGACTGCTCTGGAGGCAGCCATGCAACCCATCACACACTATACCATGATGCCCAGCAGTGGAAAGGAAAATGTATTATTTTCAGAGACCATACCAGCCTTGCGGGTTCCATCACCACCTTCACTTTCTGCCTTGGCCTCCCGTTTATTGAATCTGTGCTGACCACAGGCAGAGGGAGGTAGAGACCTAAGCATGTTAAAGAAGTCCCAACCTGGGAACCACCTTGCAAATTAAGCAATCCAACTAAGCTCTTTCTGCATTTCCTGCCACATTGACTTCAAACAGGAACAAGCAGAGAATTTTGCCAAGAGTAGCTTACGCAGTAAGTTTTATATTATGTAATGGATAATGAAGGAAATTGGATGAAGGAAAAATTGATTTTAGCCTCCAGTTCTCCACACTAGCTGTCTTCAATACTTGGTTGCATGTCTCCCTATTTCCTTTTGGGTCTGACCTTCCCGAGACCCAGTCAAGACTTTGCATGAGTCCTCATTACCTAGACATCCAAGGCAGCTCTGCCTTCTTATGAACCTATAATCAGACTTTCAGAGCTATTGAGAATTACCCTTACAGTGAAGTTGTCATTCACAGAGCATTGAAAAAAAGGGTCATAGGAGTTTTGGGTTAATGACACAGGATGACTTGAAAGTGAATTATTCTGTAGGCAGAGGACACTTTAAGCTAGATGTGAATTTGATTCCTAAGGCTTATAGTTACATTTCTTGGAACTTGAGGGCATCATTCTCTGCCTTTCTGAATCAAAACCATAAGCAATCATTGGAACACAATAGGAAAGAGTCAGTGATTTAGATTTACAGAAATTTGGATGGATTCTAAAAAAAAGGGGTGCTTTAGATATTTATCCCAGAGCCCAGTTTATCTAAGAGTATGGAGAAGTGTGCTTAAGAGTGCACAATGGGGCATCATTTGCAATAGTGATAAGTTATTTGCAGTCTAAATGCCATCAATAGGGCAAGAGTCAAACAAATAACACTCTCTTCACACTATGGAGCCATCCAGCCATTACAAGAATAAAGAAGAGCTATTTGTACCCTTACATGGAAAGACCTCTTTGATAAATTATTAAGTAAAAAAACAAAAAACAAAAAAAACACAAGTTGTCAAAGATATGTGGAATAGGGTATCTTTATGTTTCAAAACCATATATAATTTCGTATGTACACAGATGTATGTAAATGCTTTAAAAAGTTCTAGGAAGATAAATTGTTAATAGTTTTTTTTTTTTTTTTCCTTTCCTGTTCGGAGGTTATAGTTGGGAATGTATGAAAAGGAAACTTTTACTGTTTTCCACATAGGTTTCTACATAGTGTTAACTTTATACCTTGAGAGTATATTCATCTATTATCTTTTAAAAAGACCAGCATATGCATACATGTATATGTACATGTATATTTATTTTCATATATTTTAATAAGAAGGGCATATTCTGAAGGAATATTTCATGAGATGACAGGAAAAGGATTTATTTTTTCCCTATAAGTAACCTGAGGTAACCAAAGATAGGAATAAAGAGGAACAGAATCCCAGCTTTTCTCTGGGTTGAGTTACAGTTTCCAGACATGGTAATATTTAATTTAAGATACAATTCAAAGCTGTTAAGATACAAATCGCCAGCTATTTCCAAGTAGGCGTGAAGTGGCAGAAGTTATTTGCAAAGACACTCATTGCTTTGGAGTTTGATTTCATTTTAAACAAATTGAGCTTGTCTCAGACATTCAGCCCTGGGATGGGGTGACTAGATGAGCCAGATCTGGTCTGTCTTTGAGGACAAACAGTCATGGGAAGAACAGACATGTCAGCACCTATGAATTATTCAAGAGTCTTCCCTCCAGTGGAAAGCTGGATGAAATACTCACAGAACAAGCAGTGCGTGTGAAAAGGAAAAAAAAAATATCTTTGGGGAGATAAAAAATAGGTTTTCATGAAGGATAATATGGGGTAGATCCTGATGTGCCAATGGCCTGGGAGCACAATGACAGTTGAAAGACTAAAGGTTTTGGTGTTGATGAAAAGTTCATTTCTGGAAGTTAGCAGTGATAATATTGGATTGGAACATAAGATGGGATGTGAAGCTTCCAGGGGCTTACAAAAAAGCGATTTTATATGGCTAATTTTAATAGCTGATGTGCTTGGTGCTTTGCTAAGTACTTCCTATGAGTTATTGAATCCTTATAGCAACCCTATGATGTAAATAGTGTTGTGATCCTACCCCTGGCATAGTGGTGGTGTGAATTCCATTTTATAAATAAAGAAGGTTGAGACTCAAAGAAGGTAACTTATACAATATTATAACATCAGACCCAAATAGCTGCAGAACCCCATTATGCCAATTTGGCATCCAGAAGTAGATGGCCTTGAGGTCATGTCTTACAAGGAATATCCTTTATTTATAATTTTCAGAGGTTAAGTATTTTGAGGAGATGATAAGAATGTAACACATAGCTATCCAAAGAGTCTGTAGAAATGGCGATAGGATGAAAATCATGGTGTACAAGATGTCTAGGACATCCTGTGAAGGTTGGCTCCACTCGCAGTTGTGGCAGTGAAGCCAGGGAAGGGGAACCTAGAACTAGAGCTGAGCTCCAAACATGGCGGCATGTTCCAAAGCTTGTTACTCAGAGACGATATGGATGGGTGGTAAGACTGGGTTCTGCGGTTGAAACGGGAGTGGTGGAGGACAGTTAAGAGTATCGATGTGGCGATGTCTTTACCTGGTCATGGATCTTCACAAAGTTAAGTGACCCTAATGAAGATTTGGAAACCACCTACATGCCTGATAATGAGGGATGGCTACATTTAACACATTGTGGTATATCCAGTGAATGAGATGCTGTGCAGTGCTCAAAAGTGACATTGTGGAAGAGTAGTTAATGGTATGAAATGACACTACATAACTGTAGGTGAAGGATTTTATAGAGTATTCCCAGTTTTGTAAGTATATTGCCATAGACATTTGTCATGTCTGTGGCTGCCTGTCATCTTATGAACAGCTTTTCTGTTTGGGGACATTACTGCATTGTGAGTACCTTGTCCCCAACATTGAAGCCAGAACTCAGGTTTCTAGCCTCTCTTGCAGCTGGGATGATGCAGGCATAGGACTTTAGCACCACCAACCAGATGTACTAGGTGACAGAATTCATCCCTGAAGTGAGTAAAGTGTGCAAATGATCCCTGTGCAATGCTTTCCATTTTATTGAATGGATGATGGCAGGACCACGGAGCTTTTAGGGGTGCTGGGGGAGCTGGGCTTTGGAGGCAACATAGCAGCTTCCTCATCATCTCAGCTCTGCAGTGTGGTTTTGGGGATTGTTTCTGGCAGCTAAGCTCTGAGTCGAGTTCCCAGCCCTTCCAACCATTTTGCCAGATACCCAGTAGGTTTTTAAAATAATCTCCTTTATTTCTTAGTCAGCAGTAGTTATAGCACAGTGTTGACACAAGTCTTTAGTAATTGTTCTTTTTCTTGTTTTCTGCAAATATTCCAACAGAAAATGATCAACTACCTGCTATTTGCTGCGTAGGAAGGCAGATACTATAGGGAAAGATTCTTGTGATGTTAGCTTTACCTCTAGTGCACATATTATGCATACAGCCAGGAGTGTTTCTTTAAGTAATTTTGGCAAAGATTTTTCTCAAGGATGCATGAGGACATCAAGAATTTGAAGGACCATGATATAATTAGCATACATTGCATTAAGTTTAATTTTTTTATTATAACTGACTTTGAATGACTATGTATTACTAAATTAGACGATGTTTTTCCTGTGGATATTGCTCTCATCATTTGTTCTCATTTACATAATTCCCTCTTTTAGTTAAATTCTCTTCTCCTTTTGAAACAGCAACTTGATTGTTAAGTTTCCTCAATTATTACCTCTTCTTTTAAATTAAAAGTTATAGCAAAGTAAAGAAGACTACCAGAAAAAACTGTGAACTTTATTTTCAGTACGTTTTTCAGTTTTTTAGTGAGTGGGAAAGGTAAACATTTTTTTGTTTTAGTAAGTCTAAAGAGTTTCTAGATTGTTCTCATTATTGGATTATATTTTAGCTCACTTTGGCATTCTAGGTCCACAGTTATTCTCTCTGAACACTTTGAAGACATTATTTTCTTGTGTTCAGTCATTTATTTTTGATGACTGGAAATCTCCTGGCCGTCTAGTTAACTAATAGGCTTTTTTTTTTAAATTGAAGTATAGTTGACACACAATGTTACACCAGTTTCAGGTGTACAACATAGTCATTTGACAGGTTTATATGTTAAGCTGTGATCACAGGTGTAGCCACCATCTGTCACCATACGACATTCTGGAGGTACCGTTGACTCTCTTCCCTGTGCTGTGCCTTTTAATCCCTGTGACTTACTCATTCCGTTACCAGCAGCCTGTACCTTCCACTTGACTTCCCCCATTTTGCCCATTCCTCCATCCATAAGTTTGTCTTCCTGGATTTATGGATCTATTTCTGCTTTTTTGTTTGTTTTTCATTTGTTTTGTTTTGTAGATTTCACATGGTTATTTGTCTTTCTCTCTGGCTTGTTGCACTTAGCCTAATACCCTCTAGGTATTAATGTTACCATTAATGCTACCACAAGTGGCAAGATCTCATTCTTCTCTATGGCTAATAATCCATTGTACATCCATGCCACGTCTTCTGTGCCCATTCACCTGTCAGTGGGCACTTGAGGTGCCTCCATACCTTGGTTACTGTAAATAATACTGCTGTAAACGTAGGGGTGCATATCTTTTTTCTTTGGGCAAATACTCAGCAGTGGAGTTACTGAATTGTGTTGTACTTCTATTTTTATTATTTTATTTTATTTAAATAAAAGACTGTTTTTAATTGAAATATAATTAGTATTATATTCATTTCAGGTGTGCAATGTGAGTCAACAATTGTATACATCACTCAGTGCTCAGCATGATATGCGTGGTCTCCATCTGTCACCAAACAACATTTTTATAATCTTATTGAATATATTCCCTAAGCTGTACTTTTCATCTCTGTGGCTTATTTATTTATTTATGATAGATGGG
>CM052883.1:86729010-86831677 GCA_028534135.1 Potos flavus | reverse complement strand
TCTTACGTGAAAGAAGTCACAAATATCACTCATTATGGTTCCATTTATAAGAAAGGTTCAGAATAAGCATATCTGTGGAGACAGAATATAGATTTAGTAGTTACCTGTAGCTAGATGATGGGCCGTGGGTGTGAGTAGTTGGGCATGGGAACAGGGGGAAGGACAACTACTGTGTAATGTAAGGTTTTTTTTTTTTTTTGGTGTGATGAAGGTATTCTGCAATTAGATGGTGGCGATGGGTGTACAGCTCTGAATTCACTAAAATCCACTGAACAGTATACTTTAAATGGGTTAATATTATGATGTGTGAATTATATCTCAATAAAACTTTAAATGAAAAGATGCAAGAAATTTAAAACCAAAGGTTTCAATCCTTTTAAATTATTTTCTAGAACAAAATATTTTAAGGCCAAAACGAGCCTTAGAGATTACTGAGTTAATTTCCCTCTACATGTGAAAAGAGGAAACTGAAGAATAGAGAAATAATTTGTCTGAAGATACATAGATAGTTATTAACAGAATCAGATATACAAATATTGTATTTGAATTTCTAAAATGTGGCAAGACTTGCAAAACCCCACAGAAACCATCTACACAGCAAAACATATGGTGTAAATATGGCCATAATTCAGGTAATTCGATCAGCGTGACCTATCAAAATATCTGCATATGATCATAACAACCTTTTTTTTTTTTTTTCTGGATGAGACAGACATACTAAAATTATCAAGGAAGAAAAAACATAAAGACAACCAAGAGATTACCCAAGTAGGTACTCACATACCTCAGAGAATTTTCTAAATTAAAGAAATATATAAAATTGTCTTTGAAGGAAAGGCTTTTTAATCTCTGTGCTGTAATGATGTACATGAATATCTAAAAATTATTTAGTAACCCAAGTATTATTTTAATTTTGAAGTAAGGAGAGAAAAACTTTCATGCTTTCCAACTTATTCTGTAACTTATGATAATTGCTTTCACATTTTGACTTCACAAAAAAGGAGTATAAATTATCTTTTGAAAAGAAAGTTTGGATTTTCTTCATTACATAGGCAAGTGATGGAAAATTAGATCCCCTCCCCACCATTACTGTTCTTAGTTTTTTGTGTTAATATTTAAGACTGAATGTTCTTGGAGTTTTATATTGATTCGAAATCTTAAATATCGTCAAATTTAAGAGGAGATGGGAGGCTTATGAGGACTCGTGTAGTGAACGTTTGCAAATTTGTAGTTAATCTGCACACTTCTGAAAGATGAATTTTTGGGGCTTGCGAAATACATTTTTACAGTCTGAACAATCTTTGAAAATTGAGAGATTTTACACAAATATCTGAATTTCTGGCTTCTCTTAAAAATTGAGGGGCTCGGGGTTGCCTGGGTGGCTCAGTTGGTTAAGGGTCTGACCATTGGTTTCAGCTCAGGTTGTGATCTCAGAGACGTGATATCAAGCCCCGCGTAGGGCTCTGCACTGAATGCTGAGTCTGCTTCAGATTCTTTCTCTCTCTCCCTGCCCCTCCCTACTGTCTCTCTCCCTGTCTAAAATAAATAAATAAAATCTCAAAAAAAAAAAAAAAATGAGGAATTGGATAAAGTCAACTCTCATTCCTGCACAGTAGTTTTGGATGTATTTGGATGGCCAGCTGCCAGTATTAGGCAGAATGTGAGCTTCCAGGCAGACACAGTTGCCTTGGGGCCAGCTTCCCTCATTTGCAACACCTTCTTGACTTACTAGCCCTTTGGGTTTGCATCACTGTCTTTGGGTTTGCATTATTTTTTCCTCTCCCCTCCCCACGAGGCACCTCATCGAATGCGTGTGCACTTAGTGAAATAATTTCAGAACTCACTGGCACCAGCGCCAGTTTCTGTTGGTCTAAAGAGTCACAAGAAGAGGGTCAAGTTGAATATCTCAAAAGAGGAAATTGAGAAACCTGAACGTGTTTTGAAGAATCTTTAGATAGAAACATTCTCAACAGAGATGAAAATTCACTCGTGAGATCAAAAGACAGAAATCACAATGGTTCGTGGCCTCTCAAGGGCAATGATACTAAAATAGACACACAGTATATCTGTGGTATTAAATTTTCACAGGGAAAAGTAATCAGGAAAAAAATTAAAGGGTGCTGAAGGAAGGTTATACAAAATAAAAGAAAAAGGTGGAGAAACAGTGAAATAGAGGAAGAAGTCAGTCCTCAGAAGTCAGTCAGGCCAGCGTTTTCCTGTGAGTTGTGGCTCCTTCATATGCAAAGGACCTCAAATAAATGAATAAAGAAAATAGTAATTCAGTCAAAATAGAGATACTGCCTTCAGTCCAGCTGCACAGGAGGCCACCCAATTCAACTGCAAATGTTACCAAGCATTTCTTTTAATCCCCAGCTTTGTTGAGATATAATTGACCTATAGCATTGTGTAAGTTTAAGATGTACAGTGTGATGATTTGTACTTGTACACATTATGAAATAATTACCGTAACAGGGTTAGTTAACGCCTTCATCACATCCTACAATTACTATTTTTTGTGTGTGTCTGTGGTAAGAACATTTGCTATTCACTCTCTAGCAACTTTCAAGTATACATTATTATTAACTCTAATTATCATGCTATACGTTAGATCCCCAGAGCTTATTGATCTTATAACTGGAGGTTTGTACCCTTTGATCAGCCTCTTCCCATTTCCCCCCACCCCCTTGCCCTTGGCAACCACCTTTATACTCTGTGTTTCTAGGAGTTCAGCTTTTTAGTTCTTGTCTCATTGCTGCAATTAGGACTTCAAGTACTATGTTGAATAAAAGAGTGGACATCCTTTTCTTGTTCCTGATCTTAGAGGAAAATCCCTCAGTTTTTCACCATTGAGTGCAGTGCTAGCTGCGGGAATTTCATATATGGCATTTACTATGTTGAAGTGTGTTCCATCTAAACCCACTTTGTTGAGTTTTTATCACAAATGGATGTTGTATTTTGTCAAAGGCTTTTTTTTTACATCTATGGAGATGATCATATGTTTTTTATACTTTATCTTGTTAATGTGATGTATCACACTGATTAATTTATGAGTATCGAAACATTCTTATATCCCTGGAATAAATTCTAGTTGATTGTGGTAAATGATTTTTAAATGTATTGTTAAATTCCGTTTGCTTATATTTTGCTGAAGATTTTTGCATTTTTGTTCATCAGAGACATTGACTTGTATGTTTGGTTATTTGTAGTGTCTTTGGTTTTGATATCAAGGTAATGCTGGCCACGTGGGATGAATTTGGAAGCTTTCCTTCCTCTTCTATTTTTTGGAGTAGTTTGAGAAGACTGAGCGTTAGGTTTTCTTTAAGTGTTTGTGGTGCAATTCACTGGTGAAGCCATGCAGTACTGGACTTTTGTTTATTGGAAGGGTTTTTTGTTTTTTTTTTTAATTACTGATTAAATTTTGTTACTATTAATTGGTCTATTCAAGTTTTCTTCCAGATTCTGTTTTGGAAGATTGTATGTTTCTGGGAATTTATTCATTTCTTCTAGGGTGTTCAATTTGTTGGTATATAATATTTCATAATATTCTCTTATAATTCTTTGTATTTCTCTGGTAGTTGGTGGTTGTTTCTCCTTTGTTCTTAGTTTTTTGTTTTATTTATTTGAGTCCTCTCTTTTTCTTGATGACTGTGGCTAAAATTTTATCAATTTTGTTTATCTTTTCAAAGAACCAGATCTTGGTTTCACTGATCTTTTCCTCCTCCTCCTCCCCCTCCTCTCCCTCCTCCTTCCTTGTCTGTTTCATTTCTTTCTGCTCTAATCTTTATTTTTTCCTTCCTTCTACTAGTTTTGGGTTTTCTTTGTTTGTTTTTTTTTTTCCTAGCTCCTTTAGGTATAAAGTTATGTTGTATATTTTAAGTATTTCTTGCTTCTTGAGGTAGGCCTATATTGCTATATACTTCCCTCCTAGGACCACTTTTGCTGCTTCCCAAAGGTCTTGGACCATTGTGTTTTCATTTTCATTTGTCTCCATGTATTTTTTGATTTCCTTTTTGATTTCTCAGTTGACCCATTCATTGCTTAGTAGCATATTGTTCAGCTTCCATGTATTTGTGTCCTTTCTAGATTTTTTCTTGTAATTGATTTCTACTTTCAAACTACTGTGGTTGGAAAAAGCTTGATATGATTTTAATCTTTCTTAAATTTATTGAGACTTGTTTTGTGGCCTAACATATGATCTTTCCTGGAGAATGTTGCAAATACATTTGCAAAGAATGTGTATTCTGCTGTTTTAGGATGGAATATCATGTATATATATCTGTTAGGTCCGTCTGGTCTAATGTGTCATTCAGAGCCACTATTTCCTTGCATTCAGCTCTGTGTTTCTGAGTTCAGCTTTTTTAGAATCCATATATAAGTAGGCTCATGCAATATTTTTCTTTCTCTGTTTACCCTATTTTACTTAGCATAAATGCCATCAAGGTCCATCTGTGTCACAAATGATAGAATTTCCTTCTTTTTTATGGTTGAATAATATTCCATTGTATGTATATATGTACCGATGCATGTGTGTGTATATGTATGTGTGTGTGTATTACATTTTCTTTATCCGTTCGTCAATGGACATTTTGGTTGTTTCTGTGTCTTGGCTATTGTGAATAATGCTCCAAAGAAAACAAGGGAGTGTAGGTATCCCGTTGAGATACTGATTTCATTTCATTCAGATATATACTCAGAAGTGTGATTGCTGCATTTTATGGTAGAAAATCCAAGAAAAAACAGATTGTGTCATTGCTGACCTGAATATAAACTACTATAGTATAACCATTTTTGGAGAGTGTTTTGATACTGCCTGGTAAATTGAACATGTGCATAAGCTCTGACCCAATGAGTTCTCTGTATGAGACAGTTTTCCTGCGTTTGTTCAGAAAAATGTATGAGCAAGGATGTTCATAGCTGTATCATTTGTAATGTGAATGGCAAAATACTGAAAATAGCCTAAATACCTATTTTTGGGGAATTGGATAACTATTGTAAATCAATTCAATGGGATTATTTAAATGTTTAAAATGAATGAGAACTTTTTTATATTCATAGATAAATCTTGATGCCATAATATTAAGTGACAAAAAATAGTGACTAAGTAGAGAAAACATGATACCATATATGTAAATATTAAAAAACACATTAAACAATACTGTTTATCATTCTTTGTACATACATATGTAGTAAAAGTATAATTCATTCACAGCAGGGATGCTTTCTCACTACAGGGTAGTGGCTAATGGAGCCATAACTATATCTATAATGCTTTATTTCTTAAGAAAAGATTAAGGCAAATATGGCAAAAGGTTAACTTTATTAAATATGAGTGGTAGGTACATGAATGTTTTTGTTACTTTATGTACTTTCGGTATGTTTAAAAATTTAAATTAAAAATAAAACATTTTAAAACACTATAGGGATCTAAGAATATAGACATTTCCTCAACCTGGTTGTTCTTAGTTACAAAGAAACCAGACAGTCTCATAATCACTGGTGAAAAAATTACAACTAATTCTACTGAAGTAAGGAACGAAGAGTTCCCACATCAACTTGTTATCTTAGCCAATGCATATGACCAGAGAAAGAGATAAGAATAGTAAATATTGGAAACAAAGAGCCAAATATGTTGCTATTTTCTATTTAGAAAATTCAACAAAATAAAATGAGCACATTTAGAACTAGCAAAACTGTTCAGGATAATACATAAACAGTTTAAACAATGTCAGAGTTTATTAATCAGTAGTTTTTTTCCTACGGTCCCTATATCCAATTAGAAAATATAATCAGAAAAAAAAATATTTAGCTTCAAGAGCAACAAAAATAAATAAATATCTTGAATTTAAAAGAGATATGCCCAAGGGCTATTTAAAGAAATTTATAACACTTTACCAAAGGACCTGAACAATGACCCAAATTAATGGGGAGGTATTGCTTAAATTATCTATTGCTACATAACAAACTACTCTAATATTTGGTTACTTAACACAAAAATGACTTATTTTTTTCTAATGATTTCATGAGTTGGCAACCCTTGTGTTTTTTCTGTTTTTCTTACCTGAGATCATTCATATGGCTGGGGTCATCTGAAAACTTAACTAGATTTGGAGGGTCCAAGGTGGCCTCACCCAGATTATCTTGCAGTTTTTGGGGTGGGCACCTCAGTTCTCCTTCTCCAGTGGGCTAGACTGGGCTTCTTCATAGCACAGTAGTTTCGGCGTTCTAAGACAGAAGGTAGAAGCTTCAAGTTCTCCTAGGGTTTTGTGTGAGAATTCATTATCATTTTTTGCTTTTGTATTAGTCAAACAGTCATAAGCCCTTTCATGTTCAAGAACTGGAATGGACACCACTCCTAGACTGGAAGAACATCAAAGACACATTTCAGAGAGAGAAAGGACTTTCTGGGATAGGAGAAATTTTTGGCCATTAAGCAATCTACCACATATTTGCATCACTGAATAGTAAGACTCATAAATGTAATAATCTAAATTCTCTCTTTAATAACCTATTCAGTTAAATACAATCCAGTAAAAATATGTATATTAATTTTTGTAGAAAATGATGAGATAATCCTATTTCCAAACAGAACAGCAAGGGAAACGTGACCAACAAGATTTCAAAATTTACTAAAACTTCATAATTAAAGCACTGTGATAATGGTGCAAAGATTAGGCAAATAAATTAGTTTTTTTTTTTAACAGGGAGTCAAGAAAAAGAATCATGTGTATATTGAACTTTGTTATTATGAAGGAGCATTTCAAATCAGTGTGGGAAACTTAAACACAGAATTAATGAATATCCTTTTTTAAAAAAAATTATGTATTTGAGAGAGAGAGAGAGCATGAGCAGGGGGAGGAGGAGAGGGAGAGAAACTCTCCAGCAGACTCCCCCCTGAGCATGAGGCTTGATGTGGGGCTCTATCTTAAGGCCATGAGATCATGACCTGAGCCAAAATCAAGAATTGGATGTCTAACCAACTGAGCCACCCAGGCACCACTGAGTATCCTTTTCAAAGACCAAGTTAAATCTATGCTCTATACCGTGGACAAAAGTATATTCAGATAGTACCATAAAAATATTAAGGGAACATAATGGATTTTTTTTTTTTTCAGTTTAGAAGGTATAAAGGAAAAGGTTGATGCAATTGACTACAAATAAGTTTTAACATTCTATACAATGATGAACAAAGTGAAGAACCAAGAGATAGACTGGGAGAACATATTTACAATGCCTGTTCATAAAGAATTAACATTCAAAATGAATTAATAGTTCCTATCAGGCAATAAAAAAGCAATAGGAGGGGGAGAGTGGTCAGATAACTTAAGCAGGCTATATAGAGGAGAATAATTCAAATGACCAACAAACATAAAGATGCCCAACTTCACTAATAATCATGCAATGTAAATTAAAACAATGAGATTTTTTTTTCTTTTACTAATGATTTTAAAAAGGTTTAAGATTCATTCTCTTCAGTAGTGACAACTATGTGGAAAATGGGTAGTCTCATCACTGCTAGTGATGGCATGCGTTCTTAAAATATTGTCAAAGGTTATTAGGCAATTTCTATCAAAATTAAACAATTTTTACACTGTAGTTCCACCTTGAGAAATCTATACCTTATAGAGAAACTCAGGCACAAAAGATGCATATGCAGTTCTAATGGAAGTACTGTCTAGAATCAGAAAACAACAGTGCCTGTCTAAATTTCTACTCATAAGTTAATAATTTATTGTTCATTCATTCTACAGGACAACATAAAACTGTAAAAAAATGAATTAGGCCCTTCTGTATTGAATATATTAGGTGAAAAGTCACAGAGAAATAGATGTTGATCCCATTTATATAGAAAGAAAAAAATCAATATTTATATATTTCTGCAGGTAAACAAGTGGAAAAACTATTACAAGTCATTATCTCTGGGGAGAAGAGTGAAAGGCTACAGTTTTCACATTACAGCGTACATGCATTTTTTTATTGCTTGTATCCCTTACGAAGAGGATTAATGCATATATTATGATAAAATTTTTTAAAGGAATCTGAATGAAAGATGTTATTAACTTATAGATTTCATCAAGTTCTAGGAGGTTCCAGAGACAGTGACAAGGAAGCCAAGGGCTGTGGAAAATTTCTCACAGGAAAAAGTGTTGAAGAAACTGGGCATATTGTGTTTGAATAAGAGAAAACTTATGTTTGCTCCAGGGATCAGAGCTATGATCAAGTGGATGAAAATTCAAGAGACAGAGTAGAACTCTCAACCTCTTCACAACCCCCAAATGTGAGATGGGTTTCTGAAAAAGGCAGGGGGAGCTTCTGTCAGTGGAAGAGGGAAGCAGAGATGGGCTATGATTTCTTAGGTTTATTTTAGAGTTAATGACTGTATTGGTGGAGGTCGAAGAGGCATCTGGAAGAAACCCTTTAAACCTTAAGTTCTGGGATTCCAAATGTCCTAAATAGAGGTTAACATAAAAATTATCATGCATGACCTAAACTACGTGACCAATGTGGTCCATGAAATATCTTAGATTATGTCTGGAACAAAACCATTGCATCTAGCTAGAAGATCATAGTTTTCTGAGAAAATTCATAGAATTTCACTCTCAAGTGGATGCAGATAAGTTCTCCCTTTTACATTTCAGATCCTTTAGTATCAAAGTGGAATTCACAGACCAGAAGCATCAGCTTATAAGACATGCAGAATCTCAGACTTTACTGTAGACCTACTTACTCAGAATCTGCATTTTAATGACTCCACCAGATATTCCTATTCTTGAGTCTGAGAAGCACTGATTTATCCAACTATCTGTAGAACTTCTCTTATTCCTGAGCCTCCAAAGCCCAAATAAAAAGAAACAATTCATTCCAAGAAAAAAAAAAAGCCTCAATAATTAGAAGTTTTGATTTTCACTGCTCATAATCTGGGAGACATGAGGACAAGAAGGGAAGTATGACCATATACGCATACATAGGTATATGTGCATGGTTGTACATGTCATGCATACATATCACGTATACACACACACACACACACACACACCCACCCACCCTTAACCTCACTCTCTCTAGCCATCAGTGTAAATGGGTGCTCATCAACCGTTTTACTTTTGCAATAGATTTCAGCTCACTTCCCCACAAGTGAACAGCACTCTCAATTCAATTAAACACTGAAGAGAAAAAGATACACATCTTTGAGACTTTTTTCATACATTTTATCTTGACAGCTGTTATTACTTAGGACATCTTTAATGTCATATTCTACATTTTATGGCTTATTACAAATTCTTTCCATTGGTTTCAACATATTAATGATTATTTCAATCTTGATTTACTAGGCTTTGAACATTTTTTTCCCCCCGCATCAGGATTGTTTGGGATATAGGGGTTGTGGAAGGAGGGTACCATAAAAGAAGAGAAAAAAACCTTTAAAAAGAAAAAAGCTTCCAGGTAGCTGGAAATATTCTAATTACCATGTAAAGCCTTAGCAAAAATGTATTGTTGTCTGACTTTTTTGACTATATCCATTTCCTGGATTGTTTTGGCTTTTTACTTGTGTACTAAAGCATTTAATGGAAAATAATGAATTCAGCAATGTAGGGGGACATCACAATTAAACCTTGTGCTGGATCTTTTCAAAACATTGTTTTTCATAAACAGTTTCCTTAACAAGTCATGTTGTCTTTCAGCGGGCTTTGCAGAGTTTAGAGCACATTCTACCCAACTGGCCCCAGATGGAAAATGCGCTCTTGAAATTGGATGGTTTTTTAAGTGTGGCTCTCCACAGCCTTCTCAAAGGAAAAAAAAAAAAAAAAAAAAAGCTTGAACAGAATGCATTTAGTAGCATGGTCCATAATTCCCCCAGCATCCCACGTATTTGGATGTTTTTGCTTCTGGCTGTGGAATTTTTCTAATTTAATTAACTCATTAGCGTTAGCAGATGACACAGTGTGAAAATTCTTTTCCCTAATCACTTATCTAAATATTGTTCCGGTCCTCTGGGGTTATGTGCACACTTTATTTATTTTTAAAAGTTATTTATTTATCTGTTTCATTTTTATACTGAGTTTCCCCTTAGGAGTTCACGGGCAACATTCATGTAAGGAAATAGAAAAGTTTCTTAAAGCAATAAATGGAGAGGAGGTAGAGGAGGGAACTAAACAGGGGGAACAGCTTTACTAAGAGGAACTGGGAGGGAAGGAACAGATGGTTGGAGAAGAACAGCCAGAGCTAAAATGCTTATCCTGGTCCAAAGCCCTGCCATTCTGTCTCTTAGCTTTTGGTTTGATACACTGTAAAAAATGTAGCAATAGTTTCTGTCTGGAAATCAGCTGGACATACTTGAAAGGCAAAGAAGGCAAGTTTTACAGATTATTCCAGTCGGAAGTGAGTCTTCTTTGCACCAGAAATATTCATTCATTCACATTCTTTTACCTTTTTACCATATAAATCTTTCACCCTTCCTTAAAATTTGAGGATGTGTGCTTTACATCTTTCTTTCTTCTTCTTCTGTCTCTTAGGGCCTAACATGAGGTCTGGGACCAAAATAGATATTGAATAAATATTATTATTAATTCTGAATGAAAAAGATTCTGTTGAGTTATAATAGTTGAGTATCTACTCAGTGTTTTATTTTACCTTTTTATTATTTTTTTTAAAGGTTTTATTTAATTATTTGAGAGAGAGAGATAGCATGAGCAGGGAGGAGAGGGAGAAGCAGGCTCTCTGCAAGCAGGGAGCCCAATACAGAGCATGATCCCAGGACTCTGAGATCATGACTTGAGCTAAAAGCAGAAGCTTAACTGACTGAGCCCCCAATGTGCCCCTCTACTCGGTATTTTAAAATGAGCATCTTAAACCTCAGAGCCATTCCCTTAAGGTGATTGCTGCTTTCGGTATTTTAATTTTATCCATGGGAAAACTGAGACCAAGCGATGTTACATTAATTGCTCAAGTTCACAGAAATCGCTTATGGCTCCAGACTTTTCAGTTGGAGAACTTGAACTCAAGACTATCCAGGATGCTGCTACCCCAAAGGATGTGGACATGGCACAGTCAGGGTGAATGGAACCTCCAGCCACCAGAAGGGAGCTTCTTTGTGTCCCAGCTGAGAGAGAATCAGCCCCTGAGTTTCTGTATTGAGTAAATAGTTTCAGGTAATAGAAGGGGGTTGACACTGAATTGTATATTTTGCAAGGCTGAACTTTATGGTATGTGAATTATTTCTCAATTAAAAATATATATTTAAAGAGGAAGGGTTGGGCATGATTGAATTTTGGCTGCTTTCGAGGTCTGAAGAGCTTACCCTGTCCTCTGCCCCAAGGGACTTAATTCAGATTAGCATCAGTGCTTTACCTATTGGAGTTTGCTGAGCTGCGTCCCGAACAATAGCAGAGATTTCCAGCCCCTGCCTGCCGTGGAGTCCCCTCATTCCTGTGCTAGTGGCTGCCGTTTATGTCAAGAGACCCTGCAGCCATAATTCTTAGGGTTCCTTTCTGGCATTTCAACTCTCAGCTCTAAGCTACTGAGTAGCTTCTAGGGTGAGAAGTTTAGTAAACATGAGCTCATGAAATCATTCTTTAAAACCAATTTTCATCATCATGCAAGATTTTCCTCCACTTCAAAGTAAAAAGCGGTTGTCACACCCTTTAGAGAGTGTTTCCAGCTACTAATTTATCTGGCAAGGATGGGCCACATTTGGGAAATCTGTTCGCATGCAATCTTCTAAATCAGTTTCAGGGTGCTGTTAGGATTTAGATAGACATTTTGTGTTTGTAAGTCTCATTGTTTGGTAGTTCTTTTCTTTTCCTGTCCAGGATGGAGAGAGTGGTTTTCTGTTGAGAGTGTGTGTGCACACACATGAGCACTCACATGCACACTCATACACACTCACACATGTGTGCAACCCACACACACTTGTATACATGTGTGAGTACTTCACGGATATATCAATAGCAGAAACTACTGAGCCAACATCTCTTCCAAAAAGAAGCTGCTGTGTGTATGTATTTAAAGTTTAAGAAAAGCCAACTGCTTTCCTTTATGTGGACTTTAATACATCTGGATGAAAAGACTTCCATACAAAGCTGACAGGAGTTTCAACCATTCTATTTGGTAGCTATAAGCAAATCTTAAGAGATTTACAATTTCCTCTCTTCCCCCCTGCTCTTTGCACTTAGCAATGATATTATATGTGCTGCCGAAGCGAGCACTGCACTTAGAAATGAGAGCAAGATACTCTTAGAGAACAGTGGGGAGAAGAGCAGGAGTGGGTCTCGGAGCATTTGAGTCAGGATTTTCTTCCACTCTTGTCCTTGGTGCTGGAGGTTCTCTCCTTCATTCTCTGAATGATGGCCTCACTCTGAGTTTCTATGATTCTGTTTGTGCATTAATTTGGAATCTAGATATGTTGTTTCTATCTTTAGTCAACATTAGTTTTTGCACGAAGCAAAAGGCCACTTTTAAGCAGGATGGTTAGTGAGCCAGACAGAATGAGTGTGCAGAGGGAGATGCTGATCCAAATTGTTTGTATCTGATATTCTTCTTTGGGGTCAGTATTTTCAGATTAGTTGCAGGGGTTAAAGAAAGTCAACTGTGTTCCAGCCACCGCGAGTCCCTCGGCCCTTGAGGAAGGGAAAGAGACCAAGAATGGGGACACATATTCACCCTTTCTAAGTGGTGCTACATGTTGGAGTCTTTCGGATTGCTTAAAACGATGATGACTGTATCCATCCGTAGTAGTCCTGATTGATTTGAGCTCTGTGACTCCCCTGGGGACTCCAGTAGATGGCAAAGTTTGAGAACCACTGCTTCAACCAGTGGTTACTGACCCAGGCTGCTATCACCCTACTCTGGTGCCTGGGGGCCCTTCCCCGAGAGATTCCAGGAGTCTGGGATGGCGTGTGGGCATTGGTCTGTTTTACAAGGTCCCTAGGTGATTCTAAGGAACAACCAGGGTGGAGATCTATGAACTACCTCGTCAGGGACAAGAGACTTGCTACCCTCTTCTTTGTCTTTGGCACACTCAACTTCGAAATCATTCTTGGTAGGATTTATACCACATAGGATGCTGGGTGTTGCAGGGAATGGTGTTGATGAGTTTGACCTAATTTCTATTCTCTGGTTGTTTGAGGCTGCAAACAATCCTAGTTTGCATAGTTTGTTGCTTCACGAAGCTGACTGCAAAAATTTATCTTGAATCGTACATTGTCTCATTGCAACCTCACAGGAACCTGGTGAACAGATTGGCAAATGTAAACTCACAGAAGTTAGGGAATATCCTCAAGTTTACATGGCAAAGAGGGCTGAGAGCTAAATCTTCGAATGTCTTTGGTTCTACCTTTTTTCTCCATTTCTTGGGACCCTACCACTAAAATTTCAAAGCAGGAGTGGGGCGTGGGGGAATCAGAGACACAGGAATTGCTGTGGAGAGAAGTTCTCAGGATATGTGTGAATGTACGAGAGAGCGGGAATAAGTGTGTCTGCATGTGTGCGATTACGTGCTTGTGAGGAAATATGCCTTTGAGGTTTATTTAACAGTGTTGTTTGGTTATAGTCTCTTTAAAATTATGCAGTCTGTTAATAAAGTCTGGCAGAAAAAAGAAATCACTGATGTCTTTAGGAATATTAAAGGGTCTGTCTAGCCTTGAAAGGCCATTACTATCTGTGAGGAAAATTAAAGAGAGTTTATTAACACACAGGATCTGCCAACACAGTTCCTACAGATATCAAGAAATGGTATTTTCATCAGTTAGAGAGAGATGTACGTGAGAGGAGAGGGGAGACAGTATCACGGTCCATCAGTCAATAAAAGATGCTTAATATCCTGTCTTCCTTCACTCTTTGACCCTCTTCCTCCCCTTGTAAGAGGGGGAGAGGCTTCCAACCCAACACATGGAGACAGATGTGTGTTTTTCACAATATAGAGTTGTTAGAAGCCAGAGAGAAGGCATGAACAGGACTCAGTTACGGTCCTTTGTAAGTTTAGGCATGTCCTAAGCAGTAATTTTTAAGTTGGTAATAGTTTTAAAATCAGGATAAAATGTTTTCTTTGAGGCTTGAGTATGTGTATGTGTTTGGCTATAAAAGTAATTTCAGGGTTATAAATGTGTAGAGCAGTTCTTTGCTTTAGCCGTGTTATGTTGCCACCCAGCTTTTTATGTGTTCACAAAGACAGCTGTAAACATTCATTTATTCATTTATTCATGCGAACAACAAATGCTCATTGAGTGTCTGCCATGTTGCTATGCATCAGGCATTATACTACCTAGGAGAACGTAGAACTTAAAATATTGTCCCTGCTCTCCAGGAACTTCGTGTCTGGTAGGATTTCTAATTCCATGCTATTGCTCAGAAGGCTCACAAAAAGGAGACCAGGAGTTGCCCAAGGAAGGATGGAGGCCTGTCCAACGATATCTCTATGGGGTGTGAATCAATTATTGTCAAGCCTGGGGAAAGAGAAACTAGATATTTCAAGCTGAGAGAGAGTTAATGCAGGGAATTTTTTAATGAAACTGTTGGAAAAGCTGGAGGAGCAAAAGGCCTAAGTGGGTGGTACTCAAAGTCTTGGAAGCTGCTACCGCCAGTTTTTATACAGCGCTTGTTGGAGGAATCACAGAAGTCACTGGCTGCCATTTTGTTTCTTGTGTGGTCTTGCGTTGACCCTTTTGGGTATCTTTACTTCGATCCTTTCCATGATTGCTTTATGGTATAATTCATGAATTTTCCAGTTCTTGGGATGGGGTAGTACATACATTTAGGGTGGTAACTGGCCAGGACACATGGCTACAGCTGTGCTACTTGTTGCCATTGACCATGTCCTTCTGATTGGCTAATCCTTGTGCCTTATCCATTGCTGAATGTTTTGAAAGTCAATCTCTGCCTATATAATTGGCACTATAAAGTATGAAAAGTATGAAAAGAAACTGGTTCAATTCAGTTCAGTCAGCCTTCCACATAGCAGACTAGGCTATTTGAGAACTGTCAAAAGGATCCCTGTTTCCCAAAATGACAGTCTCATCAGCCTATTATGGAGCATAAAATCCAGACACTAGCATTGTTTATGAAGAGTTTAATCATATTTACCAGAAGGGATGATCAATATATCTGATATTTAAAGCTTACCTACTGGGGCGCCTGGGTGGCTCAGTGGGTTAAAGCCTCTGCCTTCAGCTCAGGTCATGATCTCAGGGTCCTGGGATCGAACCCCACATCGGGCTCTCTGCTCAGCGGGGAGCCTGTTTCCCCCTCTCTCTCTGCCTGCCTCTCTGCCTACTTGTGATTTCTCTCTCTCTCTGTCAAATAAATAAATAAAATCTTTAAAAAGTAATAATAAAGCTTACCTACTATGTGCCAGGCAGTGAGAAAACTCTTTAAATGGATCATCTCATTAATCATCAAAATAACCCCACCATGAAGAAGGTCCTATTATTATTTTTTTTAAGAAGGTCCTATTATTAATGCCATTTTGTAGATGAATCAGTTGAAGCCTATAGAGATTAAATTGTTTAATGTTATCAGCTAGTAAAGAGTAATCAAACCTTAAGATTAAGTGTTATGCTCAGAACAAACAAGTTACCTTGTCCTATAAGACCCTTGTGTGATGTAATTGTTGCTTATGGCTTAGAACTTTTCTCACACATTGTCTTCCCAGCTTCTTTGTTCCTAAAAAACTGGTTCCCTATTCTGGGGGCACACAAACCTCTTTCTAGCTTTTTCCCAGCAGAAAGACTGGTCCCTCTATCTGCAATGCTCTTTACCTGTATTTTTATATGATTGGCTTCTATTTTTACCATTCTGTCTAAAGGGTTCTCCCTTTCTACATGCTTGGGACTCCTTAATACCACCTCCTGAGGATTATTCCCTTCATAAGCATGTACCTCTTGTGGTTTGGAGTTGTGTGTTTGCTTACTTATTTCCTATATCTTACATGAAGTTTCATGAAGGCAGGAACCTAGTCTCCCTTATAAACAGCTACGTTACTAACACCTAAGTACTGGGTTCTTCATACATTAGGTACTTAATAAATATGTGCTACTTGCCAAAGGATTATCTATTGAGACCTGTCAAATGCCAGGGATCTTTGGAGTATGATTTAGGAAGGTGAGAAATATATTAACGAGAAAAGACAATAAGAAAATGAGTTAGGGGGGTATGTTTTTGATGGAGGGAGAAATCTCAGGGCCTTAGTAGTCCCTTTAGCTGGAACCATCATTATAGAGAATATTCTGAGTTACCAATGAGGGCCTACAATATGCATACAATGTATATATCTCCTACTGAGATGAGGAGGGGACAGCAAAGTGAATGGGAACAGCTGAAATAGGAAAGGCAATCCCTTAAAACAAATACACTGGACTAATAGTTTGGCCGGTAGTAATAGCATGCAACTTTGTTCTGGAAAATGCTGCCAAGAGTTTGTTTTTAACTACTAGGCTTCACTAACCAGCAAATAATAAGAACTTCCTATATCTAAACTGTGCTAGGTGATGATGGTGGTTAATATGTAAGTCCCTAAGGACTCCCATGAAACATGGGAGAGAAAGAAGTCTTTGGCCAGTGGTGTGATCAGGAAGCTCCTGTGAAGGAGATGGGACCTGCGCCAGGCACTGGAGAAGGGAGAATTAGATCCGATAGAGGGGAAGGGTGTGATCCAAAGTGTGGTCTCAGGAACGTGCCTCGCATATTCAGGGACTGGAAAAGGCCACTTGGCAGGAAGTAGACCTTGAACATAGTGTTGAAAAATTTGGTTTCATATGCTGAATTCAGAGTGGACTCCCAGGACATTCTGAGTGGATGAGTAATGAATTGAAATTGGTGTTCCTAAAAGTGAGAGGTGGCGGATGGAGAGAGAGCCTAGGGCTGGGAAGGGAGTCCATTCGTTTCCTACCACCGACCATCATTTGGGCATATCCTGTCTGGGGCACCGCTGTCCCAGCCCTCCTCCTATTGGGGGTACAAGGAGCATGAGGCCATATGTTGGGGGCTGTGAGGTCGAATTCTGCTATATCCTCATTAGATTTGGAGCAATTGACAGGGTACGGATAATATTTCTTTTTGATTTTATCAAAAGCTGATTAGTATAGTGTGTTATTGAGTTCAGCTTTTCTTTGATAGCAGGACAATGGCTATGTGGATTATGAGCAATTTCTGTACCTCCAAGTGCCTCCTGAATCATCAAAGATGTATTAGATTAGGTTAACTTAGTATTTAAAGTTAACCGGTTTTTAATGTAATCTGTGCATAATTATAACTGACATGTAAATTGTAGTTTATTGCCTCTATTTTTTTTTTTTTTTTTTAGTTTATTGCCTTTAAATCATTGTACATTTACATGTTTTTTGCGGATTAGAAAGGTGAGTTTCAGAGAGGCCGAATGACTTGTCCAAGGTTACTTGGAGAATGGGTAGGAAAGTATGGACTAAAACCTGTTTCTTTTACTTCAGGCCATTTATATCTTGGTGAAGACTGGAAGCTAGTGCTCGATACACACAATATATTCCTACTAACCAAGACTCTTAGTCATTCTAGAGCTAGCAACCACAGTGGAGTACAGGGATTAACTATATCCGATACAGTGAAATGCAGTGGGTGTTCAAATACTCATTGACAATAACCTGTCCTCCCCCGTTTGTAGAATCCACCTGTCCTAGAGGGAATGTATCTTATAATGTCCCCACATCTGTTTAAATTACATATTTTCCAATGAAATATTGGCAGTAATGTTCAGGTTTCAATTTCCTCTCCTCGGGCCTTGGGCTCAGCTACTCTTGGTTATGGAGCCTGGTTTTGTCAGTTTGATCTCATGGAATTTGCAGACAGCATCTATGTGCATAGTATCAGAATGATTCCGGCTGATGGAGGGAGGACGAGTGTGGAGCAAGCGTGGCATGAAACAGACTGTTTGCTTTTTTCCACAGTCTGCTGATTCAACCTGCAAACCCATTCCCCAACTCCATTAGCAAGACCTATAAAAACACAGGGGCCTCTGTAAAGACGACTCTGACATTCGCAACCCGGAGAGGTCCTTCGAGTTGAGAGAGCCCAGTTTCGCACTTATGGTTCGGGTCTGGGTGTTTTGGCTGCAACACTTATTTCTAGTTAGAAAGCTAAAAACAAGGGTCTAAACAGTATTCACTCGGATGGTAAAACACATGTTCACTTTTTGCAGTGACCCTGGAAACAGAAGGGGATTTCTTATAAATCACAAAGGAAAATAAATAACTTCACCCATGGAGGGAAAGAGACAGCTTGAGAAAAGAGACTTTGGAAAAAGGCTGTCTCTAGACAGCAGTCTTGTGGTAAGTACTAAATATTCATTTACCACTCTATATGTTTTGGCTTAAAATGCATTATTCTTTGACTGTTATTTCCTGAACCCTGTGCTTTTGAAACCTCTATTCCAGTTACCCCATTAGCCATATCCCCTGGGATTTGCTTTCATTTATTTTTTACAAAGTCAAAAGCCAGCAAATTATTGGAATGTTTGTATAGTGTCTTAATAGGCAAATGTCATAATCTGTCAACATTATATATAATTACATTAATTCCAGCTGAAGTAGACTTTAACCTATACAAAAACACTACTGTAAAGCTGATGCCAAATGCCAAGCCTATATATAGTTGTTCCATCTCCCGTTTATCTTCATTTGGGGGATAAGTTGAATAAGAATTTAATAGAGCTTCAAACATTGAAGAGTGAAGTCTCTGAGATCTTCTTAGGTACGTACCATGGTTCAATTGTTTATAAGCTTGCTTTCTAAGAGTGTGAATGCTGATGAGCGTCATTCTTAACAGCCTGGTTGTGTTTACTTCCGTGCATGAGAATCTGGTTAGTCCAAGGACAGAGACTAAGTCACTGATTTCAGAAGGTTGGCTGCTCTCTGAGCTCAGATGCGTGCATCCCCTCTTCTCTTCCCTAATGCATGTGAACAGAGCAAGACATCAAGCGAGTCACTCCTTTCTCTTTTGCTCATTGACTGAAATGGAGATTTAGCTCAGCTGCTTCTTTTGCATGTTGTGCAAGAATGTGCTTTATTCATTTGTGGGCTCCCAGCATTTGGCTGGGAATCTGGGTCGGAATAGGTATCCAATCAAATATTTGTTGATTGGATTTGTCAGTTGCACTTTCCCAGTCTGCTGCTATAGGTCTGGCTCTGCCAGTGTAGAGACTAGCTAGTTACCCCATAATTGCTGAGGCTTAGTATCACAAACTGTTCCTGGATGTGAGTTTCCGGAAATGGAGAAAAGGATTACGTTGAACTTTTGTGTCTAGTTCCTCTCTTGTTTTCAGATTCAATTTCTGTGTCTGTGTGGGCTGTGCACTGACCAGCCTACCTTCAGAGGCTAAGAACTTTTATAGCATTTTAGATTCTCCTCCCAATGGATGTGCCCTCTTCTCATTTCTTAGGTCTTTCTATTTCTGGTCAAATGTGATGCAAATAGCCTCTGTGTGTGTGTGTGTGTGTGTGTGTGTGTGTGTGTATTTGTGTATTTATATGTCTATTCCCTGGTGATAGTTTCTGGGGAAACTTAGAATAAAAAGATAATTTTTCAGCATTTCCTTTGCCAAAAAAACTCCACTTTTTACCTATTAACCTGCCAATAGGGTCTGTCATATACCTAAACAGAGGACAGAGATGCTCATATATTATAATATGAGCAGCACAGGAAAGGTTCTCTTTTAAAAAGGTTTTTTTTTTTTTTTTTTTTTTTATGAGAGAGAGAGAGCTCACATGGGTGGGGGGAGGAGCAGAGGGAGAGGGATAAGTAGACTCTGAGCTAAGCACAGAGCCTGATGCAGGGCTAGATCCCACAACCCTGAGATCACAACCCAAGCTGAAGTCAAGAGTCAGACCCCTAACTGACTGAGCCACCCAGGTGCCCTACAGGAAATGTTTCCTTCACCCCAAAATATCCTCACTGATTAGTCTCTAAAGTCCTGGATTCTGCCTTCCGTGCCAGAGAATATGCAAAGATGCTATCAAGGCAAGCATGCTAAGCTATTGTCTCAGTAATTCATGGGAGCACTCATTAATAAAAGGTCTTGGATCTTTCCCAAATGTCAAGCCGCTGAGCAAAATTTTGTTGAGGGAATTGGTAAACAATAAGATGCAGGGCACGGAGATCTGGGATGCAGGGCTGGGTTGGGGCGGGGAGGGGAGAGGCAGTGAATTACCATGAGAACATCGGACACCTGAAAATCAGAGAAAGAGGAAAGAGCCTTAATGAAACCATTGTCCTTATTTAAATTTTGCTCAGGGACAGGCTTGACTGTGAGCATCCATCAAAGCCTGTCACAGCAGCAGTGTAAGCTGCAAACCCAAAACCAAGCTTGGGTTCCCTTTGGCACATAGCTCTACCCTGAGTCTTGTGGGGCCTGCAGATCCATTTTCTGATTTAACAGCATAAGAGAACACTGAAAATAAGAACCCGTTGCTTGGCACCACCTGAGAAACTTAATCCTACTAAATCTCCCCAAATGATGCTTAAGGAGAGTTTTTACACTAGTGAGATATCTTCCTTGTTTCCTGGAGGTAGATTAAGTGTTATGGCTGCACGGGCATAATTGGGAAGATCCAGAAAGACTGTTCTCTCTGTAAGTAGGTGGCCTGAAGGATGGGAGGCCTTAAATGCCACTCCGCGTTATACAGCTTAGGCCGCATGATTATAAATTAGCCTTCCGTTTTAGTGTTCTGTTCTTTCCTCATATAAGATTCTGAGGCAGTAACGGCAAGAGTACTCATTCTGAGCTGGTGCTTGGGGCATGAGACCCGCTGAGAGTCCCTTGAGTGAATTCTCTTGTGAGCATCAGAAAGAGAGGTGGACAGGGATGAGGTCAAAGCTGACCGGCCTGTAAAGGACTTGAACCAAAGACATCACCCTCCTCTTTGGCTCCCTGCTGAAGTCACACAAATAACAGGGAGGGAAACGGAAGGTGATAATTCTGGGTAAGGGTTCCTGGAAAATACAAGGGGAAAGAAACACCTGGCATCATACGCCACACTTCTTTCTCAAGGCATGTTTACTTTATTCCACTTTATGTTGTTTTTTTAAATCCTAGAATGCTGGATTAGGACCGGGTTATCCAGTTTCCTCACTCTGCAGAGGAAGTTATTACTCAGTGAGGTTCAATGTTTTTGTCGAGGTCCCACAAGTAGCGTAGGACGCAGGTCTCCTACCCCTCACTTGACTTCCTTACATTTTACTACATAAAATCCCAGTAAGAGAAGACGTCCCTTTGGAAAACTGAATAGAGGAAAGAGAAATATACTAAATCTTAAGTCTTGAAATTCCACCACAGTAATCATTATGACCCACATTTTTGAGAATTGGAAGGCCCAGAGGTAATTTCCACTTTCACATTCTGCAGGGAAAAAAATTCCTCATAATGTACAGTAAGAATAAGGTCCTATTAACTTCATTATACTTTTTATTTTACATAATCAAATCATGAAGTGTTGAGTAGAAATTATAGCTCCCTTGCAACAGCTTTTAAATTTGTAGGCTGGCGGAACCACAGAATAAAGAAACTCACGGTCCAGATACTGATAAAAGCTCCCCACTGGGGGATGGTTGGTTGTGGTTTTAGTCACAATTTTGCCTTTAGGACAGGACACGGGAGGGTTTGAGAGTGTGTGTGTGTGTGTGTGTGTGTGTGTGTGTGTGTGTGAGTGTGTGTGTGTGCACCCCAGTAGCATTGAAGTGTTCTTTGATGCTGATTTTTTTTTTTTTTACTTGATAAATCATCGTTTTTAAGAAGAAAGTGACAGGTAAGTGAAACTGAAATGAAAAATATGTTTCAGTGTGGGGGGTAAGTACCCTGAGAGAAAGACAAGTGACTACAAGTTTGCCTTCACCAGTAGGAGTGTGCCGAGGAGCCGCACGCTCACGGCAAGTACAGTCTTCTCTCTGATAACAATAAAAATCGCCCCAGAAATCGAGGCCTCTTCTTGACCCAAAGCTGTTCCGCTCACCCCAGGATGCTTTTTGATGAGAAAAAGTCAGCATTTCACACTGTGCTTTTTTATTTGCAAGAATCATTCCCAGGCTGCCCATATAGCTATTTGATACTTGTGGCTATGATAGCACTTAACTGATGAGAGGGCTGGGGAGGGAATTCTCTCTCTCTCTCTCTCTCTCTCTTTTTTAACCATCTCACATTCCGATAGCAGAAATTCCCTTTTAGTGTGAGGAAAAATTATTTTTTGCTTTTAGGCAGGGATGGGAGTAAATGTGTTTCATGAACGACAGATACTTTCGTGGTACCCCATTCCTTTTTTTCCCCTTCCAGAAGGAAGACAAAACGTTGGCCACACTAGATCCTCAGTTCTGACAGCAGGGCAGTTTTGATAAACTTGTGAGAGCAGGAAAGGCTCCACACCAAGTCCCTCAATTCATCCTTCAGCCTCTCGATGGTTTGTATGCAAACTATTAGAGTGATTAGGTCTTCCATAGGCACACATTTAAGCCAAACAATAAACATCACTAGAAAACCTGCTTTACATTTAAGATGTTGTAGTCGCTATGGGATGTTCTGGATAGTCTCCACTTTTCCCTCCAGAGCCACCCCATCCTTCTCTACCTGGCTGTGTACCCCTGGAGGATATACCACACAGACCTTGTCAGTAGGACCTTATGTCTTCTGGCATCTATTTGGGTTTGACCAATGGAGGGACCTAGCAGGAGATCAGAGGTCAGGAAGAGAGAGAGGTCAAGGTGATGGCTTTCCTGTTCTCTCCTGGCCTGGTCCTGGGCCACAGGGACTGGACTGCTCTGCCTAAGGTCATAGCTTTTGTTGGGCAACCCTCTCTCACAAGACCATAGTTCTCGCTGTGTTCCGGCACCTTCCCTTTCCTCATGTTCCTTCAGGCTTCTCGGTAGTAATGACTCTTGGATGTTGCCAGCCCGTCTCATGTTGGTCTGCTTTAGCTCTGCCCACACTTTATTGTATGGTTCCGTTACCAAAATCTTCTCAGTTTAGATGATTTGCCTGTGCCATCAGTTTCCTGCAGGGCCCCCTGACTCATACAAGACCATAGTTTATTTGTGGAAGCTGACCTAATCAGCAGGAAAAGTGAGATAACACAGAGGAGGTAAATGGTGTGGCATTGACTGTGAAAGGCACCAGGTCATGGGGGGAGGGTGGAAGGAGCGCGTTGGAGGAGGAGCTGGAGTTAGAACGCGCTCTGAAGCAGTTTGAGAGTTTGCTTCGGTAGCATGCATGCCTCATCTGAAGCAATCGGGAGAATTTGGTGGCTGAGCAGAGAAGAAAGGGGCGACCCAAGGATACTGTCCTATACCCTCTGCTAACAACTCATTTCGTTGCTGAATTATTTTTTTTCCCAGAGAAACTTCTTCCTTATATCAAATTGTGATGGCTAATTTTATGTGTCAGCTTAACTGGGCTCAAGGGTACCCAGATGCCTGGCAAAATATAACTTCTGGGTGTGTCTGTGAGGGTGTTTCCAGAAGAGATTAGCATGTGCATCAGTAGATCCAGTGAAGAAGTTCGCCCTCCCCACCATGGGTGGGCGACATCTGATTGACTGAAGACCTGAATAGGACAGAAAGGCAGAGAAAGGGCAAACCTGCTCTCTGCCTGAACTGAGACATCTTCTTCTGTCCTTGGACACTGGCATTCCTTGTTTTCAGGACTTTGGACTTGGACTGGGACCTACAGCATTGGTTGCCCTGGTTCTCAGGACTTCAGGTTTGGACTGGAGCTACATCACTGGGTTTCCTGGGTGACCAGCTTGCAGACAGCAGACACCGAGGCTTCTCAGCCTCTATAATCATGACTCCGTCCCTTATCATAAGTCTCTCTGTATTTAGACTTACATTTATGATTATATTTACAAAGGGACAGAACCCTGACAAATTGACAAACATAAATCTCTACTGCTTTATCTTCAGTGATTTCATCCCTGCTTGGTGACCGGAAGGAATCCTAAAGCAGGGTTTCAGCAAACTGTGAAAAGTCAAATAGTGAATCTTTTGGGCTTCCCAGGCCGGCTGGCCTGTCACAGCTACTCAGCTCTGCTGGGGGAAGCCGAGAACAGTCACAGATAGTATATGAATAAATGGGCATGGCTTGTTCCAATAGAACTTGATTGACAGAGGCAGCGGGCTGGATTCTAAAGGATAGCTGCACGTGGTAGAGAAATGGGAAACTTGAAGGTCTAGTTCACTTTTCCTGGGTGCTAACTTTCTGAATGGTGACTTGTGTTTACCCTCAGGATGTGTAATGTGCTGGGGGAGGCAAAGGAGCAAGTCGAGGATGTCAAACAAAGATATATGTACCCAAGTGCATTAATTTGAGCAAAGGTAAATATTTTAGAAAGCTTGGAGCTCACTGAGACTTTTTCTAAATGAAAAAATAGGGGCATTGTTGGTGTGGCTCAGTGCAGCCCATGGACTGTGAATACTACCCAAAAAGTTTGCATTTTTGTAATGCTTCAGGCACACGTCTAGCTTTCGTGACTCTCTTGGTGCTGTAGTTGGGCTACTCTCACCATAGCAATGCTGTACAGAGCATAGGCCACTAGGCTGCTAGAAGTTTCCAGCGACTGAAATCCTAGCTACCCTTGATCCCTTCTACTAATGGAAGCATGTAGGAAATATGGTTGACTCAGTGCCTCTGACCAGAAGGCCTGACCTTTGTGCTCTGATACCAAGATTGTTTGAGATTTCTCAAGTGAGCGTCAAGTAGAGAAAGGTCAATGAGTAAGAGGGAGATTTTTATTCCCCAGCTGCTTCATCCCTTCAAGAGGGCAATTATCCCAGCTGCCTCCTGGGTGTCCTGAAGAAGAATAGAGACAAGACACTGGAGCCAGGTGTGGGAAGGTGAGGTGTCTGAGGACATAGCCAAAGCCCATTTTTGGGAAAAAGCAACAGGTGGGGAATAGACCAACATTGGTTTAGGTTGGCTACCTTTCCAAAGTGTTGTGCCAAATCTCACTGCTCCTCCTTGACAGCAGGCAACGGTGAAGTGAGAAAAGTGTCAGATGGTTAAATGAAAATTTACCCAGTGAATCTGCCCAACAGCCTAGCTGAGCCCATCATGACAGGTCAAGAACACGCTGGAGGAATGTCCCGCCCAGCTCCCTCCAGCAGCACAGACCCCTGGGGGCTCTGGATAGGTTTGGTGTGGATGGGCTTGGAGAACACAGGGAGGCTGGGCCAGGTAGGTACAGCCCAAAATACCTGGTTTCTAAAGGCCTTAAAGGAGCGCCAGATGAGCAGGAAAAGATCAGAACCCACCAGTGCTGGGAGGGAGGCTGGAGATATGAGCAGGATTGCTGCTGAAATGGTCTGAATGGAAGGCAGGATGAAAGAACAGAAAAAGAATACACCCAAGCAGTGGACACAGACTGTGTCAGCAGTGGGGACTGCTAAAGTCCAGTGGGGCGCCTGACTGGCTCGGTCGGTAGAGCATGTGACTCTCAGGTTCGTGACTTTGAGCTCCATGTTGGGGCGAGAGATTACTTAAGAATAAATGAATTGGGGGGTTGGTTGAGCCTGGTGGTGGGTATTGAGGAAGGCACGTATTGCATGGAGCACTGGGTGTGGTGCATGAACAATGAATCTTGGAACACTGAAAAAATAAAATTAGTTAAAAAAATGAATGAATGAATGAATGAATAAATAAATAAATAAATATCTTGGTGCTTGCTTCAGCAGTGCATACCAAAAGTTGGAATGATACCCAGAGAGAAGATTAACATGGCCCCCACCTAAGGATGATGATAAAGTCTAACATGTAACCCACCTTAGCCAAGAATTAGGTGTGGACCCGGGTGGCTCCCTTCCTTTGGCGAGAATAGCTAATGTTACTGAGGCTTGCGATGTGCCAGGCACTCTGGTCAGCACTTGAGATAGAAATTGTCATTCAGTACTCAGGATGACCTTTTCCTATGGGAACTTTAATTATTCCTATTTTACAAATAGAAAATCTGAAGCTTACCAAGTTAAGGAACTTCTTCAGCACTATGGAACTGGTGTGCGGTAGACTTGGGGTTTCAGCATCCCTTCAGCATGGCCCCAGATCATGCTGTCATTCCATAGCTGACAGCTCAGAAGCAGAAAACCTTGTTTGCCAGTGATGGGGAGCTCCTTGCTTGGTGCTTTCCAACTTTGAATAGCCCCAGCTTCAACAGGGCTAGAGGTTTACAGGTGTATCAGCGCACCTACTGTCTTGATGGAGGCCAGTCTTTTGGCTGAGCCACTGAGTGATAGGACTGGGTAGAGACCAACATTGTTTCCTATGAGGACATCCCCCCACCAAATGCCATTTGTTCACCACTTGAAATTGATGCCCCTCCTCTGGTGTTGCACAAAGGAATGTCTGCCTTCGTTACGGTGATGGCTCATCCCGGATGGCTCCTCTTCCCTTCACCTTCCTTCTGTCCATCACTGAAAGTAAGGCAGTCTGCCACCATAACCATATATTCCAGAATTCTTGCTAAAATGCCCTTTCCTGAGCTGCTATATTATTTACTTCTGGTCTTCATTCCTGCATTTAATACTTTGTTTCATGCCTGTTCACCTTAAATCAGGGTCTCTTAATCTATCTGACATTTTGGAACCTGCATTTCTTTGTTGTGGGGTTGAGGGTGTTCTGGGCATTGTAGGATTTTCAGCAGCATCCCTGGCTTCTATCTACCGGTTGCCAGTAGCACCCCTCGCCCACCTGTAACAACGAAAACTGTCCCCAGATGTAGCCCAGTATCCCCTGGGAAGCAAAATCAGCCACGACTGAGCTGAATTGTAGGCTCCTAGAGGGCATGAGCCATGTCATACTCATGTTTGGGTCCCTAAAGTCTGACACATGGAAAACACTCAGTGCAATGAACGAATGAGTGAGTGAACTTACCAGTAAGTAGCCATTCATGAGCTAAGTACACATTAGCAGGAGATGCTGGATATAGAGAAAGGGGGCACTACCTGGAGGAGGCACTGAGCCCTGGTTCAGAAGCTTGGGATGGCAACCTTTTCCGTTTTACCAAGGATGGTTCTAGCTTATGTATAAAGACTTGTGTTTGCGTCAGAGATTCTTTTTTTCTTTTTAGTTTTATTTATTTATTTGAGAAAGTGAGAGAGAACATGAGAGGAGAGAAGGTCAGAGGGAGAAGCAGACTCCCCACGGAGCTGGGAGCCCAATGCGGGACTCGATCTCGGAACTCCAGGATCATGACCTGAGCTGAAAGCAGTTGCTTAACCAACTAAGCCACCCAGGCGCCCTGCATCAGAGATTCTTGACATGATACCTGGACCCTCCTGAGTTCCAGAGTGCTCGATAGGGCAAATTTATGGAAAGGCTCCAGGGGTTTTGAATTCTCCAAAGTAGATTGTGTTAGATTTTATATGTATGTGCCTGTGTGCACATTTTTCTGGGGAGGGAGTCCATAGCTATCATCATATTCTCAAAGGTATCTTTGACCCGAAAATGGTTAGGTAGCTTCCTCTGCCATTAGTCTAGCAAGCCTGGTGCACAGGACCTGCACCCAGATGGCTTACCTTACCTGGGTCACAGAGCAGGATCTCAGAAGCACCTGGCTCCATCCCTTGAATCCACCTGCTGTAGTAAGTGCTCTCTGCCTGCCTCAGACATAGCTCTGCACACACTTGGCATCTCAGAGATCACTTAATCAAAATAGGAACTGGCGACATTTGGAAAGCCCTTTGTAAATGCTGTTATTGATAGATGACGATACTGCATCTTAAGAAATAAGTCCAAATGAGCAGAGACGTTCGCTTGGCATGTTCTGTGTTTTTTTAGGGCTCCGGGATCTGCTTGTCATTCTCCTGGTGTCTCATCTTTCAACAATGGGAATCATCAGATCATACAAGTTTCCATGGCAACCGAGGTTTCTGTATCCTCCTCTGGCAGCCTAAGATTGTTCCCGCAGCAGATTCTCTAGTGCTTTGTCTGTGACAAGATCGATCTCCTTAGAAGCTGGTCCTCGAACCCAGGAGGCAGCTGGGTGTTCTCTCTTATAAGTGCCTGCTGTCCTCTCTAGTGTCCTCTTCTAATTGATCAGCACAGGAATTGAGCACCTACTAAGTTCAAAGTACTGTGAAATACCAAGGGTGAAGATCTATGTGAGTTTTAAGAAATGCAAAGCGTGATTTCCATTTTGCGAAGCCTTACACTAAAGTCTAGTCACATATACACAAATCATAGTAATACCAGGAGGTATGCAGTGGTGCAAAGAACAAGAGTGATGAGATTTCGAAAGGAGGTTGCCCTTGCAACTGTATTGATCAGGGGGAGCTTTCCCAAGGAGGAAAGCTTTCATAGCTCCCTCAGTGAAATTGGTCCAGATTCATCTGTGGTGTCCACGAGGTCCCTGAAACAGAAATTTATTGAGAAAACCTCCGTGTCTTAAAAGAATAGAATATGACTCCAAGGTGCCTGGCTTATACTTGAGGAATCGCCGAGACCCTAAGGAAGCTCTGTTGTGATCCTGAATTATCCTCTTAACTTTCCTCTTGTCCCCTCTTGCCACCCCTCCCCCATCCTCTTACCCACACTTCCTGGTGCAGGCACAATGCATCACGCAGCTAAATCATTTTGACTTCCTTTCTTCTCATTTATCAGTGTATGTTATACCAACTGTATATATATTAGCTGTATTTCAGCAGCCTGTCTCACACTAATTTACCACCCTGTACTGTAGTTCATTATTATCAATTAATATTTATTAAGCCTCCATAGGGTTCATGGCTGGGAATTAGGCAGCGTTTTCATTCTTTCTGTTGCATTGCCACATTCCGTTGCCTTGGCTCAGCTTAGCCAGTATTTATGATCTTTCTGCCAGTTTTCTATTCCTGTGACAGCCCTCATACTCATCCCCATTTCAATTAATATTTCAAGAGCAAATCCAGGAGCCATTGTATTAAAACGCTTCACTTAACACCAGATGCACTGTCTCGATGCCGTCCCTTTCATGTACTGATTTTGCAATTCTGTCCTAACATGGAATCCCATTTGTCCAGGCTGCTCTCTACAAGCCCAAATAGTGATTCCTCCCGGTACATTCCAGGCAGTTCCAGATGTTTCCTCCTCATAAATTTCACTTCCTTAACTAGGCTTAATGGATCATAATTGTCCATTTTCGAAGATGCCTCTGAGGTTTGCTTGCCTTCTGTCTTTCAGCACCTTTCTGGTCCTTAGTCATAAGTGATTGTCTTCAGCTTGGTAGGTTTCCTAATGTAATTAATTCATTGACTGCTCTCATGCACATAGATGTGTTGAGGGAAATAAAATCATTTGGTCTGATAAATTCTGGAGTCCATCTGTCAGTGCCAGCAGATAAGTAGGTTCAGGGGCTGTTGGTCCTTCTGGAGAGGGGAGCAGCTGTCAGAGGCCTGCCATCCCTAGGGTTAGTTTGGCCCTGAAGCTTCTAGTAATCTGATGTGAGTGGGTACAAGGCTGAGCTCAAAGTCTTTGAAGTTACCACCCAGGTGTGATTGGAATGTGGCCAGTGCTATCCTCCCCATCCCCCTATGTGGAGTTCTAGCTAGATGGCAGCTGTAAGTGGCTCCTCAGAGATCTTGTAGGCCAAGTTTAGAGCCCTGCTGGTAGGTTCCTGAGGCAGATTATCTGACCTACTTCCTGTTTGGTGAGGGCTAGCAAAGAGGAAGTGAAGGTAGGAGAGAGCCAGGTCTAATGTTAGCGTTTCTCATCCTCTTAGGAGGACCTAAGGAACTTTCCATAGTTTTGCCTACAAGGACTGCATCGGCAATATTATTTCATTATTCGCTGTGTCACTTGAAGTCCTAGGAGGAAACAGATGGTGTGCTCAAGCCAGGTGATGGAGGACAGTTTAATAAAAGGCCTCTTAAAAGGCAGGGTGGAATGTAGGGAACTCAGCGAGATAATAGGGCAAGGGGACGACATGGCCATACAACCACATGGCCAGAAGGAGAGAACAACTTGATAGCAAGTGTCCCCTTAGGTGGAGGGATGCAGCCAACCAGTGTTGGCCCAGCAGGGAGCGGACTGGGGCTTGGAAACTCCTACCTCCCCTCCCCCTCTCCAGGGCCCTCTGGAACCTCCCATTTGCTGAACCCAGTTGCAAACCAGAGGGAAAGAGGCCTACGGAGCACCCTGGGGCCCAAGGCAGGGTAGAGAAGGATGGACAGTGTGTGTGCAGGGGTCCACAGAATGCATCCAGCATGTTTATCCTATTATAATCTATGGTACACCTAGTCTGGAATAAGAAGAAAATGCTATCCTAAGCCAGCTTAGGTTACTATTTCTCGGTTACTAGAAATAGCTTCTTATGAGTTGTTTTCTAGCCCATTCCCTTGCACTCACCAACTTGATTTAGCTAGAACAATACGATGTGACACCTTCACAATGTAAGTTCCACACGGCCAGTGACACGGTCTTCCAGGTCCTGATAAAAACACCAGTGCGGGGCTACCTACATGTTGTGGTGTGGCTGGGGTACAAGGAGTATAATATAGCAGATTGAATGTTGCATTAGAACTCTAGGTCTGCAGATTTGAAGTTGAGGGGAGCCCTTCAGTAGATGTGCGGGCTTGAGCTGCTTTCTTAAACTCTCTAAATCTGTGTCCTCAAGAGTGGGGTTGCCATGAGCGTAAGGGGAAATAAAGATCAAAACATTCATCTCGGAAACTGTAGGCCTCTATGCAAATGGAAAGTATCGTATTAGAGTTCTGATGGCGTTCCTTGCTGCTAAACTTCAGCCTCTCAAAAATGTAAGCAGCAGCGGCAGCTTCAGAAGGAAACACAAACAAAGAGCCTACTGTGTGCAGGGCACTCCTTTTATTTTACTTTACTGTATTTTACTTTATTTTTGTGGAGAGCATGAGTGGGGAGGGACAGAGGGAGAGAGAGAATCTGAAGCAGGATCCACGCCCAGCACGGAGCGTGATGCGGGGCTCGATGCCATGACCCTGAGACCATGACCTGAGCCGAAATCAAGAGTCAGACACCTAACTGACTGAGACACCCAGGCGCCCCCAGAACCCTCATTTTCAAGAGCGCAGAGGAAAGAGATGGCATGTAATATAGTAGAAAGAACCCGGGCTGTTCGGAGAATCCAGGGAAGGGATTCCAACAGAGCACACAGCCTCGTGCTTGGGGCCACCTCCTCCTCCAGGTTGCAAATGTGTGGAGCCGGCTGACTCGGCGACTCCAGATGGCAGTTTTCTTTGTCTGCAGATGGAAGGAGACATTCAGAAAAGATTTTTTTTTCTGTTGGTTTGCGTATATTCGTATACGATGTTTAAAAACTGATGGCATACCCATGATGTTATCAGCCAGAAATGTTCACCAGGTGTTAACTACAGGTCGTATCTGACCGAACCTTGCATTCCTTTCTTCTAAGGCCGACTGCCTCCGTCCTTCCTTGTTAATGAGCTGGACTCCAGACCTTCTTATATGGAGCGTTATATTTTTCTGAAACTTTTGGCCTCCTGCTCTCCCCCTTGAAGCTCAGCCAATGTCTATTTATAACAGGCAGTTTTGTTCCAGAGGCTTCCGGGAGCACCCGTAGCCTTCTAAACAAGCGTACAATGACTCCCTGTGCGCAGGGTCCCGCTGGGTCCTCGGCCCCAGGCCCCGGGCCCCTGATAGAATCAGGCTGGAGACTGGGCTGCGGAGCCCTCTTTTGTTTGTCTTCTGCCTTCAATTGCTTTGAGCTGTGCCAACTCGGAGCAGTGGGAGACGCAATTTGGGGAAGGGGCTGGAGATCATTTCCCATGTGACTCTCTGTCTTTACTTCGATGGGGAAAGACAGGCTCGGAGGGTTCGAAGCGGGAAAGATTTTCCACTACATAAAGAGAACGAAAGAGGAAACAGGGTCCCAGTGGCCTCTTGCCAGGCCCCAGGAATGCGCCAACCCTGGGAATTGGCCCCTGGCCAGTCTCCTCAGAGGCTGCTGACTTGGGAAAACTGGCCCTCTGGCCGCTGCCAAGAATGCAGACAATGGTCTTTTGGTTATTTCACTTTTGAAAGTTAGGCTTTTGTTTTATTATCACCAAAGGTAACATTTATTGGGCACCTATGTATGCATGCCAAGAGATAAAATGCATGATTGGAAGTCAGTGTAACTTAAACCGAGCAGAAACACCAGGGTCCTCATATAATATTTACAGCCTGCTTCTAATTAGGGCCTAATCCTCTGCTCAGGCATGTTGGTACCTTAGATGTGAGCGCCGAATGGTACTGAAATTCTAGAATTAACATCAGTTTTTAAGTGCTAGAGTGAGCTGTATTTATGTCACTTGAAAGGGTTGACATAAAGCTTATCCAATTGTCATTCACTTGAGAAAGGGCTTTGAGAAAATGAAGCCCAGAACTGGGGTGTTCCGAGGAGGGAAAGAGACGGAGATCTAGCCATTGGCTCAGGATACTGAATCCCGGGATGGAAAATGGAGGGGCCTAGGACACCTTTGCCTCATTGTTCGATCACATTGTATGAGATGATGATGATGTTCGTGAACAATCAGATGATCTTAAATTAGTCCATGTGGTTTTGCATTCCCATCTCAATCAGTGCTATTGATTAATAATAATAGTAACAGCAACTAATATTATATATTTTTATATCCTGGGCACTGGGCTGAATATTTTATTCGTATTAGCTCACTGAATTTTCGTAACAACACTATAGGGAGATACTGTCCATCCCCTTATACAGATGAAGAAAGGAGGCTTAGAAATTCAATGACTTGTCCAACATCACATGACTAGTAAACACTGAGGCCTGTCTGACCACAAGGCTCGTGCCGCTGACACCTGTCCCATCTATGTATACCTTGAACACCTTTCAGAGTCGAGAGGAGCATGCATCTCTGTGCTGGAATCAGTGACCTTTGTGGCTTCCACTTCCTGTGCTGGTGAGTTTGGCTGATTTCCAGATGCCATGTCAGTGCCATAGCTCCAACAGCCATTTTTACAGTCGTTCCACTCAAAGTAGTTTCTCTGGAGCTTTTAACTCAAATAACAGCCTTGCCTCCCTCGTGTGTAGAAACCTTCCCTTATGCTGTGATGAGAGGTCCTACCAGGATTCTGAGCTGTGGAAGAGTGGAGAAAGCTTCTCTGAAGAAGTACCTGAAAGAAGTGCAGGCCTTGAGACCCTCACAGCTCATTTTAAGAAAGTTCTATTTATGTGAATCCAGATTTATACAAAAGATGCATCAGGGGTTGCTGTTCCTCTTTCCAGAGAGATTCCTCATACAACAAAGGACTCACCAGAAGATTTTTTTTTTTCAACAGACTTTAATGCCTTTTAAATTGAATTGAATTTTCAAAATTCAATTTGTGGTGGTAGTTTCCCATGGAGCTAAATGTCCAACATCAGACCTTTTTTTCCCTGTGATGGAAAACAGATCACAGATGATATTTTGGGTTGAGGCACTTTCCCCAGGAGTCCTGAAGGGCCTGGAGAGCCTGTCATTGTGCACGGAGGGAGTTTTCACTCAGGAGACAAAGAGGAAAGTCGCGACCAGGACTCCCAGGCTGTGACTCCTCCCTGGTGGTATCTTTCTTCCTTCTGAACCCTTAACAGTCCTGGTGGGGATGATGGATAGTGTGCTGTACAGTAAAGAATGGCCGATATCCTGCAGTTAATCCAGAGCGAATCAGGTATCTTCAGACTCTCGCTCTTCTCTGAAGGACTTCTGTGAGTCTACAAAACTTCTTCCCTCATTGCAAATTATTTCCATTAAATGTTTACTTTTATGCATACCATGGGATCCAATCTTCTGAAAAGATGAAAGGGAAAGAAGAAAGAGGGAAAATTAACTTAGATGTAGATCATTGGCCATTGGTGACATGCTAGGCGCTGCACAGATCGATCATGCCTATTTCGATGAATTCTCTTATTCAGATATTTATTGTGCCTGGTTTTTTATGGAATTCTGTGGTGAATAAGACAACTGTCACCCTTCTCTCATGGAGCTAATATTCAAATAATTCTCCCAGCAACCTGTGATGCATGTATTGTAAGTCCCATTTTAGAGATGTGAAACGTGAGGCTCCATAGATTAAATGCTTCGTCCCAAATCAAGTAAGTTAGCAGGAGTTGGCACCGAGTTTCTGAACCAGAATCATGTCTGACCAAAGGCCAGTTTCTTGATTGTTCTATTCTCTATATTATTTGTAACACTTGAATTAAGGATCAAATCTGTATTGCTTGGTTAATGGAATGCTGTCTGGAAATAACAGCAGCAAAACCTTGTTTTTCAGTGAGTTAACTAAAAGGAGACTTAGCCTAACAGGAGCAGGAAGAGAGTTTAATCCTCTTTCCTATGTGGTTACCAGATCGCAGGGGGAAATTGGAAAAGCAAATACAGTGGTTATTAGTAAAAGCACAGCCATTCCAGACACATATTTGGTTTTCAAAGTCCTCTGTTCAGAAAGGATCCAGCTCAAGATGACTGCCCCTGTCGATAAGCAGGCTGCTGTAGGGCTCGTTTAGAAAGGAGAATGAAACCAGCTAACGGGACACACAGCTCTTAGCATTATAAAATAAGAACAGCTCTGCCATTGACGAGCAGTGCGCCCTCCTCACACCCTTTACATTTTCTCGAGCTTCTGTTTCCTTCTGCACTTATAAAGGATCGAGTGCCACAAGAGCAGCACCAACAAAAAGTTTGAGAAAGTGAAAGCTTATACCCCAGGAGCAAGGAGAAATACGATAAAGCAAGAACTAGGAAATGGAGCAGGGGTTTTGACTTGTCCACAGTTCTACCCCAGTGCCCAGCAGAGGGGAGCATTGCGAGAGGATTCATGATTGGCTGGGTGAAAGAAAAAATGAATGATGGCGGCCACTCTAATAAAGAGAAAATAGACTGTCCTTGCTGGCAGCACTGGCTTCGTTCCTTTTATGTGTCCCTACAGCCACCCAGTAAAGCTTTATCCTGGTGAGTACTGTGAGTAATTCTTATACACTCTTCAGTAAACAACCAAAGATGGCATGCCCCTGAGAGTTACAGGGGCTCAGGCCACTCTCAGCTGCCCAGGAAGCAAGCTCGCTCACCAGGACGTGATGGAAGACCATTCCCGAAGCCTGCCACGATGCAGAGCGAGGAAAAGGGACCACCTCTGTCCAGAGCCCCACCTTCCACCTCTGCAGGGAGCGTCATCATTTCCCAGACACACCTGGAAGCTCACCATCCATTCTTCCACCTATCAAATTTTCATTGAGCACCTTATGTCCACGGCACTGTGCTCCTATTAACATCTTTAAAAAATATAACTATCTTTAAAATTCAGTATTTTTGTCTCCTAACTTCTACAATGCTTCCTTCGGAGCTCTGCTGGTGAGAGCCCTCATGGGGAGTCACACAGATGGAAGTCACAGAAGCTTAAAGTGTGTACTGGAGGAGCTGGACCCTGTTTTGGCCCCGTGAATATCAAGAGTATAACCTCCATATATGACATAAAGAGGAATGAGGATAGAGAACTGGGTCAGTCTTGAGACTGGAGTAACTAACTCTGCAGTCAAGCAAAGACTCATTGGCCAAAGAAAAAAAGAAAGACTAGAAAAATCATCCAACAATAGACACACACACACACAACTCCTTTCCAATAAGTGGATCCAATTTCTTCTTTGCTCTCTCAGCCCTCAGAAAGCAGCTGGCATTTATGGGACGTTTCAGAATGAAATGGACAAGTGGCCAATAATATCCATATGGTTGAGCCTTATAAAAGCCACTGAAACGGTAGATCACAACCTAAGCATTGCATTTTCTGCTCATTTACCAAACTGGATAAATTCATTTGGGAAAAGGTACCCAGGAACCAGATGAAGCTTTGTGCAAATGGACCAGCAGAGCCATCATGGAGTTGTGAGATGTGGGGGGGAACCCAAGGCCAAACACCAAAGCAGTGGCCATTCAGTTGTGACAAGTACAGGAGGTGAACAAAAAATTAGGGAAACTTGATGCTCCCATGAAGCAAAGACTGCTTGCCAAATAGTGAATGTTAATGCCACTCCCTTACTGCATTTTGTGGTTTGTGTTCTTGTCACATGGCTCAGATATTCCCACGGATGACTGGAAAATTATAAGGTGTAACATGGTGGTATTTCTTGAAACTAATTATCTGAGAGAATTCATGGAAAATTGAATGGACTAAGGTTTCACAGTTGAATAAGACTCACCATTATCTATGACAATGTACAAATTGATCCATTAGAAAAATTAATAACTTAGTTATTGTTATTAGTAACCAGTTAGATCTGAATATCAGGAGTAATCAAACTAATATTTCTGTGTTCATATTCTTTGTATACACACCTAATAAACAGACTAAATATATGAATAAACCCAACTTTAATTCTGAGTATATAACTAAAATGCTTGAGCTCTATATTCATGTTCTATAAATGCAAAACTATTTCACTAGTAAAGTTAAATTAAAATCTCGGTTAAAAACCTGTCTGTGGAACCTAAATTCTAGTACTTCTTTTCAGGTGAAAACTTCTAAGGAACTAATTTTTATATCTTAGTCACTAAGTTCCTTAGAATGAATCAATGAGTTAATCAAGGACTCCCATGATTGTACTTAGTTAGGTAGATTCATTGTATTGGTTTTTGAGTCTGGCCAACTCACTTTGATCTCAAGCTTCTACAGGAAAAGGTATTTGTAATCCTCATTGCCATGTTCCCAGCATGTAGCGTAATGTCCAGCACATAGTAGGGCTCAGCAAATGCCTGGGGAGTGAATTGCCTAGTGGCTTTGGGCTTCACACTCCAGTCCCAGCTTTGTCACTAACTGGCTGGGACACTCTGGACAATTCCCCTTTCCCTTCTGAGCTTTAGCTTCACCTGTTTGTCTTTGTGATCACAGGTTGGGGCCCCAGTGACATGTCAAGTTCCTTGGATCTCCATGCCTCCATAATATCAAGTGTCTAGTGCAGGGTAGGAGATACCAATGAAGGGAAAGAGAAGATTCCAGCTATCAATCTTTCCCAGTAAAAGATGGGTTTCAGTGACTGAGCAAGCATAATGACCCTCTCCTCTGTGTTGCATTTAAATAAGAGATAAAGGTGGAAATTTCTCATGATGGAATTGTAGGCATCAGTGAGCAGGGAAGAGTGAGATCGTATAGGGAAAGAAATTTATGTCACAAATATGTCACTCTCATAAGAAGCCTACTTGTAAAGATTCAATTCTGAGGGAAATTTAATATTGGATAATTTATGCTATCTAAGAATGAGTTATTTGCTTAAATTCCTTTCAAATATTTCAAGATAGACCTTTTATAAGTCCATTTGTAATCCTACTCTAATGTTTGGTCTTCCCACATTGCCCAGAGCCACCGTGTCAGCTTTTCTTTATCTAATTTTTTTGAGTATAGTTGACACACAAATGTTACATTAGTTTCAGGCAACAACATAGTGATTTGACAAGTCTGTTATGTTGTGCTCACCACAAGTGTAGCTGCCATCTGCCATCCTGTAGCTCTATTACAAACCATTGACTACATTCTCTATGCTGTACCTTTCATCCCCATGACTTATTCATTCCATAACTGGAAGTTTGTACTCTCATTCCCCTTCACCCATTTACCTATCTCCCTACCCCCATTCCCACTCGCAATCATCAGTTTGTTCTCTGTACTTATGGATCCATTTCTGCTTTTTGTTTATTCTTCTTTAGATTCCACATACAGGCTAAATCATATGGTATTTATCTTTGTGTGTCTGACTTATTTCAGTTAACATAATATCCTCTAGGTCCATCCATGTTGTCATGAATGGCAAGGTTTCATTTTTGGGGGGCTGAGTAATATTCTGTTGTATATTTCTACCACATGTTCTTTGTCCATTCATCTATGGATGGATACCCTGTCAGACTTAAAATCCATTTAAGGATTCTGTTTTGCCAGGGACATTATTGCCTCATTCAGGGATGGCCATTCCATTTGACATTTTGATATTTGAGATAAATTATTGTCATGTCTGGGTTGCAGATCTTCCACTCAGATTGTATCTCAGAACTCTTTTGCCTTCCAAAATTCTGCGGCAGAAAGATGTCACTCCACTGTCAATGGAACAGTGTCTCCAATCTGATAAGCCTGCTTGAGTCATAAATTATAAGGAAAAGCCTTGCCCAAAGTCACACTTTTGTGAACTTCAGAGGGGTTGAATAAATGGTAAGATCTCACTGATTTGGAAGATCTGGAGTACAGTGTCTACCCAACTGAATTTTTTTAAAGGATTGAAGCTTAAGTCTTTCCAAATTTATATTCTAGTTGAATTAACAGCAAATAGAATTTTTCTTCCATCTGCTTTGAAAAATGAATTATCTGTCTTTAAGATTCAGGGTTTTTTTTTTTTTTTTTGTCTCTTTTTTTCTTTTTTCCTTTGTTTTTCTTAAATTCCACATATGAATGAAAGCATATGGCATTTGTCTTTCTCTGACTTATTTCACTTCGGTGGTTGCCAGAAGGGAGGTGGGTGAAACAGGTGATGGAAATTAAGAGTGCACTTATCTTGATGAGCACTGAGAAATGTACAGAATCCTGGAATCATTATATTGTACACCTGAAGCTAATATAATTTTGAAGGTTGATTATACTTGAGTAAAAATAAATAGAAAAAAAAAGAAAAAATATCTGTGGTTGGCATTGGGATCTCTTCTTTACCCGTGAAAATCAAGGAATCTGCAGAATAGCACTTGGGCTTTTACGTCACTTTCCCTTGGCCTTGAGTCATGAGTTGGTTTTTGTGGTATGGCTTCTGATGAGGTGGTGAGGTGTGTCCACCTGGCATGGATTTTATCGCATCTGGAATGGTCTTTAAGGGATTTTATCTAGCTCGTGCACTTTTAGAACCCAGAGATGATTGAGACAAAAGACGAGTATTTCCTTCTCTTGTGATCATAGTTAAACTTGCAAATTAGCTTTGTGAGTTAAATCTGTCTATCGCACCCAGGTAATAGAAAACTTTCCTTCCCAACTAAAAGCTGATTCATTTTACCAGTTTGGTACTGGGTTTCAAGCCAAAAATAGATCATATTTCTTTCTTATAAGTCCTTATGTGACTTTGGCCAATCTGGAAAAATTGCAAACAAAAAGATAAAGCCAGTGACCTCTGGAAGCCTCAGTCTAGTAATTGGAACATTACCTATAACTCCCAAGTTAGTCTTATAGAGCTTCCTTCTCCCCACAGGAAGAAAACAACCTGCATTAGAGCTCAAATAATATTGTCAGCCCCCAAGTTCCTTGAACAAGAGGTCATTGGCCTGGGCATGACCACTAGATTTCAGAGAGGACCGGGTTATTCTTGGAGCCATAGAACAATTTTATCTGTGGAAGCCAAGATAATGAATTATCAAAGCTTATGAGATAATCATGTGAAGCTTTAGGATATGAGTGGATCACCTTTTGGGGAAAGAGTACAAACTCCTCAACCTTCTCTAGACCGTCAGGTCAGCGCAACTGAATACAAGACATAGGGTAAAAACCATTTCCTTCTGTTACAGATGTCTTTGCTGCTTTTATAATTTTCTTTCTTTTATTTATAAAGAAGTACCTTTTACTACTTGTGCCATCTTTTCCTCACACATATTATGCTTCATTATAGGTAAATATAAATACAGTAGTCCACCTTATCTTTGGTTTTGCATTTCTAGGGTCAACTGCGTTCTGGAAGCAGATGATCCTGACATATCTCCAGTAGGCCAGAGTAGCCTGAGGTTACGTCACAATGCCTGCGTCATTCCCCTCACTTCATCTCCTCACGTAGGCATTTTATCATCTCACAGCATCACAAGAAGGGTGAGCACAGTATAAGATATTTTGAGGGAGACCACAGTCACATAACTTTTATTACGGTATATTGTTTGACTGTTCTATTTTATTCTTGTTGTGGTGAATCTCTTTGTGTGCCCAAGTTAAAAATTAAACTTTATTGTAGGTACGTTTGTATAGGAAAAAACATGGTCTACATAAGGTTCAGTACTGTCTGCTGTTTCAGGCATCCGTACTGGGTCTTGGTCCGTATCTGCCACGGATAAGGGGAGAGGGGGACTACTGTATCCTGAAAGGAATCCATGAACTCGTCGGGAGCCCCCACCCAGACAATTTGCTGACCGGAAGTCGGTTGCTCTTCCCTTCCCTTCCAAAATATGAATCTCTGAAAACCACCACTAGTGCTTCAGAATATAAGGCACGGCTCTCAAATGCTGAGTGTTTACAAAAAAACCCTCGAATTTACAGCATATGTTGCTTATGGACTTCTTTTTTTTCTTGACAAAAAACCTGAATTGCTAACACCTGGCATGAAATTTCATGTTTCTCCATCCCTATGAGAAGCTACAAGATCAGAGAAGTGGAGAATTTTCAAGCTGGAAGGGGTCTTAGATATCTGAATAGATATTAAGCATAAACATAGCTCTGCGGGCTGCATATGCTCATTTTGAACATTCTAGTATTTGTGTTACCTGAGGTTCTTTGTATCTCTCTGAGAACACAAAGATAAAATCCCCTGTGGTTACTTCTCTATTATTTACGAGAGAGAAAAACTTGTATCTGAGCCTAGTTAGCTCTACTTTGAACTTCTCGTTTGCCTTCTTCTCTGTTGGTCACAGTCATATATAAAATTTGGAAATGCTAAAGTTGCCCAAGGAACAAACAAATCTTTTGGAAGTCTACACAGATTTCTACATGGTTCTCTGTGCTTGGAAACGGCTGCAGCGGGTCTGCTACTGCTTTGAAGTGGCCCTTCTTTATACAGGAAGAACGTTCTATGTGACCAGGTGATATGTAAGAAGCATATAGGAGTATCGAGGAAGGTGGAGAGAGAATGTGCCACGGATAGTGCTCTGTTACCTCTCGGTAATCTTCCTGATGGCCGCTCTGCGGCAAGGGCTTAGGCTGAGAAACTCTGTTTGTGTGCCCCTTATTCAGACCCTTCAGAGCTTGCCCGTGACTGCAGCTTACACGCCACATTCTTAGGTGGGGAGCCATAGCAACCCATTTAATATCAACATTCAAAACAGTGTCCTTGTAATTAAGGCAGTATTAAGAAAACAGAACTTCTGCCTCATTTTGGCTGGAGCTCAAAGATGATAGGCTCTATTGTAGTAGGTCTTTTTCTTTTCTCTTAAATCAAATTTCTGACAGTCCTTTATCCTCGAATATAGATGAAGCACGTCTGATATTTGGAAAATAAATGTGTGGCATCAAATTTTCTATGCTAATCTTCTGAAATTGGCAATTGCCTTAGCTCAGTTATATGTTCTATAACCCTAGCAATCTGCAGAGTGCTCAGTTTCCATGGGAATAAGCTTGGCACGTTCATTCAGCTCAGAATCAGAATTAATTCAGGAGGTTGTGGCTGTCCTGACACTGAGGGCTAAGGGAGTCTGCTGGTAATTAGAAATATCATCCGTGTAGCTTTATTAGACAAACACTTTCCTGGGTGTTTGTTTGTTTGTTTTTCAGATGTTTAATCTTGCTATGCGTATCTTCTGCAAGGAGTAGTTCTTTGCAAAGATAATTGGAAATTCTTTTGGTTTTTCACTTATTTGAATTCATCATAAGAACTTTGATATTTCCGCCTTCTCTTAAACTGGTCAGATTTTCCCAAATAGGTGCAGACTTGTAATCCTAATGCGGTAATTCTCCAATTTGAGGCTATAGTGAAATTATGTAGAAGGCTCATTAAAAAAACGGGTGACTAGTTCCATCCCCAGAGTTTCAGATTTAGCTGGTCGGGGTGGGACCATTAATTTGCATTTCTAACAAGTTCCCAGGTGATGCTGATGCTAATGGGAGGGGAACACCCTGAAAACCATAAGCCTTGTCAAAAGAGCCACAAAGCTTAAAAAGCATTTTTTGGGTCCTTGCTATGTGCTTAGTTAGTGCTGTCCTAAATTTCATCAGATGTATCTACTATCTTGATTATGTGTGAGTTACATACAAAAGCAAGAGGAATTGACAATGAGTTGTATCTACTATCTTGATTAGGTGTGAGTTACATACAAAAGCAGGAGGAATTGACAATGAGTTGTATCTACTATCTTAATTACATGTGAGTTACAAAAGCAAGAGGAATTGACAATGAGCCTTAGAAGCCGTCAAGGAAAGAGAGGTGAACACGGGCTGGAGGGTCAGGGTGGGCTTGGGAGAAGACACTGGGCCGTGACTGACCACGAAGCATGTGAAAATGTAATTTTCATAAAGCAGGTAATCTTTAGTCAGAAATTAACAAGTAACCCAGACTTGGGTTCAAGAGGTGGCCCATGTATCACCCACAAGGTCACCCCTTTCCCAGGTGAGCAAGATTTCCACTTTTACAAAGCTTCCTTCTGCTGTAATTAATCAGAGATTCGACAAGTGCTGTTTTGTTAGTAACGTCAGCTTGTCTGTAAATAATATCACAAAGTTAGCATTGTTTGCTGATATCCTCTCCGGAGGCGTTTTTTTAGATATATTTTGACTGCAATACTGGTTAAAAAACATTTTGGAGCTTTGACTGTCGTTGGATTCTGTATGCATTCCTGGTTTTAATGAACTTCTGAATAAACAAATGATCTGTCAAAGCAAGTGGGTTATTTAAGTTAGATCTCGAGACATCAAGATGTTATATGAGGCAGGCATAAAATTTTGCCTGAGAATAACCAGCAAGGAAATGCTTTACTGTTTGTTTATGTGAAATGTAATGTTCAGCAGGTGACTCTACCCTGGTCTACTACTTATACTACCCAGATGAGCTGGCGGATTTATTCCTAAGTGTAACTAATTGAGCCCCCACCGTGCCCATGCCTCTGGAATGAATCCTTCTGCATCGTCCTGTGATTCAAGAGTTGGGAGGTCTTTCTATGGGCAGGTAACTCCAGACCTCCAGAAGCAGGCTGTCATGAAATAGTAGTTGGGATCACTGACGGCGCGGCTCTGGCCCCGGTCGTGACAAATTTCGGATGAGTCTAAGCCATAATTGTTCTTGGCAGGTGACAGCTGGTAATCAGCTCATTCTGATTGTGTAAATCTGTGCACACATTGCTTGGTCAAGTCCTCTGTCAACTGCATTCTAAGAGCTGGTATGTTTCTGGTCTGCACATATCTAGTCCTTGATGGCTGGGAGACAAGGCATCCAACCGAAGAACTCTGCCAAAGACTGTATTTTCCGTTTCTGCTTTCAAATATAGTAATTGGATATTTGTTCTTTCCTTCTCACAGACCAGTAACCTTGTCTGGGTATGGGAGGATATGTTTTCTATCCCTTCAATCTCCTAAGTGGCAGTTGGTTTTCTTTTTTAAGTGCTCAAGCGGCTGCTTTCTGGCATCTGGGAAATCAGCAACTAAATTATTCAGGAAGAATGGAAGGGCAGATCTGAGAGACAGTGATGAATTTATTTATTCATTTAGTCAGCAACAATTTAGTGAGCATTGGTTGTGTGTTGAGAACTGTGCTCAGTGTTTGTGTGTTTTTATAAATGAAGCATAGTCTAACTTCGGGGAGAGGGGGAAAAGCAAGTAATTTTTAATCTAGCGTTGTGGTTGCTATCACAGAACCAGAAAGTGCTGGGGCAACATGGAGTCGGCTGGTTGGCGGTCTGCCTGATGGATTTGGGGAAACTGATTAGACATTTAGACTGGATTCAAACTTTGGGTAGGTTTAAAAACAGAGAGGAGATTGGCAGGCAGATGACAAAGGGAAGGGCACTTTGGACAAAGAACTATAAAAGAAAAGGCACAATAGTAAGGGAGAGCTAGGGCAAGTGGGTGAGTGGAGCCGGGAGGCAGAGTTATCAGAGGAAAGGTTGAACGTGAGGCTGAAAAAGGTGACAGGAGCCAGATCACAAAGGGCCCTATATTCTGTGCTAGGGAACTGGGTTTTCTAATACAGTGGCATATATTTGGGATTGCCTATTAGAATTACATACCTGAGATAGAAGTATGGAAAATGGATAGAAGGGGTGCATGACTTGAAGCATAACGTTTGGTTAGAAAATATTTCTGTTAGTTTAGAGAAAACCCAAGAAAAAGTCATGCTAAGGTCATGACAGTGGAAATTCAGAGAAGAAGGTTATTATAAGAGACAGAACTAAGAAATTTTAGCATACAAGAAGTGAGGGTAAGGGAAAGCCCTAGCGCCAGGTTTGGGGCAAGATAAGAATTAGGCTCTATAAGCACATTTGTTGGTAAGTGGCTTTTGGTCTGTCGAAGATGGACAGTTAAGGCCCAATGAAGAATCAGTCTCAAGTTGCAGAAACAAACATACATCTCTCTAATGGTAAACAGAAATGGAAAGGGGTCCTATAGGGGCCTCTTACTCCCCACACCAGAGGTGGTGGATTATGCGTTATGGTCGGTAGTGTTGTCTCTGAACAGAAAAGCCAGCCAAAGAATGCATGTCCACATAGAACAAGCCACAGAACTACCAACCAATTCTCATAAAGCCATCCTTCCCCGACAGAATGAATTCTGGGGTAAGGAAGAACAACCTGACCTCTCTCTCTTTGCTTTATTACTTCCCAGAAAGTGAGCAGACAGGTCTTCAGGTGGAGCATAGGAAACTGGCTGGGCTTAGACCCTCCAGATCCTCCCTCTCGTCACTATCTTTCTGCCTTGGTCACATCCTTTCTTCAGTCCACTCACTTTTCTTTAGATGGCGCTGCCCATTTTGATTTATTACTCATCTCTGTGCTATAAGCTAATAGGAAAGTCAGCTACAGAAAATAATTAGTGGAAAGTTTTAACTGTGTCAAAGGATAATGACTAGCACAAGCTGCAGTATAACTGTAATATCAAATGCACTAGGAACCCAGCAGGAAACCCAAAACCAGAGTCTCATCCACTCATTCCTTTTTTTGCTTAATATTTGTTGAGTACCTACTATGTGCCAGGCACCATCAGTAAACAAAAATGGATGAGATTACTTGCTCTCATGGCACCTGTAGATTGGGTTGACAAAATATTTCGGTAATATTCATACTGGCATGGGATTTTATATGCTTACCAGAGTCATGGTGAGGATAATGTGACAGTCTTCAACAAGAACAGTATAGAGAAACTTGGTCCTTGGCTAATGGTAATTGTTGCTTTTAGGTATTTTTCTTTTCCTGTGCTCAGGCTAGTTTCTTTCTCCCCTACGGACCTGCATCGGCATCCATGCCTTCCTTCTTCTTTGACTGTTTTACATCGGTCCACAATACATTGAAACGTATCAGTAAAATGTAAATCCTTTGAAGGTCAGAGTACCATTTACAATTGCAAAAAGTTGCTGGATATGTCTACTAGGGCACGGTGACCTTCCCCAGCTACACCTGACTCCGTACTGCCACTTGGTGAGATATTTATGACATCACATGACTGCTTCAGGTAGAAGATGAAATAAATACAAAGCAGTTTGTCAGATTTGCCAGTACAGAGACCGTTTAATGACTTTAGCCTTGAAAAGAAATACATGGGATTCTGATAACCATGAGCAGAGTCACATGTATGTTAAATACTGGCCCTCTCCTGTGACTTTTGTTCTGGGCAACAGCAAGATGGCTATGACTACACCCTGGTCTTCCAGTCCAGGAACGACTTGTCAGAGAGAGGTACTCAGGCCATGATTTCTTTTTAAAGGAATTGTGGATTCGCGTAACTGGATTTTATTTCAAATCAGCAAGAGTTAAGAGCCCCCAAACCAGAAGTTTAGATCAGGAAATGCTTTCTTCTTTCCATATATTATCTCAGGGGTTATGTCTAACATAATTGGTATGATCATTCCTATTTAATAGAAGAGAAAACAGAGGCTTGGAGGAGTTAAATAATCATTGTTCTTGGTCCTATAACTAGTAAGTGATGGAACCTATAAAGGAATCTATCCCTGATGATTCCAAATATGGTGCTATGGGGAGCATGATATGCTACCTTCAAGGACCATTGATAGGGAGCATACTGTGTTAAAGGTCCTTGGGATATAACTGAAAATCAAAGGCATAGCCACTTTCCATAAGAACCTACACAACTGCTGACAGCAACTCCCATTACTGAGCACTCTTTGTGGAAAATACCCTCTTTACAACTATATAATTAGGTGGGTACTGGCACTATCATCCCACTTATGGTGGACGTGAGAAATTAGTTTACAAAGAGTGCGTGGCGGGCTGGAATTAGAATTCACATCTTTCCTCTGACCCCACACTCCATATTTTTACCCAAGCCCTCTTCAGAGATGACAAAGGCTTACGTACAAAAAAGCAGATCTAGCAACCGGCACTGGTGGAGCAGGTCTTACACTGAGCAGAAGAGTCAGAATAGGAGTTGGGTCACAGAAGGGAGCAAGCATCCTGGCCTGGAGTAGCTGGGAAGGCCTTATGAAAAGGCTTCAGGAGAATGGGAGTTCCAGGGGGAAAGTGACATAGAGAAGAAGTGGAAAAAATAGTTCTACACTGTGAGCAATAGATATGCATGGGAAAAATTTAAGCACATTTACAAAGAAACACGTGAAACTTTCACAAGGCTTTATAAATAGACATAAAGAAGTTGCAAACCCATATGTGGCAAATGATGGGCTGAACTCCTTGCCTTACTGGCCCTGGCTACAGAGGAAAGTAGCTATGTTGCCTCTTGTTTCCATCTTCACCTGGCCCATTTGGCTTTATCTGTGTTGGTCATTTGGAGACCCCTTAAACTATGCTCACATCTGAGCTAAGGCTTGTTACTCTTCCGCCTCATGTCAAAGCTCCCTGCCTCACTTTACAGGGATCTCTGTTCATTATTATACCTATTACTTGTTTTACTCATGAATACACTTACCTATGTGTTTATTGTCCATCTCCCAGGCGGGTGGCAAACTATACAGAAGCAGCTCCTTAATATCATGTCTCTGGTGCCTTTACAGGGCCCGATGTCCTAAAAGTCCAATATTTGTTGAATAAATTAATGCATGAGTTCATAAATGTATGAATGAATTTTGAACTAGGCGGATACAAAATCGTGGGTGACTGTGAGATGAGTTTGAGAATTTCTCATGTTCTGTCTCTCAAAATCAAATTCCATTCTTTTTCCATTTCCCCAGTTTAGTGTTTCCCTTGACGTTTCTTCTGGTTCTTTTGGAAAAGTAAGCAGGCCTACTTGAGACCTTTTCTTCAGGAAAACTCATAGCTCCTTTTTTTTTTCTTAAGATTTTACTTATTTATTTGAGAGACAGAGACAGAACATGAGCAGAGGAAGAGGGGCAGAGGGAGAGGAAGAAGCAGACTCCTCACTGAGCAGGGAACCTGATGGGGGACTCAGTCGCAGGACCCTGTGACCATGACCTTAGCCAAAGGGGACACTTAACTGACTGAGCCACCCAGGTGCCCCAAAACTCATAGCTCTTAACAGGAATCATAAAACAGATGATAAACTCAGTGACTATGAAGGAAACAGCTAGAACTTGAGTCCACAAGCAAGACTTGGCTAAAAGGGAACATATTCCTGGAATGAGGCACCAAAAAAGCTTGTAGTCAGATGCGTCAGTTCTGTTTGCCTGGGTCTGACTGGTTATGTCCAGTGGTATTAAAAATGCTTGCCTAATGCTGAATGATGATACATAAGGTGTCTCTTTCTCCCTGTGTCCTCGCTTGACTTCCCGTCTGAGCAAACCCCAGTCTCTTGGCTCTAGACCTTGTCTTCATCATGCTGACAGTGCAGAAAACACTGCGCCATAGAGGTTGTGTTTTGAGTTTTTGGTGGGATTTTTTTGCCTTTGGCCATTGCCATTCTTTCTCTTTCTTACTTGGCTCCATTTGCTTAGTGATGCTCTCAGATTCAATCATAACCTTGGTGATTCTCTTGCACTATTCCACACACACCATTATTGCCATGGGCAGATCTTAATGGCTCAGTGAGTGGGCCTGAGAAATCTAAGATCAGTGTTGACCTGATTCACTTGTGCTGCTTTCTGGACTAGCATCACGTCTCCTGAGATTATGTGCTCCCTTAGGGCTCTAGAGAGACTGGCATCACTTCAAGTACTCCATGGCCCATTCTTGGCCCGCTGGGGACCTACATCCTAGAGAAACTCCACTCAGGAAGTGGGTGTAAGGGCCACCGAAATGCCTGGCTTGTACCCAGCTCCAGGCTTTTGGTCAGCGATGCTGGGCAGAGGGAGCTTTGTTATGAGTGCTCCTAACTTGGACATCAGGGAAATTGTTAGGTCACAAAGGACATAATTGCCAAGGGAGGTCTTTGACCTTTTTATGGAACCGGTACCCTATCTTCAAGACCCCCTGGTTCCTATTTTGTCAGCATCTGGAGCCTATTTTCTCCCAACATCCTCCACAGCCACCTTTACCTAGCACCCCAGAAATCTTCCTTTGGAGCCTGCCCAGTTCTCCATGTGAAATCAAAACCATAGGTTTAAAGAGATTAGGACAATTTCCATCAGATTGACTCTCTGGGTTTCTGGGTGTTCTGTTTTCTTTGGCAGGTCCTTAGGCATATCATTGCTACCATGTCCATTTCAAATTGAAGGCTCCCGTGTCCAGGAACCTAGACATTTAGACGAATTTACTTAGTGCCCAGAAAAAAAGAAAAGAAAAAAAGAAACAGCCACGTGTTGAATGTGATTTTATTGAGCTGAGATATTTAGGTCATTTGGGATCTACTTTAAAATACAGACAAATAATTAATTACAAGGGCAAATGAAGAGTTTCAAGTAAACATTGTATATATTTTCTTTCTGCTTAAAATTCTATGATTCTATTTTGCTGTAAGAAGGCCATATCGATGTGTTAGAAGTAAAAACTTCTAGGAAACACAGTTCTATCAAAGCCTTGTTTTCGTAGGGAACTCTCATGAATCCTTCTGGATGGATGATTGTCGATTCTCCCAGTTCGGGCAAGAAAGATCCCTCGTGTAACCCATTTTTCAGTTTTATCTCCGTGAATATTTACTAGTTTCTCAAAGTGTTCTCTCACTTAAGGTGATCTGTTCTGTGGGGGCCTTTTCAGATATTCTAACCCTAATTCTACAGGAAACGCTAACATTAAAGCTAGGGTCTTAGCTTCAGATAAGCACATAGGCCTATAGTTTGCGTTTATCATTGACTGATTTCTCAGCATAGTTCAACCACAGCAGAACCAGAGGAAATGCCCCAGCTTGTGAAATTGTGAAAATGGAGACATGCTGGGTCTTTTCTCTTGATGACACGGGAAAGGGGGTGAGTGTAAGGGAAACACTCTGTGTATCTATGCTGGATGTAAAACTTTACCCCGTGGAACTCCAGCTATACAATTGGAGTCCCATTTTTTTAAAAGATTTTATTTATTTATTTGAGAGTGAGAGAGAGCACAAGCAGGGGAGGGGCAGAGGGAGAGGAAGAAGCAGGCTCCCTGCTGAGCAGGGAGCCCGATGTAGGGCTCTATCTCAGGACCCTGGGATTGTGACCTGAGCTGAACGCAGATGCTTAACTGACTGAGCCACCCAGGTGCCCCCATGGACTCCCATTTTTCAGCGTTTAGATTGACTTACAAAGCAGTTCACATGAGGAACTTACGGACTGATTTTTGCCTGCTTGGTAAAGCTTTAGTCAATGTATGCTCCACTGTTACTTGACTATCCCATGCTAGAAAGTTCTATGTTTTATTTTGTTTCCATCAAAGGTAATAGGGTGATTCAGAAGGTCAAAGGACATTTTTCCCAAACTAAGTAAGCGAAACACTCCACAACAATCATGTTAACAAATAATAGCTGTTAATGTATATGGAGTACTTACTTTGTATCAAAGACTTTGTTAATTGCATTTAAAACTCATAGCTGCATTTCTCTCTGCAGTTTTAGAAATTAAGAAAAAAATGACAATTGAAAATTAGGAATGTATTGATTTAGCAAAGGTCATGGATCTGCGTTCAGCAGAATTGGGAACACAGGTCTGTCTGACCTCAGGACCTGTGCTCTTCACCCGTTATGCTCCACCTGCTCAGCACCTATTACATGGCTTCCGGTCAGAGGCTGTGCATTCGGCCGTCTTGACTTTGTGAGTCTTGGGAAGGAAACTTCAAGGCCCAGTGGAAGACAGAAGGGAATTTGTGTTTGTGGATCTCTGAGAATGGGACCGTGTGGCTCCCTGGGGGAAGCTGCTCTAGCATGGGGGGCGTGAGGACAGCTTTCTCACTGTCCCTTAAGCAGCCTCCTAGGACATGGGAAAGAGGTGGCCATGAACCTGGGTATGCTTCAGCTTGCCTTATCTCCAGACTCCTTAATGCCCTTCTGCAGGGGACTGGAAGTTCAATCTTTGCAGGGTAAATCCACTGTTTCTCCCAACTCCTTTGCTGTCCAGTAGCCCACATTCCTACCATATACCATTTTCAGAATTAGAGGGGATTTTTAGAGGATGACTAGTTCTATTTCCTCCACCCTGTGCCCATTTTAGGAAAGAGGCCTGGAGATATTTAGAGGCATGCCCAAGAAAGCATGGCTAATTAGCTGCAGAGCTAACAGACACTGATTTTTAGAATCCCCACCACAATGCCCTTTTCACACCACCATATCACCTCTCAGAGGCAACGTTTCAAATCCTGTCTTTTCTTTCTTGCCTTCCTGCTTATTTTAAAGTTCACATTGTTTCAAAGTATCTCTTCTCTGCGCTCTCTGCTCCTCCCGTTTTCCCCTTCTTCCCTTCATTGTGTCTCTGACTCTTCCTGTGCTATTGTTGAAGGCGCATTAATGTTGAATAATGTCCATTCCTATCGCCAGTCCTACTTTGTGTTTTCTTTGTGGTGGGGAGGGAAGTATGAAAGAAATTCGGGCTATGAACAGCTGTAACTGAGTCCTCCAAACAGGAAAGTGCCCGGGGTTATTTTTAAGCCTGCTTTCCAAGATGCAGGACTGGGCACAGCCTTTTAGCCCTGCAGCACGGCTGGACTGTGTTTTCCAGGGTGCAGTTCAGAAAAGCTGTAGTTACTGTTCCTTCAAGGATTCTTCTCCCCGAAAGAGGGCCTCAGCCAATGACTACACTGGGGCAGAAGTGTGGGAAGACTGAATTGCAGGAAGTGCAGTGACCTGTGGAATGAACTGGTGTGTCCCCATCAGGGATTCTCAGGAATAGATTCCTAATTGTTTTTATCAGAACAAAAACAATAAGAAGCTCTTCATAATGCCTGACCCTATTTAGCTACATCACATGGTTGGCTTTTTGCATAATTGCTACAAGGAGAAGATATTTTAAAAATTTCACTACTGGGGTGCCTGGGTGGCTCAGTTGGTTAAGCATCTGCCTTGGGCTCAGGTTATGATCCCAACTGTCTTGGGATCGAGTCCTGCGTTGGGCTTCCTGCTCAGCGGGGAGCCCACTTCTCGCTCTTCCTCTGCTCCTCCCCCTACTCATGCTCTCTCTCTCCCTTTCAAATAAATAAATAAAATCTTAAAAAAAAAAGTTCACTACTCAATCTGTCATAGAATCAAAAATTCTGATAACCTAATGAGGTTGATTTGGCTGCCTGAACCAGAGCTCTTTTATTCCCATGTGTTGAATGCCGACCCAGCTGCAATCTCTAGTTCTTTTTCAGACTGTATGTTGAGGAGATTTCACACTTTAAAGATTTTATTTACTTATTTGAGAGAGAGAAAGAGACAGTGACAGAGAGAGCACGAGCTGGGAGAGAGAGAGGCAGAAGGAGAGGGAGAAGCAGACTCCCCGCTGAGCAGGGAGCCTGATGCGAAACTGGATCCCAGGACCCCAGGATCATGACCTGAGCTTAGGGCAAACGCTTAACTGACTGAAACACCGAGGCGCCCCGAAGCTGTCATGCTTTAAGTAACAAGTCGACATATGTAAGGGATTGCTAAGAATGGTACCTCAGGTGACAGAATTTAAGTGTTTTTCATCATGGCCACATGGCCAGCTTCGCATTGTTGGAGTTTGTGTTTCCATCTCAAAAGAATAATGGGTGCGCCTGGGTGGCTCAGTCAGGTTAAGTGTCCAGCTCTGGATCTCAACTCAGGTCTTGATCTTGGGGTCGAGAGTTAGAGCCCTGTGTTGGCTGCCATATTGGGCGTGGAGCCTACTTAAAAATAAATTAATAAAATGAAAGAGTAATAAAAATGAGGGAGATGCTTCAACTGACAACCATAATAATAGCGAAAGATTTCAGAGGTGTCTTACCTAAAATCTTTTTTCTTTAAAGACAAACACGCAAACAAGGCATGTGATGTTTACCTACTTCGGCATTTCCAGTATATTCACTGGTAACTCGGCTTCTGAGAAAGCATGCAGGGGACTTTTAGAGGACAAAAAGCAACTAGTTATACTCTGTTCTCTTCAATATAATCTAGCTATGTATTCTGTTCCATGTAATCTGTTCTTGTGATTTTGTGACTACCAATGTCCACATAGCTGTCCTTTGGTATAGACATAGTTTTGTGGTCTGTGTGTGTGCACACACATGTATGCATATGCACACACATATACACGTGTGTGTGTTTACCAATTAGCTACATGATTTGGAAGTGATTCATTCTTTTTTTTTTTTTAAGATTTTATTTATTTATTTGACAGAGAGAGAGAGAGAGAGATCACAAGTAGGCAGAGAGGGAGGCAGAGAGAGAGGGGGAAGCAGGCTCCCCACTGAGCAGAGAGCCTGATGTGGGGCTCGATCCCAGGACTCTGGGATCATGACCTGAGCCGAAGGCAGAGGCTTTAACCCACTGAGCCACCCAGGTGCCCCTGGAAGTGATTCATTCTACCCATAGTTTTCTTCTTTCAGATAGGCAGGTGATATCATACATTGTCCCACCTGCCTTAGAGACTTGTTAGGTCTATCATTTGTGCCGACTGACCTGAAAGCATCCTGCGAAGTTACATTACAAGCTGCCCCAGTGTAAAGAAGTAGCAGCTTATTAATAGAGTTTACTGATAGTAAGCTAAGCCCCCACACAATATTCAGCAAAGAGGATACCACAAAAGATGATTTCCATGACTGGTGATAAACTTGACCAAGCTATCCAAATGTTGTTGGGTTCCTTTACATTCAGCTCATGATTGGGAGGAGAGCCAATGTTAATAGTTTATTTTGCAGCCATGGGACACACTTTCTAAGTAAAGCTAATGGGCCAAAATTTATGACTTTGACCTTGTCACTAGTTCCTAGCCAAGTAATAATAATACTGATGCTGGGGCCACATCACTTTAGCCTCTAAAGTTTGGAGACACTACTGGTTTTCTTGGAAGTTGTTTATACAATCCTGCAAGCAAAAATGGATACTTCCTCATAAATATGGTCATCTAGAAGCTGCCAAAATCTAATAAGATTGATCAGTTCCATGCTAATGGGTGAACTAGTCCATTTGGAGAGTTCTTGGAACACACAAGCCATCTGTCTTTCCACACTTGAGTGATTTAGATGGCCAGGTGTGCTGTCTAGAGGAGAGAAGATGCCAGCCTAAGTTGTTCCTTTGGGCCGCTCCAGCATCTTTTCTTTTCTTCCACAGAAATGATATCAGTATAATTACATATTTATTGTTTGTTCCTTATGTGTCTGTTTTCCTTACGACCATAGGTTATTTGCGGTCAGGGAGTACGTTTGTCTTATTCCCTACTTTTACCCAACACCCCGCTCACTGAAACTTATTGAAGGCAACTGAACACATCCATGAGGAAATAAATGAATGACAGAATGATAGACACACATGACTGTAATCGAAGAACAGTACGATTTCTTCATTTTGCAGTTGAAGAAACTAAAATATGAGATTATTAATGATTGGCCTAATTTGCACATTCTGTTAATGGCCACATTGGGACTCCTATCTAAATTTCTTGACTCAGTCTTTGGTTCTCTTTATTGTGCCGTGCTCCTATTGAGGTTATAATCCATCCTTTCATGTTATTTTAGGTACAGCTCTTTGGATCTAGGGATCAAATCAGGGAGGGATAGAAAATCCCCTACACCGGGGCTCAAGACATGCTGGCTTGGTAGCAGAATGAAGTGGCCCAAAGGAAGGATTTACTCACTATCGGGATAGTGAAACAACAGCAGTGAACTCTCCCTGCCTTGAAATTCCTAGAAGCAAATTACAACCACATCAAGACAGAGACTAAGCCAGATGGTCTCTCTTGGTCCTTTCCAGCTTTCTGACTCAATCCTGATGATTCAGCCAGGATGGAAATAACTTCCCCATCTTCCCTGTAGGCTGGTCCTAATGCTTTTCGGGGTGTAGTCTGACAGAAGAACAATCAGAACTACTACAATAAAGAATCAGAATACTGGCAGGCAAATCTACCGTTTGATGGTCTCTTTACATTTTTCAAAGGGCCTTTCCAAATGGAGAATTTAAACAAAATAATGGCCGAATGATTTCCCATCCAGGCTTTTCTTCCAAAATATAAATCCAAAGGAAATTAATATAATAAAATTATAATTGCAGGCACTAAAATTTTAACTGCTAAGGCAATATTTAATGTTCAGACTCTAGACTCTAGCCATGGTTTGCAAACCTGGCTGAATGTCAGAATCACCAGGGAAACTTGGTCTTACCTGCCAGAGATTCTACTTCAGTAGTTTTAAGGTGGGACCCTGGAATCGTCTTTTTTTATTAAGGCCCCATGAGTGAGTCTAATGGTGGACTACATTTAGAAACCACCGATCTAGAAAATCGCAAGAAACTTTCCAAATGGCAAGTTCTGTTTTTGAACTCATTGTTCAAAATCAAATCCATTGTCCTGGATTCTATTTTAGGAGATAAAAGGGCCCATTTCTTTGTAAAATATTAATAAAATCCTCAAAAAATTATTAATCTTCAGCAAAATGCTGGATTTTTCTTGGCCTTTTTTTTTTTTTCTTTTATAAACCCAACAGAGTATAAAACACACATACCCTATGAAGTACAGAGGGATCTTGGACTCATTTGCAAGTTTCTTAGTCAGTGGATTTTTATGATCTCCTTGGCATTTGGTCAGCTAAACGTAGGCAGCTCCTGTATAGAGAGAGTGCTGGGGGCCAAGGAGTTTCAACTTTGTTTCAACAATTCTTTAGTTTGGTTTATGTAAAATATTAACTTATGAGATAGACTCTCATATATGGAGAAATCATGACAGTAAAAGATACAACAAATTAAGAATTAACAAGGACCAGATGCATTATAATAATGTGGGTTTTCTCTTTGCAATTTTAGGTGCAGATTTTTGATAAATGACTGTTCTTCAGGGCTATGCTTGTGTATTTGGAGCCACTTAGTAATTAGAACAATAGATGATACAGGAAGGAAGGAATAAATAAACAAACGAAGGAAGGAAGAAAGATTATAGGTAGGTAGGTGGGTAAGTAGGTAGATAGATAGATGGGTAGATGAATAGATGATAGATACATTGGCCTTTGTAGGAATCTAACACATTTATCTGAAGTAGCAATGGAGAGCTATGAGATTTGGTAGGTAAACAGTATCCTGTTTCCTTTTGGGAAACCAAAAGGTGTGAGTTTGAATCTTGCATCTTCTCTCTAGTTCCTCACCTGGAGAAGTAGAAAACAATTTGTATTTTCCTTCAAGAATTACTCTATCACCGGAGTGGTGCTTAGGTTAGAAACAACAAAAGGTAATGATTTCAGAGAGGTGATAGGTGAACTAATAGGAAAGGTATAAAATCTTATGGTGTCTCAGTTTTAAATGACCCAGCAGTTATCAAGGAGATGCTGGATTTTAATGCTTCATGATGCCAAGTGTGGGCGTTGGCAGAAACACCATGATTCGTTGGCAGCTGACTGTACAGCCCACCTGTAGTATTAGCTTTTTAAGAACCATTTAATAATATTGTCTGATTTTTCAGTGTTGCCATCTGAAGCAACAACCACACAGATCATCAGCAAGATTTCTCTATTTATGTATGTGCATAACCTTCCTTCTATTATCCAGTGTAATAATATGGAACCACTTGAAATCTGCAAATCAGTTAGGGTTCTTTGGTGGTAAGAAACAGAAATGAATGCTGGCTGATATATGTGAATCAAGGAAGTTATCAGAAGAGTAGAGGATAAGGGCACCTGGGTGACTCAGTTGGTTGAACATCTGGGGGACTTGATTTTTGGCTCAGGTCATGATCTCAGGGTCGCGAGATCAAGCCCCGTGTTGGCCTCTGCATTGGGCATGGAGCCTGCTTAAAATTGTCTCTCTCCCTCTCCCTCTACCCCTTCTCACCTCCCTTTCTGAAAAAGAGAAAAGAAGAAGAAAGAGTGGAGGGTAGATTAGTGTCAGACTAAAAGCTTAATAATCTTGCCTTCAGAAGGAGAGCAGTTTGGAGATCTCAGCATGAAGAACTGTCTTAGCTTGGATTTCCCCCAAGGCAGAGCCATAAGCCGAGGGCTTAGAACATTTGGGAAGTGATTCCAGGAAGCAAGAAGAGAGGACAAGCAGGAGTGAATCGGACAAGGAGGGGAAGACTATGAAAATATTGAATTGGCCACTCCTGTGGGCAACTGGTGGTCAATTGATCTGGTACCTTCTAAAGAACAGAAGTGTCTATCCAGTGAATTGAAGGGACACCTCTAGTCCTGTATTGCCTTTGTCATATTAACTCTCTTTCACTTCCAGATTTGGCATGTCTGAGTGTGTTCTTGTGCAAGTGGCTCTAGTGACAACATTAGCAAAGCTCCAAGACAAAATAATGGCAGGACAGTTATTTCGGAAAGAGCAAAATGTACTCCTACTAAAGGATGGGGAAACATTGAGGCAAGCAAAATTAATTGATATTCCTTAACTGAAACTGGAGGGTGTTTTTTGGTTTGTTCGATTGTTTTTTGAGAGAGAGAAATTTATTAGGAACTAGTAAGTTACTCATAAAGAGGCTTTCATTCATGCTGTTTCTTCTGCTTCTCCATTTATCCAAATCCTAACTAACCCAAAGCCCACATTCCTCCACCAAGTCTTTCAGAGTGACATATTCTTCACCAGGGTGTTCTTTTCTCTAAAGTTGTATCGCAGTATCCCCACCACCCAGCTCAAACTTCAATTATTCTTTAGGTCTTCAATGTTTGACTCCATTCCTTTCCATGGAATGGAAGCATGAGTTTTAACAACAGCCGGGGCTGAGTTAAAATTGTTATTCCATCACTTGATGGTTATGCCATATTCTCTCGGGAAAGTCATTCCTTGTACCTTGGTTACATCATCAGTAAAATGGGTCTGATAGTAGTCACCTTATACATTCATAGGGATGACATTAAACTGAACTGATTAGCTATGCAAAGTAACTGAATAAATGTTAGGTACTTAACAATTATTAGTTCCTCTGCTTTGATAACAAGGAGCCATACCTTATACTTCTTTCAGATATTTCAAAGAAAAGTTGGTTCAAAATTAGTTCTCACGAGGGCTCAGGAGCACTTGTTGATTATTCATACAAACTCAGTTGTTAAAAACCTCACGCCAGAGGTTTGCAAACTCTTGTGAGCCATGGGGCATGTCCATTAATGGACATGTATTTGTATTTGACCATAAAATATTTAAGAGCTGAATTAAAAATCAACAATTTGAAAATCTAGATATTTTATTTATAAAACTATGGATTGCTACTTCTCTTGAAACACTTGACTCGTCTTTCTACATGGTACAATTAATCGAACCCACTGCCAGCCCCCCACTAAGACAAGACATGGACTCTCCAGTTTGCTGCAGCCCTCAGCACATGTTAACAAAATATTGTGCCAAGTTTTGTTTATTAGTGTTTTGTTTATTAGTGCCAAGTTAGTGTTTCTAGTGTCTCCTCATCCTTACACATTTGTGTTTAGGACTCCAGCTTCTTCACAAGGATAGGAAAGAGATAACAACTAAAAACTCACTTTAGGTGGCTATAGTGAAACCACACTTTTTATATTTATGTTCATGTTCATATAGTTATATTTATAGTGGTGAAACCACTATTCTATGTGTCTTATCTTAAATGTTTCCTGGTTTATGTGTCAGCAGTGTTTATTCAGCATAATTGTTACAGCATCTGCATGGCCTTGGCCATTTACAAAGTTCTCCACCATACCCTAATTTATGTGATCTTCACCCACAGTCCTGCGTATTGAGGTGACAAGGCACATGGCATGGTTAATCATAAGAAACCAAGCCTCTGAGAGACTGCTAGAAAGGCTTAAGGTGCCAGTACTAACAAATAGTGGAGTTACTGACTCCAAATCTAAGGTCATGCTTATGTCTGTTGAAGGAAATTTTAAAGAAAGCAAAGGTCATTGCCCTTAAGGAGTTCATTATTAAATAAGGTTTCAGAAAAAAAAAAAATACAAGGAAACAGGTCAGAAATATGTATTGGCAATATATGTTGTGTAGGGTGCTTGCTGGTATGATTGGAACTGGGGAGATTCTTTGTGCTAGACCCGAAAGGGAAAGTGAATCTGAAGCTGATCGTGAAGATTTATTTCTTTTTGCAGAGGTCCATGTCTTCTCTCTCTCTTAAAGGTTTACTATGAATCCCTGTGAACCTGAATAACAGGAGAGTGTTTATGGAAAACACTGCCATGTAAATGTCATGTAAAACTCAATTATTAAGTAGAAGATGTGTAAAAGTCACAGGACAACCAAAAGCAGTCTGATCTTTGTAGAGCAGAATGTCCAAGCTGAAATAAATCAGCTAAGATTTTATCAAAAGGAGAAGGTTCAACTCTCCAATTGCATGCTAAAGGCAATGGTCAGAGTCCATTGACCTTGATACAGCAGGAGAAGCTAGCTAGTCAGGCCATTTAGCCGGGATACCTGGAATCAAGGTCAATGCTCTCCTCTCCATTTCTCTCTTCTAAGAAAGTAAAATTAGGGTCGTATTGCTCAACAGCTTTGGAAAATTCTTTAATGACGGGCCAGGCTAGTTCAAACCAACTTTAAGTTTTCTTCATGTGAGAGAAATCATGATTAAAAATATGCTTTGGGAAAGAGTGTTGAAGGTCACCCACAAAAGAGGAAGTGTAGGAAAGAAAGGTTGCACAGAACAAAACTGGGCAGATTCTGTTGTGGATATCTGGGCAACTTTAAATAGGGAACCATGGCATGAATTCCAATCTCATCTCTAGCTCATGATGGGAAAGTGTTCAGAAGGAGAAGAGGTGATTATAACAGCATTATCAGCAACTGCCTCATTGATTTAGGTGCTTTATATTGGAGGATACGGGAAATCAGATGTATTTTCCTAAAGAAAATATTAATTCATAATATAAAAATCAATGTACTATATAAGAGCATGAAACATATTCAATATAAATGGAAAAAGGCAACTAAAGATGGATCACTTCATTTAAACATTTTAAAATATAATTTTACCTGTTAATTTTTTTTTTCTTTTACACTGATTAATATCATTGGCTTTAGGGGAAGAATGTATGAGGAGTAAATTAAAAGTGTGCTGATTAGCTACTCTACTAAACGTGAAGGCACAGAAGACAGTATATAGTGCTATCACATGGTGCTTGATGACTTATCCACCACTGATAAGGGCTCTGGAAACTAAAGAATGCTGTCAGCAGAATCGGCAGCTTTAATTACACCAGCCAGAGCCTCTCCTATGTGAGGGCAGCCTGATTTGATGAACCTCGGTTAATCAGAAGCCTTACAAATTGTTAAGTTACATTTTATAATTAAAGAAAATCACGATTATCTTTAATGCTTAGTAAAAGATGAAAGGGATACCTGACTTTGCATTCCAATCTGTGAGGAATTTTATTTACGCTGAAATTTGAATCGAAAACACCATTGACAATACAATTGTCTTATTAGGAAAGGCTATTAGGGCTGAAAAACCATCTGGTTAAATTAAGTCTTAGCTTGTATTTGACACCTTTCAAATCACACACAGGCCTATGAGTCTGGACAACTCTAGGAGTAAAAGAAAGGCATGGATGGAGGATAAAGAAGAATTTCTGGCTGGGCTTCCTCTCTGTCAGACATAGCACAGAATTGTTTTTTGTTGTTGTTGTTCTTGTTTTTTATTTTTTTGTTTTGGGTTAAATAGGTGGGAGACAGCTGACTCTTGGGTTGATTCATCCATCTTCCCATTTCTAAATGCTGAGATTAATTGCATGCATGTGAAAGATTACCTGGCGTTATGATCAGGGAATACTGATGCCTTTAGTCATTGTCATGAATCACACCCATCATTTCCCTCTTGAAAGACAGGCCAAGATAATGTTGCTTGATCCAAATACTTCCAGTGTTTATACTAGATTACTTGGACCAACATTTTCTGTACATCTGTTGAAAGCATGGCTGAAATATGGGCATTTCATTGTGGGAAATATAGCGTGTCACTGAGGAAGTCCAAACAAAGAGCAGTTATGATATGTGGAAAAAAATACTCTATGCCATATCATAAAAGGAGAGTTTACCATTGTTTGTTTACTTGGTCAGTCTTCTGTCCCTCAACAAATATTTGTTGGGGCATTACGTTTGGAAATAAGAAAAAAAGAAGTAAGACACCTAGTTTTGGGCATTGAACTTTTTACTTTGTAGTGGGGGTAACACTTAGGTAAATAGTTTAATTGAAATAAATGCTTTCAGGATGTGCGATCTAACAAAACAAACAAAACACAGAAACAGAATCATAAATACAGAGAACAAACTGGTGCTTGCGAGGGGAGTAGGTCATTGGAGAGATAGGCGAAAGGGGTGAAGGGGACTAAGAAGCACAAGCTTGTAGAATGGATAAGTCAGTCACAGAATGAAAGGTGCCACATGGGGAGCATAGTTGATAATATCGTAATGGATTTGTATGGTGCCCGCACTTGGGGTGAGCATAGCTTAATGTGTGGAGTTGTCAAATCCCTGTGTTGAACACCTGAAACTAATATAGCATTGTATGCCAACTATACTTCGATTTAAAAAAGAAAAGAAAGATTTTCATATAAATTTTAGCCAAGTACCATAGAAGCAGAAAGGACAGTACAACTAAGACTACACATAGATACGTACACAGTGAGTATATTGGTGGGGGAGAGCATCAGGAAGGTTGCCCTGAGGATCACATGCTGGACTTAGTTTTGAGAAGACCAAGTTGCAAGTATATGTTGTGAATCTATGAGCCTTGGGCTGAATTCAGCCAGCATGTGGTTTCATGATTTAAAATTTTTTTAATCCATTGTCTATACCCAAGAATCTGGAGATTTGGCTTAAAAATCTAGAATTCTGGCTTCTTTTGAAAAAAATCTAAAGATTTGGTATTAGCCTCAGGAAGATAATAGATAGGAGTTAGGTAGAGGCTGCTATTTAAAAAGAACTCTCTTTGGGGTGCCTGGGAGGCTCAGTCATCTGACTTCAGCTCAGGTCATGACCTCAGGGTCCTGGGATTGAGCGAGCAGTCTCTTTCTCCCTTTCCCTCTCCTGCCCCTCCTCTGTTTGTGCGTCCTCTCTCTCCCAATTAAATAAACAAAATCTATAAAAATAAAATGAGCTCTCTTCATGCTGTCCTTCTTGTGCTTTATGCATTTTTACTACCTATTTTGTATAGAGTTTGAGTTTGTAATTTTCTAGTAGTTGTTTGACAATAGAAAAAGAAACCTTGGCTATAAGGGCAATTTAGTCAGCCATATACAGTAAGGAGCAGTTCTGAAAGCAGGCAGGAACTGAGCATGGTTGACAATTTTATAAATTACAGGAAAGTAAATGTCACTGGACAAATTCTACAAAGTAAGGCTGGAAGAATAAATTAAGCCCTGATTTTTAAATGCGCAATTAAAAACTCAAAATATTATCTCATAGACCAGCAGTTTTCAAAGTGTGTCCTCAGACTTACATCATCAGCATCCACTGGAAAGAGGTTAGAAATGTGAGTTCTCTAGATCTAGCCAGACCTTACTATGATGGATAAACATTAGAGGAAACCACGTTATTTGTATAACTGAAACATTAGTAGTCCAGATAAGACACTACCAAGATCACCAAAGGTGGCATCTTTCTGAATATTTACCCCATGACGACCACAGCTTGAGTCTCCCCCTGCCTGGTTGCTTCCGCTTCCGTCTTAGCTTTTTACTCTCCCTGATTTAGAATCTGCTAATGGCTAATACTAGGTTCCTTGCAAAGGCAGACCAAATTTGAAATAACTAGGTAACTAGAGAGAAATACCATTTCTTCTTTTTAGGGATGAGGGTTAAGTAGCAAGGTGTAAGGCTAGTCAAGTAGACAGGGGTGTTTCCCAAAGAGCTTTTTGCTATCTTATCCTTTTCAGGAAGAGTACCATTGGCTAGGGAGAATGCAAAGCTTGGGGGAACTTCAATAACTACTACTATCATAGTACTTAGAGTCCTTTGGCCAAAGGGGAAAAGATGCACTGAAATTAAGAGAAGGTCACTGCAATGAAAATATCTTTCTATTGCAAATAAGGCATAAAATCAAAAACATGTATACAAATGATTGACTAGAAGGGAGTTATATGATTTTTACAACTGGATTGCTAGATAAAACTATGGTAAAATCAATGATCCCACCAAAGAGAATCCTCAAAGACAATGTTGTTATGTTGACCTTGGTCACTTTTAGCAGAGGAGGTGGCAGACGTGGCACTGTAGTTGGCTATTTTTATGGATTCCAAAACCAAGACAGTAAGACGAGGGTGAACCTTGATGCACTGATGTGTGACTAGAAGATGTCACAGATGAAGGTATTGAGTATGCGTTGAAGTTGGAGCCAGCTTTGCCTGGTGTCGCTGGCTGCCCAAGCAGTAGGCTGAAGAAAGAACAGTCTGGACCAGGAAAGGGTAGACCTGAATCTGTGGCCAAGGTGAATCCCTCCATGTCTCTGTGACTCTCTTTCTTCACCAATAAATTCTCTGTCGTCATAACACCTGCCTTTGTAGTAAAAATGAAATGGAATATTGAGGGAAAATGTCTTTTAAACTGCCAACTATTATGCAAAAGTTTATTCATATTTTTCAGAGTTGCCTTGGATTTAGCATTAGTACATTTTATGCAGATTCTCTCAGAATATTATTTTTCTGTCTCTCTGCTTAGAATAACCTGTGTATCGAACCCATGTGTTGATACTCGCAGCAATCCCAGAGGTCTCATACAGATTGCCAGGTGAGCAGACCAAAGTTTGGTATGAGCCAGAGCCCACTGATGGGGCATTGAGGCAATGCAGCCTCAACAGTGCTGTTTGCAGTCCCTTCCAGTGACAGCACTGGGCTGAAATCCCCACGTGGGTCCAACGGGATGCTCACCGAAATATATGGTTAACAGGAAGAAGAGATTGGATTGTAAATCTTTAGAAGTAAGCCTTCTGAGAAAATACCTGATGTGGAACCTCCAGGGAAGCTAAATTCTTTAATCGATTGAGAACCTGCCTTACAAAAGCTTTTAGACATTTAAACACCATCATATAAATCACATTAGAAATATCCCACCAAGGAATAAAAGAGTTCTTGCCATGTAAATTATTAATTTATCTTTTCAAGGCAGAACAAACAATTCATTTAGAAGAACACTAGGTAAGAGGTGGTGGGGAGAGCAGAAAATGTGGAATAAACTAATTTTGTTGACCTTGGATGCCCACCTAAATGTCCCAGGTCTTTGGTCTGTTTTTCATGCTGAAAAGCAAGGACCCATTAATGCTGAAACTTGGTTCCAGTATATTTTACTTGAACTAGGTCTCATGTCTTTGACTCCGTATTTCAAGACAGGTGTTTCTAACTATTTATTAGGAGGTGATCTGCAATTGAACAATTGACTTCAGGCTGAATTTTAACAGATATGCTCCTGGAATTGCAAAGGAATGTGGGGAGTACCATTGGATTTTAAAGTACAGTTGCTCTGCCGAAACAACTATTAATGAATCACAAAAGGGGAAACATCTACCACATGGCTATTTCTTCATTTGCTACAATATACATGCATCAGGAGTAATAGTGAAGCTAGTCTGGAAGACTCCCAGAAAGGAAACTATATGATTAGCAAAGTTAAAACCTGATTTGCATCTAAGAAATGTAGTGTATGCTCATTTATGTGCAAATGTAATGGAAAAAGGCTGTAGGTAAAGTGGCTAAATCCTAAACAAAATAAACACTTAATTTTCTTTTATTGTGCCCTGTGACTATTAATAATATTATGGTACTAAGCCAGAAACATTAAGCCAAGCAGGGGAGCAATAAATGTTTCTAGACTGTGCACCACTGTTGATATTAGCAACTAATCGCTCCAGAGTTCACATAAAATGCAGATGGAAGTACAAAGAAGATATTCGATGAAGTCAGCAGTGGCAGCGAACTGTTCACAGGTGAAACCAATAACTAGAGGGTCAGCTCAGTGGGGGCAGAGACTGTGGAAGATATCAAGAAAAAGGCTTGGTAAATCATTGCTTTGTAACCCGTCTGTACCTATTGACATACAGATATTTTTAAGCTTGTAACATTCTTGGTCCTAATTCCAACTGGCAATATTGTTTGAGAATTTGCAGAACTCTTTATCTTCTGATCGTCATATCTCAGAGATGGATAAGATGGCTATTGCTCTTCATCTTGTGTAACGAAATCACACAACAGATAAGATTAAGGAGGGAAACTCTAGGCTTGTGATTCCAGCTCTCATGTTCTTTTGATGATCTCCCTTAAACCATCTATAAATCATGTATGTATTTAAATATAAAATATATATTGATATAAAATATAAATTGAGTATATTAAAACATAAATAGGTGTGTGTGTAGAAATATACATAAGTATGTCATGTAAAATGGCATTTGGTACTTCTATCTCTGATGGTACCTTAGACTGGAAATACCAAATAATCTTCCCCAAAAGAAAACTAAGATGCTAATTAAAATGTAAAACTCACATACATACACAAAAAAAAAAGGAAAGAAGGAAGGAAGAAAGGAAGGAAGGTAGGAAGAAGGAAGGAAATAGAAAAGAAAAAAAGAAAAGAGAAGAAAAGAAAAGAAAAGAAAAAAGAACAGAGAAGAAAAGAAGAGAAGAGAAAAGAAAAAAGCGAAAAGGGCACCTGGGTGGCTCAGTTGGTTAAGTATCTGCCTTAGACTCAGATCATGATCCCAGGGTCCTAGGATCATGTCCCACATCATATTCCTTACTCAGTGGGGAGACTGCTTCTCCCTCTCCCTCTGCCTTCTGCTCCCCGTGCTTATGCTCTCTCTCTCTTTTTCTCTCTGTCAAATAAATAAATAAAATCCTTAAAAAATGAAATAAAACGTAAAACAAACGAGAAAAGACCCATAATTTTAAATGTATTACAAAGATGGCACAAAAGCAAGGAATTGGTAGAGGCCAAAAATTAAGTAATAATTAGAATTTGGGAAGTATGTGGGCACCATGACATTTGAGGGTGTCAGACAATCCTTTGACTTCCACTCTAATGACTTCATGGTCTGATGTGACCAGCAGAGAAAGCGCAGGGCCCACTCAAGGTGTGACCCAAAAAAGCTGCAATCTCAGAGTGGTGAGGGCTAGTATTAGGTCCATTGCCCAGAAGAGATTGCCTGTGGACTAACCAGAACTTAAATAAATAATTTAGTTAAAAATTGTTTAGGATTGGGCGCCTGGGTGGCTCAGTGGGTTAAAGCCTCTGCCTTCGGCTCAGGTCATGATCTCAGGGTCCTGGGATTGAGCCCCACATCGGGCTCTCTGCTCAGTGGGGAGCCTGCTTCTCCCTCTCTCTCTGCCTGCCTCTCTGCCTACTTGTGATCTCTCTCCTCTCTGTCAAATAAATAAATAAAATCTTTAAAAAAAAATTGTTTAGGTTTGGTAGGCAAAAGCAAATACATTCCTTCCCTGGAAGAATGTAATTTTAACATGGGCCTCAAAACATTCCCACAAATAAGATTCTATAGAACATGAACTCACAGTCAAAAATCACAAAACACAAAGGGAACTGTGACATGATAAGTGAAAAACAGAAGAAATAGACAGCAGAATCCGACTTGTAGAGACTTTGACACTGGATACATGAGGCACATAATATAAAATCTTTATGTTTCATGCTGTGGCTGAGATGGCCAGTTACCCATAGAATCAATCGTCACCTATTTCATAGTAATGGAAGTAGAGGGAGGGTATATGGCTGCCTTGCTTGACTACATTCTCAGTTGACTGTGCTATCAGGAATGGCCATGTAAATAGGTTCCTACAAATAGAATGTGAGTGGAAGTGATGTGTGTCACCGTCCCTTCTTACTTCAGTCTTGGCTGGAGCCCCGAGGGCAACAACCCAGCTTTAACCATCAACTTGTTGACAGTGTCCTAAGGGATGGAGAAGCAATGGCTTGGATGGGGCCTGGGTCTCTGAGAGGGCACAGACAGACCTGGACCATTCACACTGAGATTCACACCAGATGAAACAGCTATAAACCTCCTAGTTCTTCACATCTCTGTATTGAATTATTGAAGCTGTAGCTTTACCTTTCCTAATATAATCTGTTTAAAATAGAGAAGCTTGGGAATATAAGCAAACCTAAAGAACTATGAAAAGGATCAAAAAGATTTGACAAAGAATGAAATAGAACATCTAGGAAAAATGATAATTTCCATTCAATGTACACACCTTATAGAATATAAGGAAATGGAGGAAAATGGGAAAGTTTTCCATATTTCCACCTTCCAAAGATAACTTATGTTCACATTCAGAGATTCTTCCTCCAAATATGCACAGCATGAAGATTGCCAAAGACTAGACTCCTTTTCTTGCCACTCTTCATTCACTGGCCCCCAACCCATTTCCATTTGGCTGCAGTAAAATTTAGTGCTTTGTGCTGCTTGTCCAGAAAGAACATCCTTTAGATAGTTTCTCTGGACCATCAAAAGAGTCACTTAAGTTTTGTCTTTCAATTTTTAAATTTTATTTATTTTTAATTTTTAAAGTTTCTTTAGTGTGGTCGGCCTACAATGTTACATTAGTTTCAGGCGTACAACATAATGATGCAACTTCTCTGTACCTTCTGCTATGCTTGCCACAAGTGTGGCTACCTCTGTCGCCATGCAATGCTATTATAATACCATTGATAATATTTCCTATGCAGTGCCCTTTATTCTCTTGCTAAGTACCCTTTTTTAAAAATCCAACTTGGAAAAATAGTTTTCGTAAGTATTATTTTATATATCAAAAGAGGTAGCTTTTTTCCTCCAAAAACTTTAAATATGTGCTAATTTAGCTTAAATATTGTAAATTCTATATTTTTGGCTTTATTTTGAAGTTTTATTGAGATTTTAAATATTAGCTATTTTGTAAAGGAGATGTTTTAAGTAGAAAAATATCTACATGAGAGGTTTTTATTTTAAATGTGAATCTTGCTTTTCTCAAGATTAAATTTCTTAGCTATTATTAATTTATTTGGGTGTTTTTTTCTGTTGGTTAAAAGAAGAAATACTGGGGCGCTTGGGTGGCTCAGTGGGTTAAAGCCTCTGCCTTGAGCTCAGGTCATGATCTCAGAGTCCTGGGATCAAGCCCCGCATCGGGCTCTCTGCTTGGCAGGGAGTCTGCTTCCCCCTCTCTCTTTACCTGCCTCTCTGCCTACTTGTGATCTCTCTCTGTCAAATAAATAAATAAAATCTTTAAAAAAAAATGCTATTTTATGTTATAGTTTATAGTTTGCATATGACAATTCTACTTAAATTGCTTTTTTTCAAGCTTTTATAATCATATGTATTTGCCCATATTAAGTTATTTTAGTAAGTGGGCTATCATTTTTCTATTCTAAAAAGTGTAAATTAAATTACAATTTCATTTGAAGTTGTAATATGAAGTATTTTGGTGGATATTTCTGAACTCTCTTTGATACTTAGTAGTAATAAGATATTTACAGCAAAAATAGCATGACAATATGTTGCTAAAATAGTTAATATGCATAAAATTAAAATATACTGGCCTTCCTCTTAAGATTTATTCTGCCATTAATTCTAAAATCAGGTAGCTCTGAGTAGACCTCCAGCAATATAATAATTCATTAATGGATTGAAATAGTGAATCAGCTCAGTAAATGAGCAATTTAGAACTTTTGCTAAATATCAAAGTGGATAACCAGGAGTGAAACCATATTAAATGATAAATGTGTGTGAGCTAATTTCCCTGTTATTTTGGGAAGGGTAAAAAGAGCAAAGGGTAGTTAGCAGGGTCTTATTTATCCATCCAATGGGGACAGGATACAATCTAAAATCATATAACTAAACATTAGCTAAAAATAGCACACTTTTTCTATCTCCTGATTGATAAAAGAACGATGAACTCTTGTGAGTTTTATCTTTTTTTCCTTTTCCATGTAAGTCTTATATTTTATGTACTTTGTATACTTTATGTATATAAAAGTATGTACATTTTATGTACTTCATAAACAGATATAATACTAAACTCAATATTTGAAGCAAAAATGCTTTCACTCTATATGAATTTACGTATGTTTGAGTTATATTTCACCTAAGAGTACTTTCTAATGTAAATGTAAGCTTCACATTCCTGACCATATATGTTAGCTATTGTATTTGTATACCTCTACAGGCCTTTAGGAAATCAGCAGAATCTGGGCCATTTCAGTTTTTTGCAGATACTGTTATATTAAAGAATTTAGAAGTGCCAAACAGGAAAACTGTGCTGTATTTAAAATGTTTCCGTTGAACACCTGTCATCAAATTAAATCATCTGTGTGCTGTTCCTTCAATCCTTAGTGTGTATCTTCATCCATGGGTATGATTTCACTTGAAGATAACATCCGAGGTCTGTTTGAAGCTATGGATGATCAGGAGGCCTGGTCTCACTGGCCCCTAGCTCCTCCTATGACAGACCCCAGAGGAATCCTATAGAAATGTTGTACTCATGTAAGCCAAAGAGACAAATAGTTAGTCTATGAACCCTTGGGCTTTGCTTCAGCTCACATCTCCTATGGGAGAAATGTACAAATGTACATGAAGTCTGGCTTCGTGAAGACAAATGCTAAGAGAATCTTTCTTTAGCCAAATGTCAAGTGCTATTAACCAGAACTTGATGATTTCCTCATCTCGTTGTAACAGCCTTGGTGAACTGACCACTTAAATAGCTTGTACCTATTCTAAAATCTGGAAATTCTTTATCAGCCTCCTTGTCACCCCCTCAATCTCTCCTCTTAGGGTCCTGTTATACCCAGGAGGTATTTCTTCACAGATTTTATGAAGGAGTAAATAACAACAACACACAGATTGTTGTGGGTTTATTTTCCTCCCTGGTAGATTCATCAATGGTGACACTCAGAATCTAGAGAACTTGGTGTCACACTGTGGATTTAGAAGGTCTGTGTGCTATGTGGAGGGGAGTGACCCAGTTCCCATTCCATACTTCATCTACTTTTTTTTTTTTTAAAGATTTTATTTATTTATTTGACAGAGAGAGAGAGAGAGAGAGAGAGAGATCACAAGTAGGCAGAGAGGCAGGCAGAGAGAGGGTAAAGCAGGCTCCTGCTGAGCAGAGAGCCTGATGCGGGGCTTGATCCCAGGACCCTGAGATCATGACCTGAGCCGAAGGCAGAGGCTTTAACCCACTGAGCCACCCAGACGCCCCATACTTCTTCTACTTTGATCCCATGGCAGCCAGGATGTTGCAGTGGCCCTTTAGAATTTTCCTGACTCTACACATCTGAAATACCTAGAGGTCTAGTATATAGTGCTCATGTTTTTAAATTGCCGTTGATGTTTAGGAGATGGCCTTTTAAAATTGGGGAGAGGAAGAGATGGGAAATTTCATGTGAAGAAGGAACATTGCTTTTATTGCAATTAATATTAGCCCCCTTCTGCCCTGGAAACAAGTAAATTTTCACTAATCCGGTAAATGTGACTCTAGCTAGTACCCACCAATACCTCATCCAGTGATAATGGATAGGCCCATTTCTAAACTCAACCCAGTTTCTCTTTAACTCTATTTAGCTTTGACTGAACTAATTTTTGTTGGTACTCATGGAACTCAGCATTTGAAACATAGCCACAAGATATAGCTGCATATACCAGCCAAGATCTCAACAGATTTATTGGCTGCGTTGTGAGGGTACTGAGGCCTGACATCAAAACTGAACATAGGAAGTGGTGAAAAAAGGGCATGCACACTCACACATTCATTTAAACAAAGGAAAAGGGAGAAAAATCATATTTCATTTTTGTCTTAGCAAAAGTGTCAGAAATTTCAAGGAATACCATTTTCTTTCTATAACTAATTATTATATACAATGTGAAAAAATTAGAAAAAGAATATTCTTAATAAAAATTAATAAAAGATAAAAATGAGATAAATAATAAAACGACTTTAAGAAGATAAAAAAATAAAAATAAAAGATAAACAGGGAAGAAAATGGCCCTTCATGAATGGATTTTGCATTTTTTTTTCAAATTGCACAGATGAATGCTGTTTAGTGGGCTTAATGCATTGCCTTATACCTCTTCCCACTTAGCAACTCATGAATATTATTTTTTTTTAAGATTTTATTTGAGGGGCACCTGGGTGGCTCAGTGGGTTAAAGCCTCTGCCTTTGGCTCAGGTCGCGATCTCAGAGTCCTGGGATCGAGCCCCGCATCGGGCTCTCTGCTCAGCGGGGAGCCTGCTTCCCCCTCTCTCTCTGCCTGCCTCTCTGCCTACTTGTGATCTCTCTCTCTCGCTCTGTCAAATAAATAAATAAAATCTTTAAAAAAAAAGATTTTATTTGAAAGAGAGAGAGACATAGAGAGAGAGAGCAGAGTAGGAGGGAGGGGCAGACAGAGAAGCAGGCTTCCCACTGAGCAGGGAGCCCGACATGGGGCTTGATCCTGGGATCATGACCTGAGGCAAAGGCAGACGTTTAACCGACTGAGCCACCCAGATGCGCCTCATTAATGTTATTTTTTATATGTATCATATTTTGTACTGAATGAAATAGTTTCCATAAGATTTTGTTCCTTCAAGGTATCTAAAAAAATTATTACTTTAAAATTTATCTTTCCGTCTTAACCATTTTACACTCATCCTTGAGTCAGCTCTGGAATATTTAGGAAGCATCCTGTTTTGCAATGTGAAGATTAAGGCTGCATTTCCATTCTGCCTTGGCCATGGCATGAGTGTTTCTGTGAACAGCTTTCCCTTCACATCGAATGGAAGATAATTTTCAGTGGCAGCATTTGATACCCAACCGAGGAGAGGAATGAGTCTTTGAGGTCATATTGTAGCTTTGGCTCTACAGACCCTAGAAACCATTATCTTAAAATGATATAAATTCAGTTACAAAATGGAAAGATGATTACATGATTAATGGAAGTTAATAAAGATCATTGAAATCTTATCCTGGATGAGGCCATCAGAAACTATTAATTCAATTTCCCCTGGCTCCAGGCAGGCCACATGGGAACCACTTTGTTCGATGGGATCTCTCTTCTCATCACATACCTCTCTAGGGAAGTTAAGTCCCTTTTTGTATGAAATATGATGCATTCTTGTCCTGACTAAAAATGCACTCTTACTTGGGGTCTCTTTGCTACTTGTGTTGCTTCTTGGAAATTGAGCTCATGGCTTTGGAGTAGTTAATGAAAGGAACTGGACAGTGCAAGAATTGTAAAACAAAGATCTCGTTATGCTAATGACATATCCATTTGTCCTGATTACTTTAGCAAGCCCGTATATATGGCTGCTGAGAGAAATGTGGTTAAGCATGTGGGGTTGACACCAACACTGGCTGGTAAATTTTTCTCCCCTTTAGTTCAAAATATCTAGGAAATATGTACTTGTCTTAAAAAAAAAAAAAAAGTTGAAAAACAAAGTTGTGTTTGCTTTATCCAACCTATTCTCACTAATGGAAAAACAACTTAAGACTAATGTATTGCTGATTTGGGGACAGCAACTTTCTCCAAATTCACTTATAATAAGGCTATTGCATCCATTAGTAATTGATGTGTACACCTACGAGGAAGAGATCTAAACTACGGTAGCTTAACCAAGAAAGGATTTACTTTGCTTCCATGTAACAGGAGTTCTGGAGGAGGCACTCCCGCTGGTGTTGGTGACTCCCAGATATTATCAGAGACTTATACTTCTTTTTTCTTCTGTCCCACCATTCTTTTTATAGAGCTTCCATTCTCAAGGTCACCTTCAATGCCAACTCAGGTGACACTATGGATGGGAGTCTAGGCAGGAAGACAGAGAAGAGAGGAAGGTGAAAGGGTACCTGCTAATTCAGAGACCCTTAAAGAGTTTCTTGGAAGTCCTGTACAATGGCAGTGCTTTTAGCTTACAAGTCAATTATTGCCCCTAACCTCAGGTGATTCTAGGGAATGCTCCTTTACAGCTGGGTACATTGCTACCCTTGCAATATTGGGGTGTTGCCGGCGAAGCATAAAAGGAATAATGAACATTTCACAGGAAAGTTCCTATCTCAGCCACAGGTTCCATCCTTTATTTTTGCTTGTTGTGGGTCCTCACTTGGATCACAAAGCGATAATTTCATTGCTCATAAAACAACGAATGTTCAGAGAATCAGACAAGATATGGAACACCATCGTTCAATAGATGCAGGGCACAAATGTTTTTTTTCTTTTGGATATTGTGTTATTTAGTGAATTGTAGCTCCTTCTGAGCTCCTGTGATTGGGGAAGGAAGTTACGATGTGCTTTTGCCTTGAGTGATTCTTACCGTGAATTTATTTATATCTACCCATGGCTGATGTAGAACTTAATGTTTGTGAATTTTAACTTAGCCGCTTTTTGATTGTCAGGATTTCAACATTAAAAAGAGGTTTACGTTCTGCTTTTCTATAAGGAAAAAAAATAACTTGATTTGTCTAAGTGCAAGGACTTTTTCTTTCAGGATTCTTTATGCTCTTATTTCATATTTTCTTTTTTCAGAGGTGGTAGAAAGAGCCTTTGGACATGAAGGCATTTTAGCTTCTGATCATAATTTGTCCAAGCAGAAAAATTCATGAAAGAAAAAACAGAAACAGATTGTAATTTGGACCAAATTAAAAAAAATCATGCTATAGGACATTCTAGACATAATTATTCCATTAGGTAGAACTTCGTGAACAATGGATGTGATATATAGGTCTCAGTGGTGAAAGTATGCAATGGTGGACATTGAATAATAATAAAGACATTGGGAAATTTGTCCCAGGAAAACAACTAAAGCCAGTTGGATGTAATAAAGCCTAGAAGGGAAAGAGGCCATCATTTTAATATTCACAAAGGTATTTTGAACAACTGACCTTGAATTTAGAGAAGGATGAAATGAACACGACCTGCGTTGACATGTGCGATTTTAATTTAATTTATTTTGTTGTTATTGTTGTGGACATGTGTCATTTTAGGCTTTATAAAAAATATCTTAATTGTCAAGACTTTAAGATATTATAAGCATACCAAGAAGAATTGTGGATCCTTTTTCTTTGGACTGTCTCTTAAAAGAATGCCCTTTTCTTTTGGTATTGCTTGAAACCAATCCAGGCTCAATGAAAATTCTGTGGCTAGCAGAAAGCAGTGCTGCATCTAGTATTTTAACAAAGACTGACACAAATTAGCATGAAATAGTTTTTGAAAATGGAGATGTGGAGCTGGATTAGTTTGATCTGCAAAATGTCTTGGCTGTCAAGTAGCTATTGTTTCCTCTTGGAGAGTGCAGCCCGTCTGTGGGGCTGGGCTTGTTCCCATGGCCTTCGTGCCTCCTTGGCTGGCTCTGCATGTAGTCAGTTTCCTGACCCAGTGCAGTTCCACGGATGCAAGTATCTTGTTAGTCATATTTCTCAGAGAAAATAGATTTACACCTCTCCCTTTGAATGCCCAAGAAAGGCTCTTTTGAAATTACTCTTTGGCCTTTCTGTCAGAGCAGTGGAAACTTCATTGCATTTATAATCTGAAGGAATCTGCTCAGTTCAAAAAATGTTTCTACCCAAGCTGAAAATAAGACACTAAAACTAAGTGTCACGCTGCATATTTTGCTCGATTCAGGCTTTTTGGATAAAAATATGGAACCATTCTTCCAGATGTTTTGTCTATAGGGTAGGTAACATCCTACTGTTTTCATTTTTGATTGGTTACCAACATAGAAAGAATATGCTGGGTTGTGCAAACAAGTCTTTATAATCCTAGGTAAAGTATTTGGACCTATTAAACAAAAGTTAGGGAAAAGAAAAACATCTCTGAAAGTAGGTAGGCCCATATAACCTGTTTATCCAGACAGTCTTGAAAGTTTGAACCATCTATAGAGTGTATAAATGTTTACACTTATCTTGGCTTCACTGGTATGAGAGGTGTGATTATTTTGAAAAATCTCAACCATGTCAAAAGCACTTCATTTCCTACAGAAGCTGAGATCTGAAATGCTGAACAGACTCTTCTTGGGCAAAGAAGGGCTTGAGATTGCAAGTATGTTTTTCGATCTACAATATTGGTAGTCAAATGTCGATGCAAATGAATGTTGAGTAAATATCATATGGTTTGATAAGAGGATTAATGATAGGCCCATCTCACAGGTGTTCAGAGCACTGTAATAGGTTTCCGAAGTGTTTCTCCATTTTTCTGAAGTCCTGTCCCTGGTGACCTAATTTAGGCAAAAAACATAATATTTGTCAATATCTTCAGTAGTATGTTGAAGTATATTTCAATACCAAATACTGATATTTTAAAGATTTTTTATTTATTTGACAGAGAGAGAGAGATCACAAGTAGGCAGAGAGGCAGGCAGAGAGAGAGGAGAAGCAGATTCCCCGCTGAGCAGGGAGCCCGATGTGGGGCTCGATCCCAGGACCCCGAGATCATGACCTGAGCCGAAGGCAGAGGCTTAACCCACTGAGCCACCCAGGCGCCCCCAAATACTGATTTTGAAGGAAGTCAGCAATGCTTTATATATAATAATTACAACATGCAGAGTGGCTAATTTCTTTTAAATTATATTACTCGATATACATACCCTGTCCCCCCACCAAAGGCAAATTCTTTCTTTTATTGCAGCTTAAAAGAGAAATTTAAAATGGTTAGCTTAATTTCTTAGTTTCTACTCATAGATGCCTGATTTCTTAGTTTTAGTACTAAAAATGAACATACTCTATCCCTTTCACTGATTTGCAACTGTAAACTAACAAAAAAGCAGTTTAATTAGCAGCAATGATAGCTGTTTTTCAGATAATTATGAAAGTAAATTAGAAATAGATGACAAATTCGAACATGTAAATAACGGGTTTAAAAATGATTGGAGGTGGTTCTCAAAACCAACTCTCTCCCACGTCACTTTTTTATTTTAAACTTTGTTTTCCACAATTTATTGTTAATATGTTTCTGATTATGAAAATAATGCTTCTTATAAATATATCTCTAAGTGTTCAAAGAAAGAAAACCCACCTGACATTTTGGCCTTCCTTCCTTTCTTCGAACTTCCTTGTGAGCATCCATCTGTCTATGTGTCCATCCATTCATTTATTAGAGATTATGCTAGGTGTTTAATCTTCCATTTCCTGTGTTCATGAGCACTATTTCATCCATGTTTTCCAATGGATTTGTAACATTTGAATTAATATTATTTTTACTGGCTAAATTATATTCCATTTAATGAATGTCCATTTCCATTGGAATTGTCTTCCTTTCTTCCTTTCTTTCCTATCATAAAAGCAGTGAACATCTTTGTTCATAAGGAATTGTCCACATATATTCCTAATGTCTTAGGAAATTTTGTTAAAAGCAGAGTTATTTGATCAATGCTGTACAGAATATGTTTCTTCAAATCCTTTCAATCAAGTGAGATTTTCATCTACTAAGATTATTGCAGCTTAAAATTATTGATTTGTTTAAAGAGACAGTGTTCTTTATCCTATAGTTCTATAAATCTTGAAATGGGTAAATGATGCATTCACTTGGGTAATATTTGCTTTTCAGATGTTCTAGTTATCACGTCTGCTGATTGCTGATGACTAGGGAGGATCAGAATATATTATTTAACTGACTGCTATTCTTCCTTTAGAGTCAGGTGTTAAAGATGATAAAACACTTCAAGTTCTGTTGTTTTTCTGTGAAATTGAAGCTATTTTTTTGATTCATTACTGGATGATTTATTTGGAGATTTTTAGATCCCTCCTGCTCTGTATGTAAATGTACTGATTCAAGAATGTATTTATTTATGTAGCAATGATAGGGACAGGAGGAAAAACAGGAAGGAGAGAGGATCCCTCAAAGAGCTCAGTAACTAGTGATATGAAGACATTTGTTATACTGAATTGTGGTCAGTTGAAATGTAGCAACACAGAGAATGGCAACACAGGTGCCCCCTTTCCCCTGTAAAGGTAGGGCTTGGTGCCAGGATGACACAGTAAGGCAGGTAAAAATGTGCCTCACTTCGATTATTTTTTTCTGCATGTGTCACATCCTAACTCTTGATGCTTCGATGTTGTTCTGAATGAAGTGACAGATTGAGTTCATGTTGCTTCCTCTAATAGCCTTCTGGCATGTCACCTCTTATGTTTCAGAAATTGTTTAACAAGCGCCAATTGGGAGACTTGTATCAGCCAGGCCCCCAGCCCCTCCTCCTCACCTCTGCCACTTAGATGCCTGACTGTGAATGACTTTTCCTAGTGAGAGTTTCCTCGTTCCATTAGTGGGAGCCGGAGACCTAAATTTATAGCACATGTATTATTCCCCATCAGTGGATTTCCTTCTCGGACACATATTCCTTTTAATCAGGACTTCCCCGATCCCATATTCCCCTTCACACAGACCGCCTGCTGCACTGCTGGTTGTGTTCTCAGCCACTGAGGTTCTCCCGATAGGCTGTATTTCATGCTTTGGTTCTTCAAATGGTCGCTTGTCTTGGGAACAGGGATGCCCTTCAGTGTGCCCTGAACTTGTCTGAATGGGAAACAGTTTTCTCCACGAGAGGTGGTTGCATGTGGTACAGCATTGTTTTTGAGCCAAGCATCGTTATTTTTGGCCAGTTGGATGTTTTCTGCTCCATCTCGGAGCATTGAAACACTAATGTGGTGGACTGAGCTGGGTAGCTGTTTCAGAGGATTCATTCACTAGATCACCTGTGCTAAAGAATGCTATATGGAATACCTCCCTTTTTATGAACTTTCTTCTCCAGTTTCTTTTGCAGTGCACACATGCCGCACCCCACCCATTACTCAGCATGTGTATGATTGTGTAGGAGGGAAGACTGCATACAGTTCTAGTGTAGAAGGGAAATATTGGAAGTTCCCATCATTCCTCTGGGTGAAGAACCCTTGTCCTCAGTAGTATCTATTAGTCAAGTACCAAGTGGCAGAGCCATACAGTTGCCTTAGCCCAGAAGAAGTCACAGTCATAATTCCTTTTCAGGCTGGGGTCTCTGAGATTGTGGGGTTACCTGGCGTCAGATAGCATTAGGGATGCAGGTCATCTGGTTCATAGATACTGATACGGTGACCCTTTCTGCCTTGCTATGGAAAGAGAACGTTTAGCTAAAAAAAAAAAAATATCAGTATGTTCTTAGCGAGGTGGAGGTGTTACCTTGGCAGGGGGGAAAAAAAAGGCTGTACCTTTGAGTGATTGTTACATGGCTGTGTGTCGCATTCCAGGGAAAAGATCCATTAGAAGACAGACAAGATAGCACAGCTCGCTTTTCAGCAGAAAACGACTTGGCTTTCACTGATGAAATTGATTACAGGGAAGGATACTCATTGAAACTGGGGTATAAGCTTTCTGATACCTGCACATGAATAGGTCCTGGCCCAGCTCACTGAAATGTGGGCCTTCAATTTCTTTGCAATGTGAAATGTGGAGAAGGGTGAGATGAAAGCTAGTTCTCAGTACATTTGCTTTGCATTTCATGATTGCTGCTGATGAAAAGGAAGTAGCGAGATCCATGAACTTAACACTGGAGTAGAGGATGGTTTCTAGGTCTCACTTAATATCCCTGTGTAGGCCCTGTAGATCACAAGATTTCCTGCTTGCCAAGTGAATAGTATAGAGTGATCTATGGAAAGTATATTACAATCACTTATAGGATAGAGCATTCATATATCCTAGGCTAAAGAAATAACTAAGACTAGGACCATGCAAAAGACCAAGAAAGAGGAAAGAAGAGAAAATACATACTGTAAAGAATATTCTCTCCAATGAAGAGATTAATTTTAAATTTTACCTTAGTGAAAGTCCTTAAAATATACATTTTCTCCCTATTAACATATTATATTATATTCTTTAAAAGGGCTATAGTATCTTGCTAATGTTGTTTATCAGAATAAACTATTCCAACTTCATCCTAACTGAATTATTTGTTTTCCAGGCCTGTTTTCTCATAGTCAGTTGTTATGTGTGTGCATGTGGTATCGTGTTGACCAACACTGGGGAGAATGGGGTTTTGGTGCTGTAAGCTATTTAAAAAGAGAAAGTATTAGTCCTACCCTCGATAAGATTATAATCTAGTTGGAAGTATAAGAGTACTACTCAAGAAATAATTGTAAAACATTACAGTGAGTAGATTACTAGCTGCCAAGTTGTGTAGTCCTGATTTTAATGACTGACCAGTGAAAAGAAAGGAGAGATGTATATGGACTTGAAGTAAGCTGAGGCAGGGGGTATACTTGAGGTGCCTTTAGGATTTGGGCACAAAGGAGGGAGAAAGTGAGCATTCTCCATATGATATACAATGTATTAGTTTCCTAGGGCTGTGTAACAAATTACTATAAACTATGTGGCTTGGAAAAACAGAAATTTATTCTCTCAGAATTCTGGAGGGTAGAGTATAAATCCAAGGTCAGCCTGGCTGCATTCCCTCTGAAGCCCCTAGGGAAGGTTCCTTCTTTGCCTCTTCTGTCTTCTGGTGGTTGCCAGCAATTTTTGGCTTGCGGCAGCATAATTCCGTTCTCCGCATTCATGTTCACGTGGCTGTCTTCCCTCTGTGTCTGTATCTGTGTCCAAATCTCTATCTGCTTATAAGAGTGCCCGTCATTGTATAGAGCCCAGTATGACCTCATCTTAACTTGATTACATGTGCAAAGGCCCTATCTCCAAATAAAGTCACATTCCAGGTTCCGGGTGGACATGAATATTTAACCCAGTATGCACACGGTGAGTAATAGAATCATAAATTTTTCTCTGTTTTGTTTTTTGGCAAAACATTCTTTTAGTTTCGGCATGTGAAAACCTTTCACCAAGTTTCTCATTTTCCCTTGTGGAAAAAGTGGAGAAATGTGGTCTGGATGCTAATACTATGTGGTGGATTAGATCTTGGTTGAATTATTGCCCCCAGAGGGAGACTGATATCAACCAGAAGAAGGTTTCTGTGGCATGCAACACAGTTTTTTCATGACCCTGAGACTGTTCAAGTTTTTGGTCAGTGATGTGAATAAAGATAATAGAAGTTATATATATGCCATTTGAGGATAGCACACCATTGGATTTTTTCAAGTTTCATCCAAAGAAAGTTGTTAAAAAGTAAGAAAGAAAAAAGATGAAAAGGGTGTTTAATAGAAATAAATGTTAAGTTTGGCATGGTTCTAAAATCAAGTGTACATTAGAGCATCAGAGAGCTATTGACTTAGTAACAATATGTATTTAAATAGTCAGTGGTAATCTCAGCTTGAAAGGCTCCTAAAAAAGAATATGTAAGCCAGAGGCTCCGTTAATGGAATAAAGAAGATCATCATCTTCTTCTACTTTGGACTTTTCAAATTACACTGAATATAATTACATTCAGTGGAAGTTACCAAATACTGATGAGATTTGTTGGATGTTTTGGAATGTATTCAAGAAAAAAATGGCCATGAGGGTAAATGATTCAAGATGACATTACTTGAGGGATGGATGGAACTTGGAATGTTGGCCTGAAGAACAAATGGGAAGAATCAGACTGAAAACCTGAGCTTTCTTTTAAATCCTCAAAGGTTATTTGTATGAATGTTTATTTGAAAAGACTCAACTTTGGCTTGTATTGCCCAAAGAGGCTAAATTTTGACAAATCAATGGATATTTCTAGATTTATCTTTGATACCTTGTCACAGAGCCTCTTCGCAGAGATCCGTGGATTGCCCGAAAGATGGTGAGTTTGAGGTGCTCAAAGCACAGACGCACAGCAGTTGACAGAAAGTTGTCAGAGCAGCTCAGACAATTGATGGAAATTGTGCTATTTGGCTTCTGAGAGTCCTTATGCCTCTGACTTTTATAACTTCTTTTGAAAGAAAATACTATAAAACTCTGTGAGATTTGGATAAGGCATAATGATGTTCATTATATATTTTAACCTCCCTTTAGAGTTCAAATCAATATGGTATATAACAGAAAAGGTGGTAAAGTCAAGATGATACAACCTTTGATCTCTACCTTGGCATGAAATCCACTTCAGATTGGCCTGTATATTTTGGAGAGGGAACATTTTGAAAGTTGGAGACATACTATTAAAAGGAACTACTGTGCCTTAGGACAAACTGCTATTTCCTTGTTCAGAGAACTCTCAAGTTTGGAAGGGACCTAAAGGTCCACCTATTTCAAATTTCAGAGATATCTGGGTTTAGTATTTCTGTCTTTGGGGAGAACATATATTCCCTGTGATCTAAAAAGTGCCATTCACCCTTTTTGATAATTTCCCATTTTTTCTGATATGTTATAAATTTCCTTTAAATATTCCGAGTATAAAATAGATTACTTTCAATCACTTTTGCCTCAGGCACAAAGCACTGAATCTTCAAGCTAAAGTTGAAGAAAAAGAGGAACGAAAGCTTGAGACAGAAATTCAGTTTCTAATATGAATGAGAGCTAACAGCAGTTAAGGGAACATTCTTTCATTTATTCATTCATTTATCAACCAAAGACTTAGAGAGCAGTATTCGGTGATAGGCAAGGGCGATGCAGAATGGGTCGGAAACCATCCTTGGTCTTGCACTTTCAGCCTACCAGGGAGAAATGCTACCTAGTATGATAGGTGTGTGGTCATATACAGAGTGCATGCAAGTGTCAAAGCACATCACATCACATCACAGGGGGAAGAAAGGCCACTAAGAACAGCCTCTGTCTTTGCTCATGTGTACACCTTGCATAAGTCTATGTGAACAGAGCACCTATGTTATTTCATAGAAAGGAGAAAGATCGTTAGAAAGATTAAGAAGTACATAGACTAAAAGGCTAAAATACCTACAGAAATATGGGTCTTTCTCTTACCATCAGGCTTTTTTAGAGGATGTGAAATGCTTTAAGGAAAAGCTGCCCAAGCATGCTCTTTTAGGTATAGTTCAATGTGTAGCCTTTTGGACAAATCTTGAAGGAAACAAAATCAAGCACTTACATGGACTACTTTTGCTATAGATTTAACAAATCTTTCCTCTTGACTGCTCAGGATAAACAACTGGATTACTTGACATGATTCCATACAGAATGAATTAGCTAGATTTGTGCTTGTTCTGCCTCCCAAGTCGATTAAATGCCTGAGCTTCCTGATGTTGGGATGGCTCAAAGGTTTGATTTGTGGCACACAGTTTCTGGAAGCTTAAAATGATGCCTTTTTTCCCCCATAGAATAAATATCAAGTTTCTTATGACAAAGAGGAGAATAAATTCAACAGAAGAATGATACTTTTATTTCAGAAGTTAATATAACATAGTATGGAAAGAATAAATCACAAGTATATATTTTAAGTATATGGGCTTAGGATATTGATCTGCCAGCCCATGTCTGCTTTATTCTGTTACTACATCATGTACGTCTGTTTATAATATGTTTAAGAGATGCGTTTGTTTTAGTCTGATGAGTTTTCTCAGCAGTGCATTTAGAGCTGAGTAAGACAAGAGGTCCATGTGTGTGGATAGCGTCATTTGAAGCACTGTGTGTGGAACCCTGTCTCCACAGGCTGGGCAGACTGGCTACTCTTCAGTCTACCAAGAGTGGGGCCACAGAGAGAGGTGCAAGGTGACACTGCCTTGAGACTGAATTTTCCTCTCTTTAAAGAAAAGAAACAGACTTTGAGGATAAATAGTTAATCAGATTAACTTTGGCTTAATTATTTACAGAGGAAGACTACTTTACTAACAGCATGAGTTCAGGGACCTTGCCATTTATCTGAATTCTCATGTAGTTCAGTAAAAGTTGAAAATGGAATTTTCTCTTAAACATTGACCCTCTCTTGGATCTATGTGATTTGATTTCATGCCACCGATGGCTTGGTTGGGGGAGGGCAGTGAGTGGATGACAGTTGGAGTTGGGCATGTGTCAACCATGTTGGCTCCTCATCAGGAAGCCATGAACTTCACCCACCCCCCTCCATGTAGAATCACCCACTCAGCTTTACTAATAGCCCTTGCTTGGTTGGCTCCTTGCCTAACTGGTCTTCCACATTTCATGTTATTGGGATTATGCTTGAAATTCACCTGAAGGTCTTCCTTTGTTGACTGTACTCTTTTGCTCTCTTTCCTTGGCTCCTCTTTTCTCTCACCCACTCAGTATATACATTTCCAGCTTGTGTTCTCTATCTTCTCTCCCATCCCTACTCCTCCTCACCCTTCACTTCTTGCTGCCCCTCCCTGTCCCCCCTTCCCCTGGTTGTCCTTATCCCCTCCACAGATCCAGCTGTCACCTCCACACACATGCCTTCCAGATGTGCACCCTTAATTTCCAAGTACTCTTCTGAGCTTGAGTTTGAGTTTCTTATTAGGCATCTTCATCTCCGGAGCACCGGAAAGCCAGCATGTTCAGAACTAAGCTCATCTTAGAAGGGTAGCAGAACATAGTGGTCAAGAGCATAGATTCTGGAGCCAGGCTGCCTCGGTCCACCTCCTTCTTGCCTCCCCCACTTACTAGCTGGGCCATCTTGGTGCAAGTTGTTTTAACTCTCTTTGCCTCAGTGTCTCTATTGTGAAAATAGGTATAATAATCCTATATACATCAAACAGTTGTGAGAATTGAATGAGTTATTACACGTGAAGAGCTTAGAGATGCCTGGTACATAGTAAGTGTGCAAGGGCATGTTAGCTGTTTTCATTGCTTTACTGTTTTTATTTTCTTTTATCCTTAGAAAACTTCAGCTTCTCGAAGACTCTCTTCTTTAAGATCATATATATTTGTGACATCAATCAATTTTCCAGTGACCCAACTTGAATCATAGGACTTGCATTCTTCTCTCACTGTCAACTTTCTATAAATTATTAAGACTTTTAGATTTTCTAATTATTATGTGTCTTGTTTCTTGGCCTTTTTCTTCCCCTCTGCTATGATCACTACATTAATTCTTCCTTGAATCCATAGAAGAGCTACACACTTTGTCTCCTTCAGCCATTTAGTCCTCACTTCCTTTCTTTGCAGGTCTGTCCTGCATTATCACAGGGCTAATTTCCCTGAAACACAAGCTGAATCATGCCATCTTCATCTGAAACCACCACCACCCTGCCACAACTCTACACACCCTGGACACTGAATGATATCTAAATCCTTCAACTCAGTTGAAAGGTCCTGTGCAACCTCTTTTTTCCACTTACTGCTCTTTTGTTGTTTCCTCCAGGGATTCCGTATTATAGCAATCTGCTCTAATTGGTATTTCCTAAAAGTCCTTAGCCTCCTTTTACCTCTGTACTTCTGTTCACCTCCTTCCCTCTCCCTGAACTATCCCCTACTCATTCTCCCAGGGCTGTCAAGATCCTATCTTTCCTCTGGGACCAACTGGAATGACAACCCAACCTATTAGGCCTCCTTGGATTGCTCCAGTGAGAAGCGACTGCTTGCTAGAAGAACCAAATAGCACTTTGCATTTACTCCTCTGAGGGACACTTATTTACTGCAGACCAAAAGGCTGAGTGTTGTGTAGCGAGAAGGATTTGGAGTTTGACGTTATGGGAACTGAGATTTTAGTTCAGGGTCTACCAAAGTGAGCCTCCATTTTCTCATTTATAAAAGAGCAGTAACAATAAGTATATCACAGATTTTTATGAGAATTAAGCCAGATATATATGAAAAGTGTTTTAAAACTAGCATTAAAAAAGTTTCATTTAAAACTAATTGCTTTGCATTTTCTTCTTAATATCTTTATATCCCCACAACACTTTACATAATGTCAGCTTTTCAGAATTGGGGTCAAATAAATCATTTATGAATGAATCCATAAGATTCAACTTGTAAAACATTCTTACCATGACTTTCTTCTTTTCAAAAACCCATCTCTCACAGTAATGGTGACCAAGCTAGATTTGGGAGCCATTTCAAGGCAGTGAAACATGAGAAAGTTAAACTACCTGATACTTTTACAACTTGCTTTCTTGACTAGGGATAATGGCCTTTTAATACATTATTTCCTTTCCCAAATAAATCAGTTACAAGAAATGTTTAGTGTCTTCATATAAAAGTAATAAAATGACCTATGAGATTATCTCTTATTGTCCTATGGCATCTATTCTGGCCCCTTGAGATCCTAAAAGACAAAGAATTTGCTAAGAACGTTGTTCATGCAGAGAGCACAATCCATTGGGAATCATCATAAGTCAAGGTCAGAGGAATCTGCTGAGGAGGGATCATTCAGAGAACAGATGGATTCGAAGGAGCAATGGGACCCCTTCTGCCCCACTGTCAGGTCTCGGATTCAGAGGTGCTGGCAAGCTAGTGATGAGAGAACGCTGACTCTTATTCTGCCTAAGTCAGTGGAAAGGCAAGGATCCAAGTGCAGGGAAGGGAAACCCAAGACCCTGGCCAATCCCTAGAGACAGCGCCCACAGGGAGACTTCTACTAACCTCTCGATTCTAGCCTGATGTCTCACATCTGTGATCTCACTTTATCCTTTTAAAACCCCACTGGGGTAAGGAAGGCAAGGTTCGCCATCCTCCTGTTCAACAGGAAAGTGTGAGAAGGAGAGCGGGTCTCCACTTCCCTCTAGTAGATAAAGAAGGTATTTTTAAGCAATACCCAGAGATGTATAACTCAAAAAAAAAAAAAAAAAAAGCCTTCTAGTTTTTGTCTTTAGAAGGGCTTTACAGTTTGGCAAAGTGTCTGGGCCCCTTATATCCTCATGTTAGCACTTCCATTGTGCTTACAGGGCCCTGAAGTGCTGTAGGTACTTCTTTAGATCATGTTACCAAAGCTTAAGGGCATTAGTCCTTCGTTCTTTCTGATCTCCTCTTGCCCCATGTGAAGAATGGGTCAAACTACCGGAATCCTGGATACCTGCTAACTTTATTTAAAGACCTCAAGCAGGTCAACCATGAGAATGGGGACATTTGGGACAACGAAGTAGACTTAAAAAAAATAAAGAAAAAGCAAACACTGGCCATTAAAAAAAAAAAAACCCACTATATTTACACACTTAAAATGAGTTGGAATGTCACAGAATCCTATATTTGCTAAGTTTTCTTGTGCATCAATTAATAACCCCAAGTGCAGTTAGCTAGTTACCCTAGGCAGGGGTATGAAATTGTCTAAAACATATCAGTGAATAAGCTTGCCAGAATCTTGACTTCTAGGTTCAAAAGTCAGCTACCAAGATCAAAGAGAAGGTCATCAGGAGAATGCAAATAGCTTCGACAGGTCCCTATACTCATTGTTTTCTGCAGTCGCCTCTCCCAGCAGAGAAAACGGCTCTGTGGAGGAAGAAGAAAGAGCAGGTTTGAAGTGGAGGCAGGTGACGCAGGGGTAAGCCGGGGTAGCGTGTGATGGAAGCCAGCTTGAAGCTTAGGGATCAGAGCCAAAGGTGTGACTATCTACGGGTGTGGTCCAGCAGGGACAGCAGCCGCCTTGGGGCACATGCTCTGGGCTCTGCCTCACAGCAGAAATGGCTTGAGGATGATTCATGCCCCAGAGGCTACAGTCAGCTCGAAGGTCTCAGGGAGTTTCTGTGTGCAGAGTCCAGAATGGAGCTGGAGGAAAGAGAAGGCCCACGGGGAGGGAGGGCTGATCCCGTGGAGGAGCATCAATCAGAATGAAGCAGGAGGGTTCTCTCCAGGGATGGGCAGAGCCTCAGTGCTTCACCATGCCCCCTCAGTGGAGTTGTAGAATTCTGCAGATCAGCCAGCAACCATCACTGGAAGAGTGCTGTTCTGCTCAAATCCAGACAAGAAGAGAAACATCGAAAGCAAAGGCCAGCACTGAACAGGGGGAGAGCAGGACCAAGCAGCGGACTTGCTGTCCCCCCATCTCCTATAGGAGCTTGTGAGGTTCACAGTGACCCCAGCCAGGCAAGGCAGGAAGAGACAAGGGAGAGCATTTTAATGATGAATGTGACAGTCTTTGAACCTGAATCCCTAAGGAAGTTGGCTTGAGAAAACACTGGAGTGACTAGTTCAAGATTTTGTTTTTGTTTTTGCCATCAGACAGGATAGGTAGAAAAAGAAAAGCTACATCTTGGCAAATGTGTATTTGGAAGTATGCGATTCATGTCCGTTGAAAAAAAACTTAACATCTAGGGGCAGCCTCAAATGCCTTTTACTTTTATCAGAAATGAATTCTCAGAAATTTATATGTAGTTAATGGCAGGGACATTCTAGAATGGGAACTTTGTGGCTGCTTCTTTTTCCCAGATGGGAATGCCTTCAAGCTTATAGACTTTGCCATTTGAGCAGTGTCTGAGATGTCCTGACCCGACACCACCCAGCTTCTCTGCTGCGCTGGCTGGGAATTGGCCCTTTAATGGAGGCCTGGGTTCGCGTCAGAGAGGCGCAAGTCTTCCCTTTCAACAGTTCAACAGCTGCTGCCTTTCGGGCATGCGGAATTTGCCCAACACTCCACTAGGGGCTGGAGGACTAAAGGTTAATGTGTGGTTTCAGCACCAGAGAGTTGGCCCCCAGCCCAGTGGGGCAATAGCTCTGAAACTCTCAGTTATAAAGTGGTGTAGTATGAAACCCACAGTCGACGGTGGCAGCGGGATGGGGCTTTGGAAGCTTTGTGGTGGAGGCGATTGTACATTTTCTGGACTGATGAGAATGGAAGGAAGGGTATAGAAGGGGAGAGGGAAAGGGAAAGAAAGAGGAGAAGAAAGGGAGGAAGACAGGGAGAAAGGAAGAGAGAGAGAGCTATGGATAGGGTGGGAGGAGAGAGAGGCAGAGAAGGGGGAGGAAGGGGATAGAGAGAGAGAGGCTTTCCATGTTATTTCTGCTCAGTAAAAGCCTCAGAAAGCCCAGGGGCACCTGCAGTCAGTTCTGTGCAGAGGACTAGCAGAGAGCCATCCTGCAGATCAATTTTCACCTGGTTTCTATACAGCATTTGGACTTTTCTCTACATTTTTGTCTAAAAAACATCACTGAAAAGTTGAAGTGCCCATTTTTTAATGTTTTCTTTCACGAACTGTTGGATGTGATGCTGCGCCTAGCCCCCACCTCTTCATTCTTAGCTGAGTTATTTCCCACACAGTTTCCATCACCTGAGCAGCACACCCCTGGCCCATTGTTCCGATGGCGAAGATGCTTTTGCCATGCCATTCTGTGCCCAGCAAGGTTTGGCCGTGATGCTGCCGAGAGGCAATTTCCTTTAACTCTGCTCAGAAAAATGAACACAGCTTGTACTTTTCCTTCTCCACTTTTTACACACTACCTACTGGGTGCAGGCTCTGTGCCAGAATGCTGGGTGACGGCGTTTAGTACCAAAGGTGCTCCATGGCCCAAAGATACTTACAAGTTGGACTGAGAGACAAGACATACACCCAGAACATGGAGCTAATGTTCAAGGCTGAGAGAATTTGGGACCAGATGACAATGATGCAGACCAGAGACTTAACCACAACACTAGTGATGGTCTTTGCTCTGGTGCTGACCTGTGCCTTGTAAGATGTTAGCAGCATTCCCGTCTTCTACCCACTACATGCCAGTCCACAGCCCTGTTGTAACAACCAAAATTGTCTCTAGATGTTTCCAATGTCCCTTGCAGGTGAAATCATCCCCAGTTAAGAAACACGGATGCAAACCTGAAGGACATTAGGTGTCAAAGGGGAAATATTGGTGGTTTGCCATTGTTACAGGGACACTGGGTCTCAACAATGACTGAAAGATGGGGAAGGTATTGATCGGTACGAAGGAGTGCTGGAAGACTTCCCGGGGCGGTTCTCCTTGTCATAGTTGCCCACCTTTTCCTATTTGTATTGCTCTATCTAGAGTCACTAATTCAGATCAATTACTGCAACTCGTTCTATTTTATTTCTCCTCCACCTCCTTCCCTTCCTTTCTGCTTTATTCATGTACCTTATTCCTTCACAAAACATCAAAGAGCCGCCTTTGTGTGAATGTCTCTAACAGGGACTCGGGTTTCATTTGGCCTCTCCTGCAGAGAGCTGTCTGGTAATCTGCCTTCCTCCACACTCGGCTTAGATTTTCCTATGAAACCACATTTCACCTCTTTCTTCAGTAGGTGTTTCTTGTTACAGTCTGTTCCATTCTGAAATCTGTGTGGTCACAGTTCTCCATGTTTCCCTGATTTGAAGTGCATTTGAATCCTATTTGGGGGTAAGAAAAACAATGATACCTTGTAGAGTTTTTATGACAGAGAGACTCAAAGAATAAGACTGATGCAAAGACTCTTAAATATATAAATAAAAATTTTGAACATGGTATTAATTTTCCCTGAAATGTCATAGGGAATGCCTAAAGCAACTGGCATATCCTGAAATTATAGTTAAAAAGCCTGGTGATGGAGAAGGGGAGGCAGTGAAGCCAGTAGCATGAAAACTGTGTGGAATGGTCATTAGCAGATGAGGTTTATTAAAATTTCAATACAGAATGGGTTACAAAGTTACTTTATTATCTTAGTTCATTGTTCATTTTGATGGCGATCTTACTCTGTACCTCCCTTGGAATCCCCAAATTATTTTGCAAACTGTAAATTCACCAATGTGCAACTGTAGGGACAAATTGTGCCTGGCCTTTTTCTATTTACCTTAATTAATTTTTTTATGCATTTTTTAAAATGTTCATATCTTCTGCCCATTATTAACTGGATTATTGATTTTCAGGTGTTGAGTTGTATTAGTTCTTTATATATGCTGGATACTAACCCCTTATCAGATATGTCATTTGCAGATATCTTCTCTTTTTCAGTAGGTTGTTTTTCAGTTTTATCGACTATTTCCTTCTTTGTGCAGAAGCTTTTTATTTTGATTAGTCCCAATAGGTTATTTTTGCTTTTGTTTCCCTTGCCTCAAGAGACATATCAAGAAAGATGTTGTTATGACCAGTGTCAGAGAAATTACTGTCTGTGTTCTCTTCTAGGCCTTTTATGGTTTTAGGTCTCATATTTAGGTCCTTAATCATTTTGAGTTTTTCTTTTTCTTCCAATTTTTTATTTAAATTCTAGTTAACATACAATATTTTGAGTTTATTTTTGTGTATGGTAAAAATTTTGTGTATAGTTCAGTTTCATTCTTTTGCATGTTGCTGTCCAGTTTTCCCAACACCATTTGTTGAAGACACTATCTTTCCCATTGCATATTCTTACCTCCTTTGTCAAAGATGAATCATATAATCGTGAGTTTATTTCTGGGTTTTCTATTCTGTTCTATTCATCTGTGTGTCTATTTTTGTTCCAGTACCATACTGTTTTGATTACAAAAGCTTTGTAACTTTAAGTCTGGAATTATAATGCCTCTAGTTTTGTTTCTTTTTCAAGATTGCTTTGGCTATTCTGCGTCTTTTGTGGTTCCATACACATTTTAAAATTGTTTGTTTTGATTCTGTGAAAAAAGCTGTTGGTATTTTGATAGGGATTGCATTAAATGTGTAGATTGCTGTGAATAGTATGAACATTTTAATAATATGTGTTCTTCCAATCCGTGAGGATGGAATATCTTTCCATTTCTTTGTGTCATCTTCAATTTCTTTCATCAGCGTTTTATGGTTTTCAAAGTATAGTTCTTTTACCTCTTGGTTAAATTTATTCTTAGGTATTTTATTATTTTTGATGTAATTATAATTGGGGTTATTTTCTTAATTTCTCTTTCTGCTGCTTTATTATTAATGTATATGACACAATATGTTTCTGTACATTGATTTTGTTTCGTATAACTTTACGGGATTCATTTATTGTTCTAGTAATTTTTTGGTGGAATCTTTAGGGTTTTCTATAAATAGTATCATGCCATCTGCAAATAGTGAAAGTTTTATTTCTTCCTTACCAATTTGGATGCCTTCTCTTCCTTCCTTCCTCCCTCCCACTCTCTACCTTTCCTTTCCTTTCCTTTCTTTCCCTTTCCCTCTTCCTTCCTTACTTCCATACTCCCTTCCTTCCTTTCTTTCCTTCCTTCCTTCTTCCTTCCTTCCTTCCTTTCTTCTTTCTTCCTTCCTTCCTTCTTCCTTCCTCCTTCCTTCCTTCCTTCCTTCCTTCCTTCCTTCCTTCCTGCCTTCCTCTCTTTCTTTCTCTCTCTCTCTCTTTCTCTCTTCCTTATTGCTGTGGCCAGGACTTCCACTACTATGTTGAATAAAAGTGGTGAGAATGGGCATCTTTATCTTATTCCTGATCTTAGGTGGAAAGCTCTCAGTTTTTCACCATTGAATATGATGTTCAATGTTATTTTTCCATATGTGGCCTTTATTATGTTGAGTTATGTTCCCTCTAAACCTACTTTGTTGAGGGTTTTTAATCATGAATGGATGTTGTACTTCATCAAATGCTTTTTCTACACTTATTGAAATGATCATATGTTTTTTAATCCTTTATCTTATTGATGTGGTGCATCATGTTAATTGATTTGTAAATATTGAACAACACTTGCATCCCAGAAATAAATCCTGTTTGATTGTGGTGAATGATATTTTTTATTAGATATATTTATTTATTTATTTATTTGAGAGAGAGAGTGAGCATGAGAAGGGGGAGGGGAACAGGGAGAGAGAGAATCTGAAGCAGACTCCACATTAAGTGTGGAGCCTAACGTGGGCCTTGATCTGATGACCCTGAGATCATGACCTGAGCTGAAATCAAGAGTCAGACATTTAACCTACTGAGCTACCCAGGTGCCCCATGAATGTTTTTTTAATGGATTTTTGGATTTGGTTTGCTGATATTTTGTCGAGAAGTTTTACATGTATGTCCATCGGAGATACTGGCTTGTAGTTTTCTTTTCATCTGTCTTTGGTATCTTTTATCTCTTTGATGTCGTTATCTTTTTTTTTTTTTTCTTTTAATCAGGGTGATACTGGCTTCACAGAATGAATTTGGAAGCTTCTCTTCCTTTTCTATTTTGTGGAATAATTTAAGAAGAATAGGTATTAACTCTTTTTTAAAAGTTTGCAGAGTTTATCTGTAAAGCCATCTGGTCCTAGACTTTTGTTTGTTGGGAGTTTTTGATTATTGATTAAATTTCACTGCTGATAATCGATCTGTTCAAATTTCCTGTTTCTTCTTGATTCAGTTTTGGGAGGTTATATGTTTCTAGAAATTTATCCATTTCTTCTAAGTTGTCCAGTTTGTTGGCAAATAATTTTCTTTTAATATTCTCTTACAGTTCTTTGTATTTCTTTTATTTATTTATTTATTTATTTATTCAGTTCTTTGTATTTCTGTGACGTTGGTTGTTATTTTTCCTCTTTCATTTCTAATTTTGCTTATTTGAATCCTCATTTTTTGTTAAATGAGTAGCTAAAGCTTATCAATTTTGTTGATATTTTCAAAGAACTAGCTCCTGGTTTCATCTTTTCTATTTTATTTATTTATTCATTTATTTATTTATTCAGTCTAGTTTCTATTTCCTTTATTTCTACTCTAATCTTTATTATTTCCTTCCTTCTACTGGTTTTGGGTTTTATTTGTTCCTCTTTTTCTAGCTTCTTTAGGTATAAGGTTGGGTTGTTTATTTGAGATTTTTATTGCTTCTTGAGGTGGGACTGTACTACTCTAAACTTCCCTCTTAGAACAGCTTTTGTAGCATCCCAAAGATTTTGAATTGTTGTGTTTTCATTTTCATTTGTCTCCATATATTTTTTGACTTCCTCTTTGATATCTTGATTGACCCATTCATTATTTAGTATCATGTTATTTAATACCTGTGTATTTGTGTTCTTCCCAGTTTTTTTCTTGTTGATTTCTAGTTTCGTAGCATTGTGGTCAGAAAAGATGCATGGTATGACCTCAGTCTTTTTGAATTTGTTGAGATTTATTTTGTGGCCTAATATATGATCTCTTCTGGAGAATATTCTATGTGCACTTTAAATAAATGTGTATTCTGCTTTTTTAGTGGAATGTTCTGAATATATCTGTTAGATCCATTTGGTCCAATGTGTCATTCAAAGCTACTGTTTCCTTGTTGATTTTCTGTTTAGATAATCTGTCCATTGGTGTAAGTGGAATATCAAAATCCCCTACTGCTCTTGTATTACTACTGATAATTTTCTGCTTTATATATTTGAGTGCTCTCATATTAGCTGCATAAATATTTACAATTGTTAAATCTTTTTGTTGGATTATTCCCTGTATGATTATACAATGTCCTTCTTTGTCCCTTATTTTAGTCTTGGCTTTAAAGTCTATTTTGTATGATGTAGGTATGGCTATCTGGCTACCTTTTCATTTTTATTTGCATGATAGATGCTTTTCCATTCCTTCACTTTCAATCCACATGTGACTGTAGGTCTAAAATGAGTCTCTTGTTGTGCTTAGTCTTTCTTGGCAAGTGTTTTGTGTCCTAGCTCTGTGAAGACTGCTGGCTACCTAAGTAATGAAACCTGTGCTGACCTAGCCCTTCTGCTGCAAGAACCTTAAATTTTAGACATTGATGAACTTGATCGGAAGATTCTTTGAAAGTTCAGTTTAGTGCCATGCTTGGAGTCCAGACGTTTCCTCCTTGAGCATCTATGTTAGACAAGTCATTTATAGCTTTCCCTTCAGACCATCTCTAGAGAAGACTGATACTCTTTTTTTTTTTTTAAGATTTTGTTTATTTATTTGAGAGAGAGAGAGAAAGAGAGAGTACTAGCATGAGTGGGGGGAGGGTGCAGAGAATGAGGGAGAAGTAGACTCCCTGTTGGTGAGGGAGCCCAATCCTGGGCTGAGTCCCAGTACTCGGAGATCATGACCTGAGCCAAAGGCAGACACTTAACTGACTGAGCCACCCAGGAGCCTTGAGAAGACTGATATTCTAATAAATAGTCTTTTAAATATCAGGTTTGACTTCAGCTTTCCTTTTCACATTCAGCTTCCTAGCTTGTTATGGCAGATTGTAAATTGATTAGTCTCAGATACCACAGGTAGCAGATATGTGAGTTGTAAGAGAGGAAGGAAAAAAGTTAAACTCAGATAACTGATGTGTGCCTGTGTGTGTGTGTGTGTGTGTGTGTGTGTGTGTGTAGGCAGTGGAGGCTGTGTTATCTCCTCTTATATGTGGGGCTTCAAAGGCAAGAATGAATAAATAAATAAATAAATAAATAAATAAATAAACACACACACACACACACACACACACACACACACACACAATTGTGAATTCATATTCATATATGAATACATACATATGTTTTCTTCATAGAACTATACATCCAGAGTTTTAAAAGACCTTTAAAATTGACCAGGTTCATTTGTATGTCTTGAGTGGCCTCATCCTTAGTAACACTAAAGCACCTGTTTGGGTCAGTCACTCATAAGGGATATAAAGCATTAACTCATTTAAGCCTCACAGTCTGTGGTGTTAGATATCATTAGTATCCATATTTCACAGGTGAAGAAACTGAGGCACAGAGATGTTAAACCTTTAACCCCAAATCTCATGGCTGGAGATTTAGAATTGGGTTTGAATTTAGGCAGTCTGGTTCTAGAGTCCATGCTCATGAGTACTATATTCCATTCCCTCTCACACTTTAAAACTTTCTTAGGTCAGTGTTACTGTTCACCAAGGGAGTCTGTATGGATTAAGCTCTTACTACATGCCAGGCACTGCACAAATGTCACATACTATTAGTACGGTGTTGTATATTATTATGCCCATTCTATAAATTTCGACTCACTCTGGCTCACATGGATGTCAAGGGTCAGAGCTAGAAGGAAATTCCAGATTTTGTCTTCAGACTTGTACCACCTCCTTCCCCCACCCTCCACCCCCACAAACCAACTTTATTTAGAGAAGTACTAATTAAACCACTATAATGTGTTTTGTACTATGTGGACATTGAAGAATAAAAGAGCTAGTCAGTTTCTCCTGGAAGCACTTACACCATCATTCTGTAGACAATACACAAAGAGAGATATGAGATAATTAGCAAAAAATGGCAAGTTCTGCTGTGGTAAAATGCCAGTGTTTAAGACATAGAAGAAAAATATCCCCAGAAAAGCTTATGGAGAGGAGAGTTTTAGAGAGATTATAATTTTAGGAACTGTGTTCTTGGACAGTCTCACCTTTAAAATATTTGACCTAATGCTGTTAGTTTAACTGTCAGTCTTAAACCTGAGCTGTGGTGCCTGGGAACTGGGGAAATAGACTGCGGTGAGCTCCTGACAGGTGTGTACGAGTCAACAATGACGAGATCAGTGTGTTTTTGATCAATAGGCAGGAGAAGAGGCAGGTCAGAATGGTATGTCTTGATTATTGTTTGTAGCATTTGTAAATTTATTTTTCCTCATAAGTGATGCCCAGTATCACACGGCTTTCCTCTCAGTCCTTGAATTGGTCAAGAACAGTGGCCTGCTCCGGAATCATATGGCATCAAAATAGGTCTTTGCTCCTACATATGCCTTCGCCCTTTAAGTGTTGTATTTGGCATCATTGCCCCTTACATCTTTTTCTAGCTTTGTTAATCTTATTTTCAGCCCCTGAAAAGAACAATACATCCCAAGTACAATCATTAATTGAATATGATTCAATCTGGACCCATCTTTCATAAGAAACCAACGAAGGAAATTCAATTAGACTCACCTTTTCCATTTCAAAAGATCAAGTCCTCCCCTTTCACAGTTAAAATTATGAAAGATTATCTTCTTAGTGGAAGGCTTAGGAAAATTTGGATTCCTGTCAAATATTTAGTGTAATATCCCAGGATCGGGATTAATCCAGCCTTTTAGCAGCTTGCCCTGAATTTCTGTCGATGCAATCTCTCTTTTGGAAGCTTTTGAATAAAAGGCATTCCATACTCTGGCATGACTCAAAGTATTCAGCAGAAATGGTAACAAGATCAAACAATTTTAGAACAAGTTATCGTGCCTTCTGGTCATGAAAATGCAGACACCTCAATCTCATTTCCATAGCTCAATGTTGATCTGCTTACTCTGCAGAGAAGATTGAAATTATTGAAACCAGGTTTTAAGTCTGTGTGAGTATTTTGGGGTTGAAACAAAATCACAAATTAATAGCAGCAGTAAAAAACAAGATGTGATGGAATAAAATACAACCTAATTACTTGATTGGTAAAATTAGGTCAAATACCCCTAGAGAATAATATTATTAATGATGATTTTACTATTATTATCAGAGTTAACATTTATAGCATCTATTTTAGGTTCTAGATGTTCTAAGTGCCTTACTTTTCTCAAATCTGTGTTTGTTTGACTCCAAAGGCATTGACTATAGCCCCTAGACTGTAACCCAAAATTATACTGCTTTTTCAACCCTAGTCGATAGGCCCATTTTGCCAGAAAAAAAAGATCTCCTATTATACTTCATGCAGAGTTATCTACAAATCCATATTGGGAACTGGAGTTATATGTAAATAACTGGGATTATTTTGTCCCCCCAAGCTTTATTTTGCAGTCTGATGGTATGATGTGTTACAAGTATAATCATAAAAGAGTTTATTTATGCAAAGCTTTCCGTGTAGTTTCAATGAGTTCTGCCTCAAAGCACTGTTCAAACAGAAACCCTAGTGTCCCCTGGTATTCCAGCTGAAAAAGTAAATATTTGTAATAGGCATACTGCAGCCATATTCTCAATATTGGCAAGAGCATTCATTTCTTTTCATCCCATGCTGCCAGGAGCTGGCACCCACCAACACCTGTGGCTCACATCGAAATGTGAGTCCTAGGTTGGTGTTTTCTTTTCCACTGAAGGGTTCTAGTGAACAGGCAAGGCACGGACTTCAGTCTCTGAATTGCAGAATAAAGAAATAACACTGGATCCCTTAGCAACTCACGTTACAGAAATCCCAAGGGAGAATTAGGTTGGACTCTCTACAGTCACAACATTCTAGAACAGCACTTTCACCAAGTATTTTTAAATGCAGGCAAATCCCTTCTTCAAATGAATATTACTGTTAACTCCAACAAGGAAAAGACATAAAGTAATATGGGCCCACTATTCATTCAGGGCTTTCTCTGCGACAGGCACCATGTAAACTCCTTGCTTAGTTTTCCTTGTAAATTCACGAAAGGACTGCATGAGGTAGGCACATCAATATCCTCCATTATAAGACTGGCTTAGAGAGTTTACATAACTCACGGAAGTCATGCATCCTCTTAGATGCAGATAGACTGACCCCAGAGCCCAAGTCTTTGGCCACAAAAAGCAGACCTGCTCTTGTGAGAACAGACATGGGCTAGGATCATCCCCAGGAATCATCTCTACTTTTGTCCTCACCCACCTGTTGACGTGTGGAACTTCTCCAGCATCCCCAGAGAACACACAAAAGGTACAATAAGTGATATGAAGCTGAGAAAGAAGACCTAAGTTTAATCTCTAAAATCATGTTTTTTAGGAGTGGATATGTGATGATTTATTTTTGTTTAGTTTATTTTTTTATCAGATCTTTTATTTTTTTTCCAGCTTTATTGAGGCATAATTAACAAAAATTTTAAATATGGTATGCAACATGATGTTTTCATGTATATATATGTTGTGAATGATTACCACAATCAAGTTAATTTAAATATCACCTCATGTAGTTATTTGTGGGCATGTGTACAATAAGAACATTTTAGATTTACTCTTTTAGCAAAGTTCAAGTATACAATGCATTATTATTACCTATAGGCACCATGTGTACATTAGAGCTCCAGAAATTATTAATCTTGCAAAATTGAAACTTTATAACATCATGTCTCAATTTCTGTCCCTATTTCCAACCTCCCACCCCCCCACCAGTACTTGGATCCCACCATCCTACTCTCTGCTTCTGTGAGCTTGAGAATGTCAGAACGTAAGTAGGAAGGCTGGGGCAACTTAAGGAATTTGGGTTTCATTTTCTAGATGAACATCGTAGAAAGAGCAGCCTGGTGCTTCTCCAGGGTGTGGCTGTAGTAGAGACAAAGCTAGAGACAGAGAGATGAGCAGAATGAATTATTATCAAGTCTAGCTGTACAAAGTGATGTGAGGAGCTTTAAAAAATACCATTGCTTGGGCCCCAGCTCATCTTGAGTAAACCACATCTCTTGGGGTGGATCCAGGCACTGGTCATGTTTTCAATTCCCCCTGTGAGTCTAATGTGCAGCCAACACTAAGAGTCCCTAAGCTAGAAGAATGTCAGTTGAAATATAGGAAAGAGTAGATGACAGCTTAGAGTGTACAATGGTAATTGGGTTGCGGAGGGTGGATTTGAAAAATAATTAGAAGGTAAACATAAATATAGCAAGAAGCGAGAATCACGTCGATGGGGGTGGCGGGACAGAGACGAGCTGTCAAGAAGGGTTCCCTCCTTAGGGGCCTGGGTGTGTGGTAGTGCCTGCAACCAAAGTAACAAATACATAAAGAGTAGCTATTTTACCTGGGACAATGAAAAGTTAAGATTTCGGTGGTGCAGCATATCAGGTGTCGCAAGGACAACCAAAGAAAGGGTGCATAGTAACCAAAGCGTGGGACCAGAGAGAAACCCCAATGTGTAAGTAGCAGGCAAGAGAAGAGAACACCATGAAGTAGACGGAAAAACAAAAGAGATGTCCAAGGGACTCATCTAGCCTTCACTGTCCAATATGATAACCAGTAGCCGCATACTAATGTTTAAAATAGAATCCATTCTTTGGATGATTTGATGAGTGGGGAAGGCCCTGCCTCTTTCTTCTAAACTCTTTGGAGGCCAGTACCATCTCTAACTTTATTGTATTTGTTCATTTAATCGTTCACTCATTGCCTCACTCATATACTTACCCAGCCTCTTATTCCATTTCTGTCCAAGGAGGAAGCTGGTGATGCCACACCCAGAATATGGTGAGTGCTGTCGAGGCTGGCCCTCTTCCAACTTGGTAAAGCCGGTCTGTCTCCGTTTTCAATGATGGGAGCTGTGTGTCTAGTCACCTCATTATCTTGCGGTACCTATTAAAAACATTTCTCTCTCTTACTCTAGAAACAAGAACTGCATTTCAGTAATGAGTGATGTGACTGCTAAATACATGGATTAAAAAAAAATGTAAAACACTCTGGGATTTTCCAGGATAAGAAGTCATTACAGATGTTGTGTAGTTTCAGATGTCTTGGAGATTAAATAGGCCTAAATCAGCTCCTGAGCATTTTATTAGTGAATCTGTGTCATTTGAAAATCTTTCCCTGAAACTTTCCCACCCACTCTCCAACTCCCACTTGAATAAAGGAGTAATTAGGAATGAGCTCAGAATCTCCACTTGGTCTTGACCTATCCCAGATGGTGTTAACAGTCACAGCTTTATCGGTGAAGAGTAGAAAGGCAGGCCGGGGCTATGCCAAGAAAACAGTACTTGCATTAATAGAAAGTCATTCGGATTTGCATTAAAACCCTTACTTGTCTCTTATTTAATATTGTTCATTGCTCTGTCATTATTCATTCTGCTGATGCATAGAGGCGCACGTAGTCTGCATCCTGAAATTGTTTCTGAAAACAGTCTGTCAGTCCTGTATTGAATTGTCATGCTTTGATGGTACAAGGAAGTGTTTTCCTTTAAAGAAATTCTAATAGAAAATCCTTTATAGTCAGCTGTTCATGCAGCAATTGTTTATTGATCACCTACTGTGTGCTGCAGTAAAGTCAAGTATTAGAAAACACAGTTATATAAACTCTACTCTTAAGAGATTCATAATCTTGTACTGGAAAATATATGGTTCTATATACTGGGCACTGCTTTGAAGGGTGTTTACATTTTTAACCTACTTCCTCTTCACAACAACACTGTGAGGTAGTGTCATTATCAACCTCATTTTGCAGATGAGGAAACCGAGGAATATAGAATTAAATGGCACATCCCCAGTTATACAGTTAGGAGAGGCAGAACTGGGATTGTACCGGGGCTGCCTGTCTCCAGTCTATGCTCCTGACCACTGTACTTCCTTTCCCCTGCTCAACTGTGATCTCCGGTGGGAGACAAAAAGGAACCCCCCTTGACATGAACCTATTTGTAGAATGTGGTTAGAATTTACCTGTGGTTGATATTTAGCTCTCTCTATATAAATGATTCTTAAAAAGGAGCGCTTTTAAGATAAATGCTCTTTCTCTTCTTATCAAGCATTGTCCAGCCAAATAGAAACAACGGAAGAGGTAAACATTTAGCTTTACCGTGCATACCTTAGGTTATCTTTGAGAATTTTTGACCTCTGAAATCTAAAATAGTTTTATAGGTATTCTTGGAATCTTTCATTCCGAGTGTTTAAGCAATGAGTGTCTAGAACAATGACAGTCTGCTTTTTTTTAGAAGCCATAGGTAAATATTTATACGAGAATAGCAACCTTTGCGAGGCTCTACAAATCAGATTCCACTTTGGGCCCCATTACCAGTTTTCCCCATTGCCTACACATCCATAAATGTGCCTACTACCAAAACCAAATGTCCTCAAGCCCTAGGAACACAAAGAAGTTAAGTAGACCGGTAGCCCCAAAGCACTTCTAGAACAATTTTATTAAGACTTGGGTTTCTGGGAAAGTTTTATTTTATCACTCAGTTATTATCTTGAATCTGTCATGCACTCAAAGTTTGGCCTTAATTCAGCTCTCTACCTTCTGGGCTATCACTGTTTTGTTGAGCACTTTTCTACCCAGATAGATAACAGGATTTGGTGACAGCTTTCAATCGTATTACCATTGAAACTCTTAGAGGTATAGGATTTCTTTGTGTAGGCTGGTCCCTGACTATAACTTACTTAGGCTAGTACTTATTGGCCCATAAAACTGGCCTGACTTTGTAAAATAACTCACTAATTCTTCCAGAGTGAAAACCTCTAATGGTGTTTATCAACACACGTGTAAATAATCTAGATGACCATCATGAGGGACCCAAGAGAGGACCCCAAGGGACTGCTGGTCTATCATATAAAGCCATATAGTAATGAGATCCCCGGCCAGTAGAAGTATCACCTAAACTCCAGCTTTCAAGAGTCCTGTTGTATTCTTGAGAAAGAGTATTTGAAGCAAAAGGAAAGAAATTGGCAGAGAATTTTTGGTGCAGAAGTGTCTTTAAGTATCTGAGAAAGGCTCCCACACACAGCCATGACCACATCATTCCTTGGCAAATGCACAAAAGAGAAAATACAATTACTTAAATAAATAGAGAAAAATAGTCAATTTGCCAAATTAATGACATTCAAAATTACAGCAAAATATTAGATAGCATTCCAGTTTTCCCTTAAGTTTTCTACTATTTAAAAAAAAAAAAAAAAATTAATGGCTGGTCTTCATGAGCCAGTGGTAAAATTTGTTCTTCCGTGTTTTACTTGTGATATGATTCCTCCATAAATAATTTGGCACTATATATTAAGAACCATAAAAATGTTCTGACTTTTTGACCCACCAATTCTCCTTTTGGGAACCCCAAATATGAAGAAATCACACAAAGATATTCATCTCAACAATGTTTAAAATGCTACAATGTAGGAAGACACGTAAATGCCCAGCAATGAAGAAATGGTTACAGGAATTATGCCCATTTCATAGGTGCATAAAAATATCTTTTTCTGTGATCTAGTCAACATAAGTATTTATTGTCTTCTGTGTGCCAGGCCCTATTCCAGATTCTGACACTAAAGTGATGAGTAGAATGATACCATCTGCTCCCGAACCCACGAAGCTTAGAATCTGGTAGGGGAGTTAGATGTTAATGAAAATGAGATGCCACCTTCATGGTTGGATATTTAGGAAGGCCAGTTTGATTGTTTAAAGATTTGCCTTCAGCATGCTCCTTGACAGACTTGGGTTTGGGGCTGAGTCAGTCACCATACAGGATGGATGACCTTGATGTTGTGTTTCTCTGGGACTTAAGAGTGTCAATAAGTAATGGGAACATTTGACAGCATGTAGGGAAGGAGGTTTGGTGCTCTCAAGGCACTCAAGCCATCAGTGCTGTTAGGAGCTCTGCAATCTGATGTTTTCCAGCTCAGCTGAGTCTTCCGTTGACCTATCTAAATGTTTAGGATAACAGCATTTCTGCTTCTCTCGTGTATTTTTTTTTTTTTTATTCTATGTACTGGAAACAGACTATGAATAATTAATGAGCAATTTTTATTGTATCTCATGAAACTATAATGATGCTAAGTTTGTTGCATGATACAGATAATGTGATAGGATTAGTCCTGCAGTTCCGCTGCAAACGGCCATGTTCCCTTTTCAAAGTTTAATGAGCTCTTGCTGTGACAAAGGATAATAGTAGGCACTTAAAGAAAATTCACTTTTCAACCTAATGTGCAGATATTGAAGCAAAGGCTAAGGAATGACATAACAATTGATTCCGTGATTTGGATATTTATCGGATCCTAGTGTATGGTGAATGTGTATGTTTCAGAGGGAAACACATTTATTTCTTTTAAATGAGACAATTTTATAGACTTAAAAAACGCTAACACACTTTCAGGTCTTGGGTTGCGAATTCTTAATTTTCTTTCGCGTAAATGGATTTGATTCTTCTCTTCATTCATATGGGACACTGATTCCTTGTTTCATCTGATGGTAAAGGAACTAGCACCCCTCTCCCTTTCCATCTTTATTAGCATCACCTCTGCCACCACCTCCACCCCGTCTAATATCAGTATCATGAAGAAGCGTTTGCTACTGAGGTTTAGGTATGATTGCTAAAAAATAATAAAAAATAAAATAAAGTAAATAAAATAAAATAAAATAAAATAAATAATAAATAAAATAAATAAAATAAAATAAAATAAAATAAAATAAAATAAAATACAAAATAATCCTCCTCTCATAGATACCCAGATTACAAACCTGCTGTCAAAAAGACCACTCACTAGCCAGGTCGCCATGTTTCTCGGTGCCTCTGTGTTTATGCAGACATCATAAGGCAGCATGTTATTGCTTATGCTGCAGAGATCTCAACTGATCTTTCAGCAACTTCAGCATGTTTTCTCCAGGAATGAGTCACTGGAACAAAAAAGCCACATCAAAGAGGCAGCCTTCAGGGTTTCTGAGCTGCGTACCTTGGACATGGATCTCTCCTCTTCTGCCTCTAAAAGGCCAGAGTGGGTGCAGGCGATGGTTCAAATATTGCATCAACATACAATAATTAAGTCTATGGTGCAAGTAGATGACACATTTGGAGACAACTTGAAACGACCCACTGAAACATAGGAAACATGCAGAGTGGGACTGACCAACTTGATGGAAAAGCCAAGTTCTGTCGATTTTGCCTTCTGGGGAATTATTCCTGCAAATTCTGAGGCTCTCTCAAATGTAGTACTAGTTTGTTTCACACGTGTCTCATTGGCCCTTGGGCACCTCGGTGAAACAGATTCTCTCTCTCTTTCACTCTCAAAAAACAAGAAGAGTTTTGAGATTTTTAGTCTACTTTTCTTTCCTGTTAATGTACAGTATAAATAAGCACTATTGTATTTTTATGTTTATTTTATTTTCAGCTGCCTTAATACAGTCTGATTTTAAAAAGATTTTGTTGTATTTCTTGGATGTTCTAGGTATATATAATTCTATCAGTAGTCGTTTTATATACCATAGTATTTCTAATATTTATATCATTTATTTCATTTTCACATCTTATTACATCTGGTGGTTGTATTACAACATCTCTTACTACATCTCAAAGGATGTTGAAAAGCAAACAGTGGTAGAAGACATTCTTACCTTATTTATAATTTTAAGTGT